>CM051028.1:68352880-68952880 GCA_027627225.1 Congeria kusceri | reverse complement strand
AAATGCTGATGCAGTAACTTTAATATTAATGTTCTTTCCATTGCAGAACTTCAGCAACCTCACGTCGACCCATTCCTGTTAGAAAATATTAATTGTCATAGTACAGATGAGTATCCAGTGACAAATACAGATGAAGAAGAATGGGTAATGAAGTGTGATTCTAATAAAATTGCTTATACTGGCAGAGCATTATCTAAGGCCAACATTGTAAAACAGTTTAAACTTTAAAGACAGTTGACTAATTTGGTGCTAGCTTTTTTTGTGTGTAAAAACAAAACAGAACCATATTTTGAAAACTGAAGGTGTGAGTATTGTGCAGTATTCACTGATAATATCCTACACATAGCAATAACATTTTCAGTTTTTATCAGGCCATGTTTGCCTTTTTAATTGAAGTTTTGACTTTTAAAGTTTCAAGGTAGTAATGCCATAATTCCAAATTATAGTTATTTTCTTGTCCTTTTCAGGGAACACCCATACCACCCCTGGCCTGCAGCTTCAATAAGTGTAAATGTTTTTATTTAATTAAAAAAATCAGATCAAATTTGAGGATGTGAGGGAACAATCTAACAATTCTCATAAAAGTTTTTACTACACCCTCTATTGTAGTCTGTTATTAATATTATACAACTAATGCATTGTGTGTCTCGCTTTGCAATGTTTGTTTGCTTTGATTTTTGTGTTTTACACACTTAAGACATTTTGTTAAAATGATCATTTATGATTTGTTTTAAATGTTGCAGTGACAAACAGCTGTCACATTCTGGCTTTAGTAGACGAGAACGGATCACTGGTGCTGTATAACACCAACCTGGCAGGGGAGGAGGCAGTTATAACGGGTGAGACCTTGCAATTGACAATACCTTTAGTAGACGAGAACGGATCACTGGTGCTGTATAACACCAGCCTGTCAGGGGAGGAGGCAGTTATAACGGGTGAGACCTTGCAATTGACAAATACCTTTAGTAGACGAGAACGGATGACTGGTGCTGTATAACACCAGCCTGGCAGGGGAGGAGGCAGTTATAATGGGTGAGACCTTGCAATTGACAATACCTTTAGTAGACGAGAACGGATCACTGGTGCTGTAGAACACCAGCCTGGCAGGGGAGGAGGCAGTTATAACAGGTGAGACCTTGCAATTGACAATACCTTTAGTAGACGAGAACGGATCACTGGTGCTGTATAACACCAACCTGGCAGGGCAGGAGGCAGTTATAATGGGTGAGACCTTGCAATTGACAATACCTTTAGTGACGAGAACGGATCACTGGTGCTGTATAACACCAGCCTGGCAGGGGAGGAGGCAGTTATAACAGGTGAGACCTTGCAATTGACAATACCGGTACGCTAGGTTGGCGCTAAGAAATCTGAATTAGTAACCAAAGATTCTGATTTTGCAAAGAAACCTATTATTTAGAAATATTTTCATGAGAAAATGTTCATTTGTAAATTCAGCATATTATTACCAATTTTGTGAAAATAGATTTCACATGCCTTTGTCCTGCTCTTGTTCTCTGTTGTACGCATATTTTTTATGGTTTCCAGTTATAAGTTTGTTTTCATTTTGAGGACACTTTGATAATAATGATATTCAACGTTACGAGACCTTCAACTTTTGAGGAAGATTAGAAGATTCTTTGCAAGTGTTGAATGTGTTTAATGTAGTTTGAAGTGGCCATTTTCATTTAAGCTTGTTTGTCAGTGTGTTAATCAGCGAATTTTTTCACAGTTTTTGGCATGGGTCTGGTACCCATCAAATTGGGAATTTCGCGAATGTGAAATCGTGCAATTTGGAAAATATTTAAGAAAGAAGTTTAATTAAGGAATTTCTTAAACTAGTGTTGTAGTGGTTGAACTTGTTATTTGAATGGTGTTGAATAATAACCATACATGATTTACAATGGTATTTAACATTTTTTACTCCAGATTTGGGGAATTTTTTTTTAATTCAAATTAGGACCGGGACCGGCTAGCTCAGTTGGTAGAGCGCTGGACTGTCAATCCGGGGATCGTGAGTTCGAATCCCAGCCCGGCCACATAACTTGTGTGGGGATTGGTCATGAAATTATTTATACGGACATTCTCCCCCTACCTCTGATTCAAGTAGGGCAGTTTTCAGTTACTGGCATAAGTATGTGCACTTAGTACTGGTAAACTGCTAAGATCGGCTAAGCTTGCCCAAGAAAAGTGTGAGTAGTTAACTGACCGCCGTTATATGACTGAAATACTGTTAAAAACGGCAAAAAATCAAAATAAACAAATAAACATTCCAATTACAAAAAATAGACCATATTTTGCATTGCGAATGGGTCTTTAAATCAGATCCTGTTAAATAAGGAAAAAATCACTTGTAAATGTTATGCTGTTATTTAGACTGGTCTGCCCACAACAACGCAGTGTTTGACGTGGAGTGGAGCTGCAGTGACCACCGACTTCTGACAGCGTCTGGTGACCAGACTGTGTGCCTGTGGGATTCTCATTCCAAGACGAAGCTGGTCACTTTCAAAGGTAGGGATTTACTAACTTGCCCTGGCGTGTGATTCTTCCTACTTCAGTGGATTTTCTGCCTTCATGGCTGCTGAATGCTAAACGAAATATACATTATTGTGGTATGCTGGATCTAATTGGAAAGGACTTTTTGAAGGAGTTACAGTACAATCATTTGCACCTTTCCTCCCCTGAAGTGTTTTGTGACTAAGACTGTATATGTGCCAATTTTGGCTAATTTTTATGCCCCCGGCATCTTGATGCGGTAGGCATAGGGTGATTGTGCTGTCTGTCCTTCCGTCCGTCCATGACAACAGACAAGGTTAAGTAGATTTTACCGTTTCGTCTAGCACCAACACTGCTTACTACAACACTTGTATACTTGCACAGTTGTTGCTTATGTCCATTCCCTATCCACCCCATATCACCCATGGGCCAACACTGCTTGCAACAATGCTTTGATATTTACACAGTTGTTACTTATGACCATTCGCAATACACCCATATCACCTAACATCACTTTGACCATGTTCTTGACCTAATTTGGACTAAGAAATGGGCTATCCAGAACCAACAGGAGGCATGTGCGTTTATCAAACACAGAATATTGTTTTTCAGCTAAATTTTCAATTTCTAAAAAGCACTTTGTATAATATATATTTTTATAATGTCTTACATTTTGTCAAGCACTTTGTATAATATATAATATATTTTTATATTGTCTTACATTTTGTCAGTTTTGCGTAAATGTCCATACAAAACATAATGTATTTATTTTCTAGTCACATATCTGTTTCAGGCCACACCAGTTCAGTACGCTCCGTCAAATACAGACCTCTGGATAGCTGTATGTATGGTTTATTTGCATAACGTATAAGTATTATGTCCATAAAAGATATTGTTTGAAGTCTCCGGGCCACTGTCTGAAATAAAAAATTGTGCATATGTCGAGCTCTTCTCTGTGTGTTTTTGTCTTAAATAAAAAAATTGTAAAAGTGACATTTTTGTTACCCAGTACTTCTCCTGTAACAAAATACAAATTTGCTATATAATTAACTAAACTTTTAACCTTAGTTAATGTATGTTTAGTTTGTAATGCACAACAAAGCATTTAACAACTTTCAGCGACATAGTTTTAAACATGGTCTTCAATTATTTAACTCCAGTCTCCTATATCAGTGTTTATGTCCAATTTGGGACCAAATAGGGCTCAGTTATCCGGGCTCTAGTGAATATTTATTCTCCAAAAATCTCACAATTTCCCTTTTCAATATGGAGTGGTTGCATGTTGCTCAGCAACCCAAGCAAATGATCAGTACTTTCAAGTAAAAACTGAGGGGATAAGCTTTGTATATTGCTTTTTTAACAGGAATTGAAAGCAATGTGATATTAAACTATGAAGTAATTGTTTTCTTTAATTTCTTAATTTTCGTAATTTCCCCCATACAGTGTATTTCTTCCCCTGCTAATTGGACCTGCAGCAATTCCTCTTATGTCTGAAGAAAACAGTGTTTTACATGTACATTTTCATTGCAGCGGTGTTTGCCTCCGCCAGCAGGGATGGCCATGTGAGAATATGGGACTCCAGGTGTAATATCAAAGGTAAGGGTTGCTATGGGTACACAACATAGTGCAGCCGTTCATTTGGAAGGTGGTGCTAACTATGATATGTGTCATAATTGTTCTTATTCATTGATTGAAATTCTTTTACTACTAAAAACAATACCTTTTGTGTGCAAAGAACTTGACATGATACTGTTCAAAACTTTTCTTTATTGTTGATCGCTTGTTCCAGAACATTTCATTTGATATTTTTATGTGCAGGGATCATATTGTTCTGGAAAGTCAATTGGTCCTGATGACCGCCTATCACGCTCATGTTGCTTCTGAATGATGTGTATGCGAAAATGGTGCATGTCCTCATAATGTTTATTATGAGTTTTAATTTCACACACAAATGAAAAATAATGCAAATAATAAGTACAATAAAATCGCTCATTCTGCATCCAAATTATGTGTATCTGAAAAATAAGGCATATCCGAAAATGTGTATTTTAATTATTAATATAAATTAAAAAGTTTCCATACCTTAAACTTCAATAAACTTTTGCTTAACTGAAGGTACTTACCAAAATTTAGTCTGTGACGTCCTGAACGTCAATTAAACCAACTAACAAATCAACTTTAATTGTATTGAACTCTGTACATCGATTTTTTAAAATCAAGATTTCATATCACTATGCATATTTTACATCATTATAAACACAGCGTAGTGCATAAAATAATTATGCAGCAAATGCACGTTTTCCTCGAGGATTACATGTGGGTGCTGTCATCTCTAGAGTATCTTTATCGTGGAGAAGAACACTCTGATGTCGACATCAGAGGCTGATCGGTGTCAGTTATATAACACAGTTAACAAACTACAGCAAAAAGACTGCAATTATTGATCGATAGTGAACTGACTGGGGTCATTCATGTATCACTGATCCACCGGCATTCACACCTACAGAGCATTTGGGCCATAAAATGTGTGTATCGTGTATTGAAATTAGGGGATTATCACAATGTTTATGGTGACAGGATGATTTAAGAAAAATTGTTGGACCGAATACCAGTCATTTCAATCGGTGTTTTTCAAACCCAATTGCTCTCAGACGGGCAAAACCGAATATAATATGATCCCTGCTTATGTGTTGTATACAAAAGGTCACTTCTTTTTGGTAACGTATCAGGGCATTTTTACCATAGCAGAATTTCTTTAAAATCTTGCACTTTCACCAAAAATATTACACTACACTTTGATTTTTTGTTCCCCTGTACCAAATTTGTTAGGTAATTTCCCCCCAAACTTAGGGTCTGGGCCCCATCTCAGCCTCTGAAAAAATCCCCACATATGTCAGTTGTACAATCAATAGATAACCATTTTAAACTTTGTCCCTTTTTGTTCCAGATGGCAAAGTAAGCTGTGTGGATCGCATTAAGAACGCACACAGTGTAGTGCAGCAAACCCATGGGAAGAAGAAGAAATCTCGACTAGGAGCTACCCAGACACAGGTTGGCATTTTATACGCTAAAAGCTTCATCAGTAAGCCTGTTTAATAAGTATGTACATTGTACAGATAACTATGGGTCTTTTTAAAACCCAGCCAGTCTGACTGGCAACAACAAGAAAGATGATCCCAGATTAAGGATATTTGAGGTGTTTATTTTGTGCTCAATGCACATAAGGTAGCTCTAATTGGTCATCTCGAGTTATACAACCCATGTATTCGTAACGTCTACAGGACTCCCAGCAGTCTGTGACGGCGGTGATATTCCAGGATGAGAACCTCCTCACCACTGCAGGGGCTGTCGACGGGTGAGTTGTGTGGAGTTTTAACAGACTTAACAGTACTATCTTAAATTCTTTTGTATTTCTGCTGCCAATGTGTAAGTTCAGTAGCGAAACAATGCTTTCGAAATTTAGTTACATTTTATTGTAACTTTTTTCTGAAGCTTCTTTTATAAGGGCTTTTCATTTTGGGGCCAAAATAGGGCCCCATTCCCCCAGATCTTGGGTATATATTTTTCCCTCAACAACATAGAATTACCCCCTTGATGACACAAGTTGTTGCATGCTAAAGAAACCAACACAGTTATCAGTATTTTCAAGTAAAAACTAAGTGAAACAACTTTGTAGACTATATAATTGGTGATAAAAGTGATATGAAAAAAAAAAAAACTGTGATACATTTTCTGTTTCATGTTTGAACTAAATAAAAGCTGGCCAATGTGTTTCAGAAATACAGTAGAACCTGTCTAAACCGAACGGCATCGGGACAGGGCCGATTGTTCGGTTTTCAGAGGTGTTTGGTTTACCCAGGTTTTTATTAAAAGTCACTTTCCTTTAAAAATGTACATTCTATTTTATATGGTAGTTCAAGTATATAATAAGACAACAACATGAATGTTTGCACTTTGATTATTGTTTATTATACCCCCAAAAACGAAGTTAAGGGGGGTATATAGGAGTGAGCTTGTTGGTCAGCCGGTCTTTTGGTTTTTGGTTTCCGGATGATGACTCAAGAAAGGCTTGAAATATTCAAATTATTTTTGGAACACATGTGTAACATCATAGAATAAAGGTCAAGTTCGATGTTGGTTACAAACCACTAAATTTTGACAGAGTTATGGCCCCTTTTCGACTGAAAATTCCCTAAAAACATTGTTTCCGGATGATAACTCAAGAAAGGCTTGACATATTCAATAATTTTTGGTACACATGTGTAACATCATAGAATACAGGTTAAATTCGATGTTGGTTACAAACCACTAAATTTTGACAGAGTTATGACCCCTTTTCGACTTTAAATTCCCTAAAAACATGATTTCTAGACGATAACTCAAGAATGGCTTGACATATTCAAATAATTCTTGGTATACATGTGAAGTATCATAAAATACGGGCCAAGTTCGACTTTGGTTACAAACCACTAAATTTTGACAGAGTTATGGCCCATTATTTGACTTGAATTCCCTAAAAACAAGGTTTCATGATGATAACTCAACAATGGCTTGACAAATTAAAAAAATTATTGGTACACATGTGTAGCGACATAAAATACAGGTCAGGTTCGACTTTGGTTACAAACCACTAATTTTGACACAGTTATGGCCCCTTTTTGACCTAAGTTCCCAAAAACATGGACAATAACTCATGAAAGGCTTCACATATTTAAATTATTTTTGGTACATAGGTGTAACATAAAATACAGATGAAGTTCAACTTTGGTTACAAACCACTGAATGTTGACAGAGTTATGGCTCCTATTGAAATTAAATTTTTCCAAATACACTGTTGACCATTCACAAATTAAAGCATTCTCTCTGTGTCCATTTCTTTCGAATGAATGCCATAGTTTTATGACAAGGCCATATTTTGGAGGTATATCCGTCACTCATGTGGCAATTCTAGTTATTTTTGTTATTTGAAAGTAAACATCAGTTTAAAGAAATCACCAATTGTTGACTGCGTTGATTAGTTTAAACATATTCATTTTAGTTTGACTGTATCGCAAGCCTTAGGCTTTAAGAGACCGTAATCGAAATACATGTACTGCCATCATTTACTATATATTTACATTAATTACATTGTTGTGAAACATTTAAAAGTTTACACTGTACCTAAATTGCAACATAAAACACGACCGACTAATCTGTTTTTCACAAGTTGACTATTGTCGTATGCACCGACTAGCTCATCGCTAATTGCAAATCTGCCCGTTATCAAAATGGCGATTATGCCCTTTGTGTGTAGTTGTGTCAACAATTATCGGGGTCATGCTTGCGCGGTATCGCGAAGTACCTGATAGGATACACCGTTCGGTTTATTCAGGTTTTTTATGGTTGAATGAGATGAAATTTGTGAGAAAATCGTTCGGTATTTGGTTTTGACAGGGTTCGGCTTATTAAGGTTTTATGATAAATAAAATAACAAGGAAAAAAATCGTGACCGACACCACCGTTCGGTTTTGACAGGGATTCGGTTTTCACAGGGTTCGGTTTGGACAGGTTTCACTGTAGTTGTAATTCTTTCATTACTCGTCATAGAATGCTTTCTTTTTCAGATGTATTAAGGTTTGGGATATCAGGAAGATAAAGCAAGAGACCAGCACCCCTGTGTACAGCTTTCCATATGCTGGCACGTCAAAACGTACACATGGTAAGCTATGGTCAAAACATAGTTTTATGGTCCCATGGAAGTTGGTACTGATAACAAACAATAACTTTATTTTAATTAAGATTAGCATACTAGTCAATATCTGTTTTCTGGAGGTTAAAATTGCATTTTCTCATCTACATTGTACAGTGTTTTTCGGCCCCAATCCCCTGCTTGAAAAGTATATGAGGCGCGTCGTGGGAAAACCGGTCTTAATGCATGTGCGTCAAGTGTCGTCCTGGATTAGCCTGTGCAGTCTTCACAGGCTAATCCGGGATGGCACTTTACGCTTTTATGGCATTTTCTGTTTCAATGAAGTGTCTTCTAACCATAAATCCACTTTAGGCGGAAAGTGTCGTCCCGAATTAGCCTATGCTGACTGCAAAGGCTAATCCGGGACGACACTTTATGCACATGCATTAAGTACAGTTTTCCCACGACGCGCCACATATATTTTTCCCTATATTTACCTTAAAATTCCCCTCAAAATGTAAGCTTTATTTTTTTTTATTTGACCAAAATCGGACAAAAATTGGCAAAGATAGAGGAGTTTTCGTTAACAATCACAGCAATTTTTCATCAAACCAAGTTAATCTAAGTTATCATTTGTAGCAAAGCAATTCATCAATGAGTATCACAAATTAGATTATAAACATGTAATAATACTTATCTAACAAAAAGTCTCCTTTTGCATAAAATTCCCCATCTGAAGGGCACCGCCACCTTTCCCCCAAAAGTGAACAATAACACCGGTATACCTTGATTCTTAAATGTTTATTAAGGCTTATGCTAGCACAGAGAGCCTAAAAAGTGAATCTTCATGCCATGCCTGATGGTTCTTTTCCATTTACTTTATGTCCTGTTAATTGTTGTCTGGTTTGTAGGATTTTCCAGTCTGGTGTTTGATTCCTACAAGTCCCGACTGTTTGCAAGTTGTACAGACGATGTGATCTACTCCTACGACTTCGTCAGATACTGTCAAACTCCAGGTATATCATAATGACATATGTGGCGTGTCGTGAGAAAACCGGTCTTAATGCATGTGCGTAAAGTGTCGTCCCGGATTAGCCTGTGCAGTCCGCACAGGCTAATCCAGGACGGCACTTTCCGCCTACAGTGGATTTATGTTTAGAAGAGAGTTTCTTGATACAGAAAAAACCATAAAAGCAGAAAGTGTCGTCCCGGATCAGCCTGTGCGGACTGCACAGGCTGATCCGGGACGACACTTTACGCACCTGCATTAAGTCCGGTTTTCCCACGATGCGCCTCATATCTTCATAGTTAGAATTCAGTTTTAATGGGCAGGGGGCATTAACCATAACTCTTTGTACAATATTTATTAAGTCAGTGCCCGTTTGCTTAATTTATTAATATAAAAGATCATGTTTCATAGCTTTTGGTTAACCCAGGGTTCGTACAGATCTGGAAAAGTCATGGAAAATGGGCTTTGTCTGGAAAAATCTTGGAATCTTGATAATTTGGGTTTTATCATGGAAAAATCATGGAATTAAAAAAAAAATTGTCATGGAAAGCTTAGAAATCTTTGAAGATGCCTGTAAGTGCATAAAAATGATCAAATCCATTGAAATATCCAACACAAAATCAAAATCGTGATGGACAGACATATATTGCAGTGCTAGAAGCAATTCTATTCTACAGGGCTCGAATGATAGCCTAGAAAAATAATTTTATTATGTAGATCAAATTAAATGTGGATAGCAGTGTATTATTTAGTATGTTTGGATTGTATCATGAAAAACTGAGCAATGTCATGGAAATGTCATGGAAAATTCATCAAAAAATCATGGAAATTTGGTTTCAACAGGTTGTATGAACCCTGTATACATTTCTTCAAGTGCTTTTGCCACTTTCTGTGACAAATCATTCCTAACAATATGTATTCTTTTTGCTGTCATTTTAACTGTTGACTCCTGCTAAAATCAGTTGTTCGTATTGCCCGGCTTGTCCCAGGTCATGTAGGGTCAAGTAAAATTTTGCCAGAAATTACTGTATTCTTGTAATTACTCTATGGATAAGTGGAAACAGCCTTTGTCAACAATGTATAAGTAAGGAAATATAAGATTTTGCCCCCCCCCCGCAGCTTTTGGCATCTCATGCTTAATAAAAGGTATGAAATACACCTTCATCTATACATTGTATGTTTCTTCCCCGATACAGTGGCTGTGTATCGTGGTCATAGGAACACCTCGTTCTACGTGAAGGCAGTGCTAAGTCCGGACAGTCAGTTCCTGCTCAGTGGTTCCAGTGATGAGCACGCGTACATCTGGCAGGTACATGTGGTGATATAATGCCCGGGACCGTATTCACAAAGCTCCTTAGGGACAACTTAAGTAAATTTATTGAATTCTTAATTTGTGGCGCGTCGTGGGAAAACCGGACTTAATGCATGTGCGTAAAGTGCCATCCCGGATTAGCCTGAGCAGTCTGCACAGGCTAATCCGGGACGACACTTTCTGCTTAAAGTGTATTTATGGTTAGACGACACTTTACACACATGCATTAAGACCGGTTTTCTCACGACGCGCCACATTTCTATAAATTTGTCATGTTCGTGGCTGTTTCATTGACAGGCATTTTTACATTGAAATGTTTTTTAAATATGGCTTAGATGGGATAGTATTTTGCACTTTTGTAAACCAAAATAATCAGATTTCACCAAAAAAAAATATTGATATGAATTGTAAATAAAGTTTACTTAACTCTTTGATTCTTAGATCCCTTTTACCAAATTGGTTATATAACAATGCATTTTTCAGCCGCATGTAACAAAACATTTTTTGGAAACTAAATTGTTTTTGTAATCATTTTCTGACGTCATTGAAAGCTTAACATGCAGCTTTCTTCACAGTAGGGTAATATCCAGAGTGAAATAGTAGTGTGCTGCACCCTGCTCCTGTTGGTTCAATCTCCCTGTGATGTTGAATATATTCTGAAATTCACTATATTTTTTTGCAAATTTTCTATGACAAATTATAAGTTATATGTTTGTTGAAAAAAAAAATGAAGCATTAGACTCAAAAGCCCTGGATTTTTCAAATTATTATAAAATGTCAAAGAACTGGTCAGTCTTTCCACCTGTTGCTTTTAAGCTGCACCTTGTACCTTTTTCTATTCTTAGATTTTTATGGCCCCGGCATCTTGATGCAGGAGGCATATAGTGATCGTCCTGTCCGTCCTTCCGTCCGTCCTTTAGTCTTTTCGTCCTTCCATCCGTGACAAGGTTAAGTAGACGCTTACTACAACACTTTGATACTTACACAGTTCTTGCTTATGACCATTCCCTATCCACCCATATCACCCAACCTTACTTTAACCTTGACCTAATTTGGACTGATAATAATTCAAATGAGCGATTTCTTGGTTAACAAGATTTTACCGCTTCGTCTAGCACCAACACCGCTTACTACAACACTTTGATATTTACACAGTTGTTACTTATGACCGTTCCCAATCTACCCATATCACCCAACCTCACTTTGACGTTGACCTAATTTGGACTAAGAAATGGGCTACCCAGAACCAACCGGGGGCATGTGTGTTTATCAAACACAGAATCTTGTTTCCTACAAGTTTCTCAGTATGAGTTATCAAGGGATGCTGGAATATTTTCAGGTGGACAATCCGGGGGCTAGTCCGGTTATTCTCAAAGGTCACAGTAGTGAGGTGTCCGATGTTGCTTGGTGCAACACTGACACTTTCAGGGTAAGCAGAGTTGGGTTTTGCATATGATATTTCCTCGGTATTGGTGTAGCTTTAGCATATGATATTCCCTCGGTATCGGTATAGCTTTTGCATTTGATATTCCCTCGGTATCGGTATAGCTTTTGCATATGATATTCTTGGTATTGGTATAGCTTTTGCATATGATATTCCCTCGGTATCGGTATTGCTTTTGCATATGATATTCCCTCGGTATTGGTATAGCTTTTGCATATGATATTCCCTCGGTATCGGTATTGCTTTTGCATAAGATATTCCCTCGGTATCGGTATAGCTTTTGCATATGATATTCTCTCGGTATCGGTATAGCTTTTGCATATGATATTCCCTCGGTATCGGTATAGCTTTTGCATATGATATTCTTGGTATTGGTATAGCTTTTGCATATGATATTCCCTCGGTATCGGTATTGCTTTTGCATATGATATTCCCTCGGTATCGGTATTGCTTTTGCATAAGATATTCCCTCGGTATCGGTATAGCTTTTGCATATGATATTCCCTCGGTATCGGTATAGCTTTAGCATATGATATTCCCTCGGTATCGGTATAGCTTTTGCATATGATATTCTTGGTATTGGTATAGCTTTTGCATATGATATTCCCTCAGTATCGGTATTGCTTTTGCATATGATATTCCCTCGGTATCGGTATAGCTTTTGCATTTGATATTCCCTCGGTATCGGTATAGCTTTTGCATATGATATTCTTGGTATTGGTATAGCTTTTGCATATGATATTCCCTCGGTATCGTATTGCTTTTGCATATGATATTCCCTCTGTATCGGTATAGCTTTTGCATATGATATTCCTTCGGTATCGGTATTGCTTTTGCATAAGATATTCCCTCGGTATCGGTATAGCTTTTGCATATGATATTCCCTCGGTATCGGTGTAGCTTTTGCATATGATATTCCCTCGGTATCGGTATAGCTTTTGCATATGATATTCCCTCGGTATCGGTATAGCTGAAATATTGTGCTTAGAAGCTGAACTATGCACTGTCACTTGGTATTCATATGGTTTGTTTTGCAAAATGGGTGACAGAATACACTTATTACTTGTTGCCATAGAAATTGTCAAAATGCTGGATTTATATTTCCTACATTATTTTTTAGATTGTTATTAATCTAGGAACACATTTAATGATTGTAATTAACATAACATTAATTAAAATTATTTAAGTGTATTTCTAGCTTATCATTTTGTTAATATATATATATATTAAAATCATGCCAATGAGTCCTTCATTGTTTTCAGATAGTGACTACATCTGACGATAACACCATTCGAGTGTGGAGGTACAATGCTGTTGCCAGGGAGATGAAGAAGCTGGGCAAACAAGACCCTGCCGTCATTGGCACTGCTGAGTGCACGCACCGGGACATCGGTATGTGCTTTCTGGTGGCTACATGGTGATATCTGAATTTGGCTGTCCGATCATCGTTCAGAGATTTTTTATTGTTTTTATGCGTCTTCAATTTAGGCCACTCCAATTTGATTATAATGTTTAGCGTCCTCGGGCTGGTAGGTTTTTGGATGCCTGAATGAAAAAAAAAAAAATTGTGACAATGTGAAATCAAGTTGGAAAGCATATAAACATTTGAAAAAAAAAAGACTTAGGTGTTTTTAACAATATTTGTAAAAACAGTGTGCAACTAGTCAAGTTAAACAGTTAAAATACTGTGTTAAAGTACGTTCCCAATATGAAGATGATTTATAATAGTGTTGCAGGTAAACATTTGCTTTAGCTTGTACCACTGCCATGAATAAGTTGTGAAAGAAAAATGTTTTTTATCGACTCATTGCTTGTTTTTTCCTGCCTGGTTGGTAGGTTTAAAAAAATCATGGGGACGCTAAATATAGAATCAAATTTGTATGCCATATTTCGAGGGAGCATGTACTGGTCGTACACTATTCGTGTCCATGTTCTATCTGCAACACCCCTGGCAGGAATTCAATGAAACTATTAAGGAAGCTTTAATACCAAGTTGAGATTAATATATTTTTTAAATGTTCAAATGTTTTTATGACCCCGGCATCTTGATGCAGGAGGCATATAGTGATTGTCCTGTCCGTCTGTCCTTCCGTCCGTCCGTGACAAGGTTGAGTAGCTTTTACCATTTCGTCTAGCACCAACTCCGCTTACTACAACACTTGGGAAACATTAATCATTTCCACAGATATCTTTGCTTTCTTAAATTTAAATATTATTAATTAAAGGTACTTGTTACACACTATTTTTAGTACATGTATACTATTACTATTGAACATTTTGTTTGCCTTTTCAGGGACTTCAGCATTTGGTCCCCAGACCCCTAAAAGATCTCCAAATTTTGCCCTGAAGAGATCTGCCACTGTTCCCTTTGGACCCGTGGTTGAGACGACCCCAAAAAGGGCTCGAACCAGCGCCTCCTCCACTCCCTCACCCTCTATCAAGATGTGGCTGAAACGAAGCGCCTCAGAACCTGTGTCCTCTATCAGTGAACTCTGCAATGCTGAAAAAAGTGCCAATTCCAGTGACAAGTCAAGTATTTGCTCAGAACTCCCTGTGTGTTCCAAACAAGCTAAGACTTGTAGTATTAGTGCTGATAGTGATACCAACAGTCAGGATAGGAAAGTATGTGCGTCTTTCTCTGGGAAAGATATCCGAAAGACTCCATTGGCAGAGTGTTTATCAATGGACAGCAGTTCCAGGTCTCCGAAACGGATAAAGATTGAATTTAAAAATCCAGTTGACACTGGTCTTGATTCCAGCAGTGTTAAGTCAGAAACTGAAAGAAAATCATGCAAAAGAAAACTGACTGCATTCGAGAATGATTCATCCTCCAGACAGCAGAAAAAGCTAAGACTAGATGGGATCGAAAATGATAATGAAAACCAAGGGGCGCAGAACAACAATCACACAATATCCAGTCCAGGTAAGAAAGCAAGCCCCTTGAAGGACTTGGATTCAGAGTACAACAAAAGTCCAGAGAAGGTCACGACCTCAAAGATGCCGTTGACTCCTGCAAGGGTCCCCGTGTGTGACTGGACCAGCAAGTTGTACCAGTCTCCGACCGCCAATCTTCCGAACATTGTCTTGGACGGCCCTCAGGTGAACTCCCTCACGTTAGCAGAGCCTGAGGGTAAGAAAAAGACTGTAGACTGGCTGACTCACATGCGAATTCAGAAGCTGTCCACAAAAAGTCCACAGGGGAAGACCGCGACGCTTGACAAGGCAAGACATGTGGAGTCAGACATGACCGGGGATGGTGGTGCCAATATGTCGTCCCCGAGAACAAAGGTATGTGTTGAACATGGTCAGGTAATGTGTTAGTCTTACTTCTGAATCTTGTGTTGTCATAATTTGGCCATATTACTTATTTAGCTTATATTAAGTGTTCTATTTGGTTATTTGTTATCACAATGCACTCTTGGTAGACTATAATACTTCTTAATGAACTTTAAATACTTTGATCTTCAGGGTTGTGGAAATCCCATGCCCAATTAGTCAGACCAAGTGATTTTACTGTCGTAAAGTTTTCCTGTCAAGTTGTCAGTGGATAAGTACAATTTCAGGGTGTGAAACAGATGCACTAAAATGGGAGTTAATTATTATATTATTATCGTATATTGTAACAACCTTAACAAATTATAATTTATTTATAATTTGGTGACACATTATATTATTAATGCCAGGAATAGAAACTATATTTTTATTTGGACAAATGACATTTGTTTTTGTGGGGACAAGTAGATTTATGCAATGAATTTGTCCATGGACAAGTGAATGATTTTGATATTGCCACACCCCTCATCATAATTGTTCATCACATTGAGTCATGATAGTTTGCTGGAAAAAAAAGCACTAGCCAGGTCGGGCTAGTGCTTACAAATTTCCACTAGCCCCAAATCAAAAGCACTAGCCCGGGGCTTTTGGCTTGTGAGTTAGGGTAAAGAAGACTGATAGCTTAGTCACAGTTGATGCCTTTCTTCAGTTTATCATTTTTTAGACTACAACCTAACTATTTTGTTAACATATTGATGTGATCGTTGCAATAATTTCACAATGCATTAAAATGGCTTAATGATAATAACCAGAAGATTTGTTTCATAGCCACACTTTATAGGTATATTGTATTGTCTTTTTGCCCACTGTATGACGTGCCTTATACATCCTGTCACACTGTTATCTATATAATATTTCAGAATGCGGTGAAGGGAGTTCGTGCAATAACTTCATTCTTCGGCCAATATGTACCCAAGTCTTGACACCTACCATTCAAGTGTGAAACCCTTGACTGCTTGGCATTTGAACAGAGCTGCAACATTCCTGCATCTCTCTATATTGTTGACAATAACAATATCCATGCTCCAATGTTCTTTGTTATAAATCATTAAGTAATCATGTTTATTATGTCATGTATTATCTTTCCGGTCCGCTGCATATGTAGGTCACCAGAGCTAAAAATAGAATTTAAAAGTGTAAACTTAAAAAATCTTCTCTGAAACTGCAGGGTCCAGAGGTTTCATATTTGGTATGTAACATCCTATAGTGGTCCTCTACAAAGATTGTTCAAATTATGCCCCTGGGGTCAAAACGGGCCACGCCCTGGGGGTCACATGGTTTATATAGAATATATAGCAAAATGACTTTAGAAATCTTCTCTGAAACCACAAGGCCCAGAGGTTTCATATTTGGTATGTAACATCCTATAGTGGTCCTCTACAAAGATTGTTCAAATGATGCCCATGGGGTCAGAACTGGGTACGCCCTTTCTGGTCACATGGTTTATATAGAATATATAGCAAAATGACTTTAAAAATCGTCTTCTCTGAAACCACAAGGCCCAGAGGTTTCATATTTGGTATATAACATCCTATAGTGGTCTTCTACAAAGATTGTTCAAATTATGCCCCTGGGATCAAACGGGCCACGCCCTGGGGTTCACATAGTTTATATTGAACATATAGCAAAATGAATTTAAAAATCTTCTCTGAAATTGCAAAACCCCGAGGTTTCATATCTGGTATGTAACATCCTTTAGTGGTCCTTTACGAAGCTTGTTCAAATTATACCCTCGGGGTCAAAATGGGCCACGCCCCGTGGGTCACATGATTTATATAGAATATATAGCAAAATGACTAAAAATCTTCTCCTCTGAAACCACAAGGCCCAGAGGTTTCATATTTGTCATGTTACATTCTATAGTGGTTCTCTACAAATATTGTTCAAATGATTCCCCTGGGGTTAAAACAGGCCACGCCCCATGATTTATGTAGAGATACATAGCAAAATGACTTTAAAAATCTTCTCCTCAGAAACCACAAGGCCCAGAGGTTTCTTATTTGGTATGTAACATCATATAGTAGTCCTCTACAAAGCTTGTTCAAATTATGCCCATGGGGTCAAATGTGGTCACGCCTCGGGGGTCACATGGTTTATATAAACTTTAATAGCAAAATGTATTTAAAAATCACCTATGAAACCGCAAGGCCCAGAGGTTTCATATTTGGTATGTAATATCCTCAAGTGGTCCTCTACAAAGATTGTTCAAATTATGCCCCATGGGTCAACACTGACCACACTTTAGGGGTCACATGGTTAATATAGACTGAAATAGCAAAATGACTTTAAAATTTCTTCTCCTCGGAAACCGCAAGGCTTAGAGGTTTCATATTTGGTATGTAACATCCGTATAGTGGTCCTCTACAAATATTTTTCAAATTATGCCTCAGGGGTCGAATCTGGTCACGCCCCGGGGGTCACATGTTTTATATAGACGCAAATAGCAAAATGACTTTAAAAATCTTCTCCTCTGAAACGGCAAGGCCCACAACTTTCCTATATTTGGTACGTAACATTGCATAGTGGTCCTCTCCAAAGATTGTTCAAATTATGCCCCTGGGGTCAAATCTGGTGGCACCCTGAGGGGTCACATGCTTTATTTAGACTTAAATAGGAAAGTTACTTTAAAAATCTTTACCTGAAACCGCAAGGCCCAGTGGTTTGTTCAAGATTGTTCATATTATGCCCCTGGGATAAAAATTAGCCACGCCTCAAGGATGCAAATTCCAATTGGGTCACAAGGTCTCAAGGTGAGCGTCCTAGGGCCCTCAGGGCCCTCTTGTTTTAAAATCAAAATCGAGATACATTGCTTTTTATTAATGTTTCCAACCTGCAGGTTGTTACTTTACTAAGTAAAATAAGTTTTGAAACAAAAATATAACTTTATGTATTTCATTGAGTCATCATGAAATAAAAAGCATTTTATTTCTTATTTATAGTACTGGCTCTTCACAGTTAAGTAGTTAATATTAACATCATGCTTGGTAAAAATTTCACAATATTATAATAAAATACCACCAATAATCACTGTTGTGTTTTAACTTTAAGATGCATTTTTAGCTCGTCTATTCGAAGAATAGGTGAGCTTTCCAACTTGCCCCGGTGTCGGTGGTGGAGTCGATGTCCACTTCTGAATTTTGCTAAATTTTTGTTCAAAAGTCTTATTATAATTTCAAACAACGCAAGTTATTAAATTGAAACTTGAAATATACCTTTGTCATCAGCTTGAACATCATTGACAACATTCCCCATAACTTGTTTTGTATATTGACAAGAGTTATTCCCCCTTTTCACATAGAATTTCGGGTTAAAGTTTTTATTCAAAAGTCTTATAACTTCAAACAGGCATGAGTTATTCAATTGAAATTTTGAATATACCTTTGTCATCAACCCCAGCATCAGGAGCACCAATCCTCATAACTCTGTTTTGTGTTTTGACAGTGTTATGCCCCCTTTTCACATAGGATTTCAGGTTAAAGTTTTTATTCAAGTCTTATAACTTCAAAACTACATATTAAGCTTTTCACTTGAAACTTTGAATATAACATTGTCATCAACTTCAATAGCCAATACTGAGCCTTGTGTGTTGACAGATTTATGCCCAGTCCACTTTCAGAAAAATGCACGAACTTAAATACTTCAAAAAGTCCAGCGTGCTGTCCTCTGACAGCTCTTGCATATTTGCTAACATCCCAGTTGTTGCGTAACTTATTTTACTTCGTATAGTTCGTCAGTAAGCTTTGCTAACAGTGGAAATTCCTTGTATAAATCAACAGTGAATTTATACTTTCTGACATTGTGTCGTCTTTTTATCAAGTGTTTTGTTGATAGTAGTTGTGCTAATTATGAGACGATACTTCAAACAGCTCTTATCTTTGACTGTAAACATATCCATTAAACAATTGTCATTTCAGTCAATATTCGAAGCTCGGTATTTGACTTGTTTTGTCAGTAGATTATCTTGTATCCTGATTTTAAAAGATAGCAGAAACTACATTGTATGAAAGATTTTTCTTGTAATACTAAGTATAGAGATTTCCACAAATGTATTGAAGTGTTTTATCTAGTCGTTGCATTTGGATATTTAATGAATAACGGTAAACCTATTCAGGGCTTTTTTGGCCAATTTTATAGACGTGTTTTATTGGGTTATATTCCCAATGGCAGAAAGTATCTTGGTTTTTCCCAAATCCAGTCCAAAAAATCCCAATTGATTGTTTGATTTTCAGATATTTGGAAATAAGAGATATTCAATGTAGAAATAAAGACTATTGAAGTTGTAATAACTGTTGTACTGATTTGTTTTTGTTAGAACATTCTTTTTTAACCAAATTTTCAGAAGAAAAAATTCAGTTATTAAATTGGGGTATGTCGTTGGGCGGGGTAGCGGCATCAACTTCGTTTCCGCTCTTTAACTCGAGAACGGATTGAGATATTTTAATGAAACTTCATACATAGATACCTTATATCGAGACCTCGCTTGGGATTGCAATTAAAATATCTTGATGTGTTCTCAAGTTTTTAAGCGGAAACCATTTTCTATTTTTAGTACCAGTGACCTTGACCCCACCCACCCCATATGCAATCCCAAGCGAGGTCTCGATGTAAGGTATCTATGTATGAAGTTTCATTAAAATATCTTCATGGGTTCTAAAGTTATTAAGGAAACCGTTTTTCTATTTTTTAGTAATGGTGACCTTAACCCCACCCACCCCATATACAATCCAAAGCAAGGTCTCGATATAAGGTACATTGTATATATATAAGTTTCATTAAAATACCTCGATGCGTTCTCAAGCTATTGAGTGGAAACCGTTTTTCTATTTTTAGTAACGGTGACCTTGACCCCACCCACCCCATATGCAATCCTAAGCAAGGTCTCGATATAAGGTATATATGCATGAAGTTTCATTTAAATATCTATGCGTACTCAAGTTATTGTGCGGAAACCGTTTTCCTATTTTTAGTAACGGTGACCTTGACCCCAATCACCCCATATGCAATCCGAAGCGAGGTCTCGATGTAAGGTATCGATGTATGGAGTTTCATCAAAAATATCTCGATGCCTTCTCAAGTTATTGAGTGGAAACCGTTTTTCTATTTTTAGCAACGGTGACCTTGACCCCAACCATCCCATATGCAATCCCAAGCGAGGTCTAGATATATGGTATCTATGTTACATTGACTTTATTTTTGTTTAAACATTTCATACATGTATCGACAAACAATACTGCTAGGTCCAAAGAAATGTTTTATGCGCACCACTAATAATATGACAATGTCGCTGTCTCGCGCAGTATTTGTCACAAAACAAGTCTGGGAAAGGGTTAAATTCTAGTAGATCTATTTGTGTCTTAAACATTATTTTAATTATATTAATTACATATATAAGACACTCGTGTAAATCAAATCATGTTAAAAGTGAACAAAGTCAGTTTTTGATAAGTATTTGTTCCCAATGCAGATCAATTGTCCATTATTGCTGATATATTTGTAACTGTTGACGCCTGTTGGCCTCGGGCAACATTGAATGCATCATTGCTGACAACTCGTGACATCAGTTTGAACTGTTTCCAAACGCCTATGAAATACCTAAATACTGTTCGATTTCATACTCCGTCGCCAGCAAGAAACCCTTCAAGATCTAAATCATATGCGAAATCTGCGTTTATGTGAAAACAACGCTTTTGCGGTTAAGGTCGTTTTACATCAATACAACTTTACTGTCACATTTTTTTTTCTTTCTTTCATTCCTATACATGTTTGTATTTTGTTGTAATTCATTCCTTTTAAAACGACGTTGTATGCACTACCGTTAATATACAGATACCAGCGACTTTATACAACAAAGTATTTCAGTCATTTCCAGTGTAGATATTATTGTGTTGAGATTTATAAATCAATTGATCTTACATAAATATTCCAGTTATGAGCGTCGTTGTACATTTGGAATATGGTAAAAATAGATGCATCTGTCCATTTGTTGCGAGACTGAAACCATTTAAGACAATACCAACGTTAAATGAACCAGCCACATACTGGAGGCATTTTGTGATTGTATGAAATTAACTTAAGTTTTCAATAAGGAGCTTTGTGGAATCGGACCCATGTCATCTTGGATTGGTACGTGCACGATTAAATATTTTAACACTGATTTACGCAATACAAATTGACGCGTGCATGGTTGTGTTTATCACCTTAAAATCCTGAAAGTAAATCCTGAAACGTGGGTTTAGGGTACACTGTGTATGGTTGGCAGTTGCAGCTTGTACTTTTGAAGCCTGACTGCTGCCATGTGTCTTGTAGTTGTTGATCAAATGTCCTCTGTTGTGTCGGAATGATGGTTTTGTTTCTAAGGGTTCGTCTTGCATTTTTCTGACCGATAGTTTTGTTTATACATTTACACGAAGTTGCTTTTAAAATGAATAATTAGCGATTGTCTAAAACATAGTTAATTTTTTGCCAGCTGATATTTGATTTTATCCCATCATCACGCCTGCCTTGACGAAATAACACCCCATAGTACAAACTTAGCTGTATTCAACACTAACATAGTATTCCCTATCTCTAGGTCATATACAGCTATCCAATGTTTAACTATATACGGGGTACCGCTATTTCTCCTGTGCCATGTAAATGAAGCTGCTGTCATTCCAAATCTGTGTGCATTAGTTATTCCTTTCATTGATTGTACAGTGAAACACTATTGTTATATCAAAGTGTCATAATAATTATATTGAAATAAATGGTGTTTCATTGCGTGCAAATTTAGTTAGTTACTTCTTTTGTCGAAATTGTCACCGCATCATGCAATCAATGCAATCGGGTCTTAACTCGATCATTGATGTAATCTGCTCTGATCCGATATTCACAAAGCTCCTTAAGCCTCAGTCACACATTCCCAATTTTTGCTGCCGTTCTTGAGCCGACAGCGTCCCGAATCAAATATGTCAAACGTCGGAAGATTAGGGGCTCGAAATTCAATATTTTGATACAAAGATAGAATATGGTCACGACAGCCTCACGACAGCGTCTCGACAGAGTCCCAACAGAGTCCCGATTTTCCCGAATGCGATCCGAAAGAGTCCCGACAGCCTCCCGGCTTTCCCGATCTTTTTTTATTGTTTGCATCGTAACGCTGTCTGGACGCTGTCTGAAGTCATAATCGGGAAGCATGAATGGTAGTCGGTCAAAGCTCTGTCGATGAATGACAAACGCACACAAACACGCACAACACACACGATATATACCGTAATTATGTTATGCGAAGTGTTATACATTTACATATAAACATGATACATTTGATTTGTTAATCACTTGTCATAAGAATAAACAAATTACCTACATTAGCATTTCAGCTTTAAGCAATAACAGCACATGTATACAAATATGGCATAAAACAATAAATATGTTGCATCACATCATATATAAACCGAATCCGAATAGGGCATAAATATTTATCTTTGTACAAACTATATAAGCTCAAACGCGAGAAATGATTCAATACTACAAAAAAAAATTATTGTTCTTTAATAAATAATTTTCGATTTTCAGTTTGTTTATCTGTAAATAAACAACGATTTTGAGTTCATAACGAAAAATCGTTGTTTATTTACAGATTGACAACTCAAGACCGAAATTTCGATTATGACGTAACCAAACAACATGCACTTATAACGCGAAATATATTTTACAGTTTCGGAACTACGTTTTCGAGTTGTTTATTGGCAATTTAACAACGGAAAATGTGTGCGTGTCATGTTAGAATTAAATCCAAATAAAACTGTTGTCGCTTATGAAAATAATTGCTTGCTTAGAGATCGACATCAAAGTATCTAATGATTACATACTTAAATAAATTAAACAACTTTTCTTCAAATAAATAACTTCAACACAGAGTCTATTGACATATAATATATATAAGTTATCATTACTGTGTGCTGACGCTACAAAACCGATTATCAAAAACTTATGAGGCGTGTCGTGGGTAAAACCGGGCTTAATGCATGTGCGTAAAGTGTCATCCCGGATTAGCTCGTGCAGTCCGCACAGGCTAATCCGGGACGGCACTTTGCGCCTACAGTGGATTTATGTTTAGAAAAGACTTCCTTAAAACAGAAAATACCATAAAAGCGGAAAGTGCCGTCCTGGATTAGCCTGTGCGGACTGCACAGGCTAATCCGGGACGACATTACGCACATGCCTTAAGCCCGGTTTTCCCGCGGCACGCCTCATACATACGTTTTCAAAAAATGTAAACTAGACCTAAAACAGAGTCGCAAAGCCTTAAATATTATTATGTAAATATACTTACACTCTGAATACAATTAAGCTTGCATTAGTGTCATCATACAAAGAGTTCGTTCAAAGCGAAAACTGGGCCGTAATCTATCGTTTCATATATAAACTGAAATACTAATAATATATTATATGTCAAAGGTATGTGGTAAATACACATAAAACAAAATGTTAGTATGCCATTGTTTCTTGTTATGTGAAGCAATAGACTGTTGAAACAGTCGCTGTCAGTGGTTACGTAAATAAGTATTTACTGTCAAATAGGAGACAACTACTCGAAGACTCGGCGATAAAAAGGGTAACTAACAAACAGAACCATCTACAGAAGGGACGCAAATACAAACGTAATACATAATCGCCATAATGCACTTCATTCCTCATGCACACTCCCGTCGCAGTCGCTATCCTCGGATTCTGAAGTGTCTAGCGGCTGTGGAATCTCGGCAGCATCGTCTAAATACTGACTGCAGTCTTTGACTCCAAACGTTGTTGAGTTTGACTGCACAGCCGTTCCCAAATACCACTAAATTGCGGCAACATGTGAACAACTACCAACAGTTCTAGCACCTGCCGTACACTTGCAATACCATGCCTTTACGTGATCGGAATCAAATTGAATCCATTAGAGATAAGATTTTGACGAACATGTCTACTTTGAAGACGAACTCTAATCAAGCAATTATTTTCACGAAACACTTGAAATTCACAATCTCCACCAATGTATTTCTGAACGTTAGTTACTGTTGCTTAATTTCAATTGATACGTTCCTAATGTTAATAAACGTAACATTATTTCATTTAATTTTGGGAAGTTGTCCAGATTACATTCATCAATATTTGTCCATTTTGTGACACTTCATCTATCAAGATTATTTTCCTCTACGAATGTTTGAAGATCGTTTGAAACTGATAAACGATCCAGCATTCTGCTAGCTGTTAATTTATCGTCAACAGCGTCTGTTGTTGCATTAACTGGTGGCGAACACTTGTTCGAAAGTGCACATACTATTTGGACATAATCGCCAACAAATGGAATTTGATTGGTGGGCAATACGTGTGTTAGGTAGTTAAACCTTTAAATGCGCGCATTTGCCGCCTCGACAACCCAGCGAAGCTTTGTTATTAATCGACTGGTGTTTGCATCTTCGTTCGTCATTTGTTTCTCCCTCGCTTTAGAAATGATGGCATTTTAGCCTGAATTCCCAGGTCTTCCAGAAGTTTTAGAGAGTCTCTGAATCCTCTGTCCACCACAAATACGTCTGTAGGTGTTATCCACGTCTTTATTTCTTCAACATTGTTGTTAATTATGTGTTTGAAGATAGATGCGTCGTTGTTTTTGGAATCAGCAAAATACGGACCCAGAACAGTAACGTAATATCCAAGTGGTCATCCTTTATGGACGCTAAATGAACGTCGCTGGAACTGAAAACTGTTGCTTTTATTGATATAGATGTATGTTCCGTCAATAACTAAAATAACTTGATTACTGTTTTCTGCCAACAACGACTGTGCCAATACACGGGTGTGATCTGAAGAACATCTTCACGAGATATATGGGAGAAACCTAAATTGCATGGCACGAAATGAAGCATTAAAACTTTACGAACAGAATGTATGGCCCTGCGGATACTGGATTTAGTTATCCCAAATATTGTAGAGAGAAGCTTGTTGGAAAGACCGGACTTCAACTTGAAAAAAACAACAAACCAACAGTCGTCTGTGCACTTCTAGCAGGAGTGTTTCTAGTATGTGGCAACACAGTATTACATAAATGAAGGAACTGCTCTTTACAGAGACCAGTCAGGTTAACAAGATCACCATCTGTGTATGACATCCGTTTGCACAAAGAATTTAACGCAATATGTCTTACTTTAGACAGCAATTCAAGTATTCTGCTTCTATTCAAATAACAAAAGCCGACTGTTTTAAGTTCGGAGAGACAAGACGGATTGAACGTATTCAATTCGCTATTAAAGTGTGAAGGACAGCAACGGCTTTCGGAAGTTATAAGAATGTTATGTTTCACAAATGCATCCGTTCGTAAATACGTCGGAACACCAATCAACTTAGGACCTGGCTTCTTGCATGTAAAACAGTAAGCATGACTTTTTGTTGCACTCTTAATGTTCACTTGCACAGATGGTAGACTAAGTGTCTGATTTGTTCACTTGCACAGATGGTGGACTAAGTGTCTGATTTGTTCACTTGCACAGATGGTGGACTAAGTGTCTGATTTGTTCACTTGCACAGATGGTGGACTAAGTGTCTGATTTGTTCACTTGCACAGATGGTGGACTAAGTGTCTGATTTGTTCACTTGCACAGATGGTGGACTAAGTGTCTGATTTGTTCACTTGCACAGATGGTAGACTAAGTGTCTGATTTGTTCACTTGCACAGATGGTAGATTAAGTGTCTGATTTGACGAAGTCACATTTTCATCCTTCGTAAATGGTTTGGTCGGTGTATTTGATGGCACCGGGCGTGATCCGGCATAAGAACATGCTGGTCGACTGCAATCCACAAGAAAGTTCTTGCGCAGATACTTTACCAGATGTTTGTTGACAGGTCTTCTTTGATGAATTTTAGTTCTTTATTATAGAGCACGCATTTTGTCGGCGGCATGCTGAAAAAAACACACACACATTGAAATACAGATTGAAAAGCAAGCGCAATGAGCAGCATTTTAATTAATCATTGTTTTATTGATACACCCATGATTTATTATGCGATATGCAATATAGTGGTATCAATTTTAAAGACATTATTTTCAATATAATTATCAAATGAATAAAATAAAATTCTTAAGTATTTATAAAAATAATCAGTCTTGATTTAACGTGCTTATTTATATATATATATAATAAATGACGAAAAAAATGACGAAAAAAAATTAAATTGAAACATGAGATTCGAACCCGGGTCCTTCCGTATACGATCGGACATCTAAACCACTCCACTAATCCGTCTGTTCGTTTTACATTATAAAATTATCGTAGATCCAATTTGTTCAATAACCTTCAAATAAAAATTTCTCTAGTAAACATATTTATGACATAAAAATTATATGAATTTCCGTAATTCCGGAAGTACTGTAAACTTATTAAAGACAGCATGCATTGTATGCAAACACGGTGGTTTCAAATGTTTCTCATAGAAATCGCAGCTGGAGTTTCACATTTTTTATTTTTTTTATTTTATAATTAAGTTTCGTTCATGAATCAAAATGTTACAATAGAAGATGACAATACATGTAAACTACTTTGTAGTAAGTCAATGGTTAAAGTTAACGCGTACCATAGCAACAGCATAACATCTTTGGTATACATGATTAAAAATAAATAAAAACGACAACTACATTCCACAACACTCTGACGTGCGTTATTGTCGTTAATTAAAATTTGTCAATTAGATCAGACATCAGATGGATTTCTATACAGTGATAACTCAGATCGTTACTACAGTTGAAAACGCTGCATGAGTAGGCTACGTATAGCTTGGTTGGCAAAGGAAAACAAATAATCATTAAAATTGCAAGCACAAATTGTAATAATAACACATTGTCATACTGTATTTTTGTTATTACCATTTTCACCAGAACACGAACGAGAACATCTTGTGATTAAAATAATGCAAGCTCACTACGATTCTATAATCGACAAGAATGCCCACTGCCATAACGTTCTTAAGCTTTGATGTGTTTGAAACACAGAGTAACAACATAAAAGGTTTTTTGCAATGTTAGGATTTAAATCATAATTCCATTCGTAGTTTTCAGAATAAAGAATATAAATAAGCCATCTGCGCACTATTTCTCGTATTATTGAGAGCACATGTATCTCACTAAAGTTTAAACTAATATATTCAGTATACATCGGGACGCATCGCAAAGAATAAATAACGAAAGGATGGTTTGCCTATAGTATTACTGTGTGCTATTTAATTTTGCAGATGTCATGAAACACAGATTCAAACAAACATTGAATAATTACATTTATTTGAGATAAAAGCACAAAGACGCCGTTCTGAATATGACAATGTATGTCAGTACAAATAAACCGTTGCAGGCGAATAGCTCTTGTCGGCCACACTTTAATACTCAGTTCCATAATAAGCTCGCCTGAGCACAACGTTTAGGTGAGGTACACCTCGCGTGTCTTCCGTTGCCTGAAAACAGGTCGGTATACATGTACATACGACGAATGTTCAAATACCTAAATGAATTTCTCGCGTCATTATGTTTCTCATATTTTATTAAATAATTCTAGCACCTGTGTATGGTTGTAAGATCTTTGACATTCCCCATAATGAGGTGAGCGATGTGGGCCTTTAAGACCGTCTTGTTTCTCTTTAATTTAGTATACATAGTGGTAGAGACCGTAAACAGAATGACAATGAACACAATCAATGTAGATTATGACAAAGTGATTTAAAATAACAATCGAACAAAATTAGATCTTTTTCTATTTCATGCATTGAACTTTTGTCATGAACGCGCACTACAAACATGTATTAATTCAAACGATAAATAATTAAAATTGTGAGAGATGAAGGAAACTATGTAAGTATAAACAATGAATGACTAGCGAACAATTCTTATCTGCCACATTCTAGTTAAGTCACTTGAGCTACAGGTAATGGAGAGATTTTGATATAATTTCAACGCGTTCATTTCATATTTTAAATTAAACATTAGTATGGTGCGTCCCCCGTCATCCGAATTTCAAGTATTCGTGTTAAAGTAAATTATTAATAGGCTATTCATATTTAGTAGCATTGTTTTCTCTGGTTTCTTTTGAAAGAAGCGGAGTAGGATCCTACAATAATTGGATAAACATGTACATGTATAGTGTAGCAGTTTGCCTACAGAAACACAGAATCAGATAATACAATTATTATATTTCTGTTTCTTTGTTTTAATGTGACTCCTTTGACAAAAAACAAAAAACTTTTACACAGTTCATGTTGATATATATAGAAAACCCGATTTAAAAGCATAATATTGTTATATTGAAGAATAAAATAAACTTTTTGCGATACACATTCATATTTGGTTCAGCTGTCATTGTCGTATAACAAACACCATTACGTTACTGTATGATCTATTGTTAAAAATGCATTATATGAAACAAACGCCGAAGTATGTTGCATTGAATTAACCTGACGGCGTCGCCAGTTAGTGCCAACTACAAAATGTCCCAAATAAAATATTCTTTATCTATCCTAGCGTTTGTTACATTTTCTTTGATAAGCAGAATATTAGAAACTAAGTTGTTGCTATCAACCATGAAACTACGTACATTAACTCGATTTTATAAGACCTTGCATTTTGTTTATGGTACTTCGTCAAGATCAAATGAAATTGGGGTTCTTACCGCTTACAATACAATCCAATAGAAAATAATATCCACCATAAATGTTCCAAAAAAATAAATATGATGCTTACCAGGAAAATATATTTGAATTTTTTACTTAAATATGACTTTTATGAGATTTTACTTAGTAACTTTGTGGAAATGGCCCCTGACATCAATTGACCATTAACTTTTACATGTACTTCCTGCAAATAAAATATATTTAAGATGGCGTATCAGTGGTCGAAATAACCACAAGCTCAAACCCTGCTCTGATAAAGTTTGAACTAGGCTTGCTCGGTATCTCAGTTATATATACACTCAACAAGTTATAACGCACCAAATGGAAATAAATGGAGATTGTTGTATTTTCTTTATTTATAATAATTTCAGCTTGAAATGTCGGCTATGATTTGAGTTATGCATGCATGTCTTCATACCAAACTATTGGACAAAATATGAAAGAATTTCTTGTTAACAAAGGCGCAGCTGAAATTCTTATAACTAAAGATTTCCATTTGGCGCATGATAGCTTTTGTTGGATGCATGTGGACCTGTAGCATTTTCTGGCTCTCAAGTGATAATGTGAGTGATGGTTTGCCTGGCCCAATCGCTAATTTCGACAACTGGCAAATACTGAATATGACAAAGACATATTCTAAAACATTTTTAAATGATTTACGTTTAAAAGGTAACTATATAATGCTGTAACAATATTTTCTCAATGAACTATTTTCACGAAGATCCTCGGTGAAAACTGGTAAATTTCGTGCAACCAGTATAATTCCTCAAGCCTATGACTGGTGCATGTACACTGTAAGAGGTTTATGTACGCTGTAAGAGGTTTATGTACGCTGTAAGAGGTTTATGTACGCTGTAAGAGGTTTATGTACGCTGTAAGAGGTTTATGTACGCTGTAAGAGGTTTATGTACGCTGTAAGAGGTTTAAGTACGCTGTAAGAGGTTTATGTACGCTGTAAGAGGTTTATGTACATTAAAATGCTTTTAAAATAGTAACTGTTGAATTTGAACATACATGTATGATTGTTATGTTACCCTTTCTTGAACACAAATCGTTGTGTTGCATATTGAACATTTGACCTTAATTGTTCACTTCATTACAATTAAAGTTAAAATTTGTAACTTAAGTTGAAATGGAGTGAATAATTGAGGTCAAATTTTAATTATAATTTAAGAGGTTTGTGAATTCAGACCTAGGCGTCAGGACGCAATCCCGTTAAGTCCGTGTGGTCCTCTTTTCTAAGTATGTGTTGTTTTTCAAGTACTGGACAACTCTATGCCATTCTCTATATTGTGTTTTCATGTATTTATTCTCAATATACATTACAATAACTTGACGCAGTTTGATGTAAAATGGGTAACCACTTTCGCAGGCACAGTTCCCATAATGTGCCATCGTCCAAATGCGGGCAGAACAAGCTTGTTTGACAGCAACTATTGTCCAAATTTCATATTGATTATTATTTATCAAAATTAATGCTTTAATGACTGACATCAAAATTCTTGTTGGGATATGGACTAGATATGTTTAGCAACATTCGACCTACTTACTACCGGCGGACTAAAGAACGAAGATACCGAGTCACAATTTGGAACATAGGCGCGTGCTATAAAGATGCTTCATGATTTATCGGTTATCGTTGTCATTATACATGGGTTTAATACATAGGTAAAACTTATTGATACAACAAAATTGGTGATTTCGCACAGTACGCACATTTCTCGTGTATACAGTGTTTCTTACAGTTAAATATGACGATTAAAAAACGGCCGCACCTGTCCTGTCGAAAAGGGACCATCCCTATAGCCCCTATTAAACGATGAAATAGCTGCCAATGTCGACGTTAATTATTAATGTAACGTAATCATCCGCGAGGCCGATACCGAGACATAAGCCGACCATCAGTCCCAACGAAACTGCAGTTTCGTAACCCTAGTTGATAGATTCCTTCGATAACCATTTCCTTATGTGAATCTATGGTGGCATAGAACTGCCTTACGATAACCACATAAGTTTCGCGATAATTATCACGTTAACCACTTAAGTATCGTGTTAACCACATAATTTTCGCGAAAAATATCACGTTAACTAGTTAGCGTTCGCGAAAAGATTCGTGTTACCACTTATTTATTGCGATATTTATCTGAATATTAAGTTACCGTTTACGAAAATGTTTCTGTTAGATAATTTATTATTAAACTAAATGACCTAAAAGTGCCTATAAGTGACATAAGTTACATTTTCTAGGTCTTCGAATTATCTAACTAACGCGAATTGTATCATGAAAATTATCTGCTAACGTAAATCATAACACGTTAATATTCCTGTTACCACTTAGTTTGCCCGAGGTGTTCCGCAATATGTTGCTAACGCGAACCTTAACACGATATATATGCAGCGAGATAGTACTGGACCACAGTCTGCAAGTCAGCCCGCATGGATTGAGCCTAGCACTGCAAAGCAAATGATTACCTCAGTAGTACACCCTCCTCAACATTACGCAGCGGCAGTAGGAGCCGCTACCATACAAACCATGTCTCAACCTAGAGTCCGTGTCAGCGATGTACCGTCTCTGGGTGCCAGTCAACATTACGTAACTTGGACAGTGATGTGTTTACACCCACGCAGTCGGATGTGTCTACACCTCCGCAGTCCGTAAGTTCCCAAAACCCCGTGGTAGGCAAACCGTGAAATCTACGCCCGCTACCAGCACGAAGAAATCAAGATCTGCTAGCGCACGAGGTCCACGAAAACCAGGGAAAAATCAACCCAATACCGCGCAGCCCACAGCGGTACCCGCGCATAACACCAACATATAGGACATATATAGCAGCGAATGTGCAGATTCTACTGACCTGAAATTTGCGCTTCTTAATATTCAAGGTTTGATAACAAAATGTAATAATAAGCTTGTTTCACCGGAAGTAACTTTGTTGTTTAAATCTCATGATGTCGTTTGTTTTACTGAAACATGGGGCTGTGAAAAATTTTGCTATGATGTAGATAATTTTGAGTGTTATTGCCTAAATAGAAAGCAATTACCTAGGGCAAAAAGGAGTTCAGGGGGATTATTGATTTACGTCAGGAAAAAATTTGTAACTGACAATATGTTTGTTTTTATCTCACAATGATTCGCATCTTTGGATTAGAATCGATAAGAGCGTCACTAACGGGTTAGAGATTTATTTGTATGTTTATGCTATATTGTTCCAAGTAATTCTAGCAGAGCTAATGTTGTTGAAAATAATATTTTTGATGTTATTGAAGAAAATATAATAACAATTAAGGATAAATATGGTGATGAAAACTGTTCCTTTATGTTATTAGGGGATTTAAATTCACGTGTTGGTAGGTTAAGTGACTACGTTGAAAACGATAGTCTAAATTTGCAAAATCAGGATTTTTTACCTGACGATTATATTATGGACACTGTTTTACATAGGAATTCGCAAGATGTATCTGTTAATCAGAATGGACGTTTGTTGATAGATTTTTTGATTCAAACTGGTCTAAGGATTGCAAATGGTCGCGTATGCGAAGATAAGGCTTTAGGCGCTTTTACCTTTGTTGCCAGTAACGGTTCAAGCATTGTGGATTACTGCATTGTTGAAGAGCAACTATTGCTTGAATTTTCACACTTTAAAGTAAATTGTCCCAATATTTTGTCTGACCATTGTGTGATTGAATTCGGCATTAAATGCAATTTACAAATTAATAATTATAACAGTTTTTTGAATATTGAAGAAAACACATGTACCAATAAAGTTAATTATTCGTTTAAATGGGACGGTGAAAAGAAAGATTTGTTTACTGAAGCGTTGACTAATCCCGAAATAGAAATGCGCCTTCGGCATATTATTGAAAATTTAGAAAGTGCATGTTCTAATGGTGATATTGACGACTCATTAAATAATTTTCTCTCATGTATTGATAATGTTTGTAAACAGTTATTTGCACGAAAACCTGTTCAAAAACATGATGATTCTATTTATAAACATGACCCTTTATACAGTACCACTTGTTTTCAGGATAGGAAAAACTTTTATAAAAGCTTGAACAAGTACAGAAAAGATAACTCCCACGTGAATAAATGCGAAATGATAAACGCTAGAAGTATATATAAAGCTAGTGTTAGAACTTTTAATTTTAAAAGGATGAATGAAAACACAATTAAACTTAACAAAGCTAAATATAAAAATGCAAAGGAATACTGGAAACTATTGAAAGAGGGTACTACGCATAATAGTCCTAAAGGTATTAGCTTAGATACATTTACTAAATACTTTCAGGCAATTAACGATCCGGATGATAAGTTTTTTCAAGTTGATGATGATGTCATGCTTTTTAACAATACTGTGTTAAACTCTGAATTAAATAGCATGTTTGAAGATTTGGATATTCCATTTACTAAGGAAGAAGTAATGAAATACATCTCAAATCTTAAAGCTGGGAAAAGTCCCGGACCAGATAGAATTTTAAACGAATTCTTGATCTACGGCAAAACTGAGCTCACACCTTTTTTAGTAACACTTTTTAATAAAAGCCTGAACCTTGGATATTTTCCAGATAAGTGGACGGAAGGTTATATTGTACCAATTCATAAAAAGGGGAGCCTGAGTGACCCAAACAATTTCAGAGGTATTACTCTGTTAAGTGTAATTGGTAAACTTTTTACTACTATAATAAATGCTAGATTGTCAGAATGGGCTGAAACGTATCACATTTTATTAGAAGCACAGGCAGGATTTAGGGCCAAAATGGGTACTACAGATAATATATTTGCTCTACATGGTTTAATAACTCATTTCATTAATCAAAATGAACAGTTATATTGCTTATTCGTAGACTTTACGAAAGCTTTTGATTATATTGTCAGGGAAAACCTTTGGTTGAAAATATACAAACTTGGTATCCGTGGTAGACTTTTTTCGGTTATAAAATCAATGTATTCTCACGTGTACACTAGAGTAAGACTTCATAGTAATATGGGACCCGCTTTTGAAAGTTATTTAGGTCTCAGGCAAGGTGAATGTCTATCACCGATACTGTTTTCTCTTTATATAAACGACTTAGAAGATACATTGTTTCTTAAAGGGGCAAAAGGGGTTGATATAGGAGCGCTGAAATTTTTCCTACTTTTGTACGCAGATGATATTGTCATATTTGCGAACTCCGCCGTTGAATTACAGAATAGCCTAAATATACTGAGCGAATATTGTAAACAGTGGAAGTTAATAGTTAATAAAACTAAAACTAAGGTAATGATTTTCAAGAAAGGTGGTAGAATATCACAAAATTTAGAATTTTTATACGATGGTACGAACATCGAAATTGTAAACAATTTTACATATTTAGGGATTGTTTTTACTACAGGGGGGTCATTTACACATGCAACGAAAACTCTAGCCGGTCAAGCACAAAAAGCGTTATTTAAATTAAGAAAATATATGAACAAATTCGTTAATATTAATCCCGGACACAAAATTGAACTTTTTGAAAATTAATTATGCCTATTTTACTTTATGGCTCAGAAATATGGGGCTCGAAAAAACGAATTTATATAGAACGAATACATACACAATTCTTAAAATATACCTTATGTGTGAAAACTAGTACACAAAACGATTTCATGTTATCTGAAACGGGCCGATTTGATGTGTTAACATTAAGTACATTAAACATGATTAAATATTGGTATAAAGTAATAAGCGCACCAGATCATAAATACATTAGTGTTATTTACAAGTTAATGCTAAATGATTTAGAATTAAATCCGTTAAAACATAACTGGGCAAAACAAGTTAAAGCGATATTGAGCTCCCTAGGTTTCTACCATGTTTGGTTATCACAAGGGGTTGGTGACTTTCAAATTTTTATTGTTCTTCTAAAACAAAGGATTTCTGATAACTTCAAACAGTATATTAATGGCAGACTTAATGATTCACCAAGAGCGTTATTTTATAACAGTATATTTAAGTTTGAATATCAGTTTTACCTTTCTAATGTCAATATCGAAAAATACAGAATAGCTCTGAGTAAGCTAAGGTTATCATCTCACAGACTTAACATAGAAACTGGCAGATGGAATAAAACAGAAAGAGCTAATAGAACTTGCCCAAATTGTAACGTCTTAGAAGACGAATTCCACTTTCTTTTTGAATGTAATATTTATTCTAATCTCAGACATAGGTATATGCCACTATACTATCATTGCCACCCAAGTATGTTTAAATGTGTTGAATTATTTTCTTCCAAAAATGTTAATGTTATTAAAAATTTGGCTGTTTATGTCTATAGAGCTTTTCAAACGAGAAATATGCTTATATTGGATATTAATAATAATGTATAGACATTGACTGTTTTATGCTATGATAACAATTTGCTGATGCTCATGGGTCATTTTGACCTAATGCATTGCGTGCATGTATGTTATATTTGATTGAATAAAGTCTTCTTCTTCTTCTTCACGATAATATTCCTGTTACTAGTTAATTATCTGTTAACGTAAATCGTAACACGATAATATTCCTGATACTACTTAATTTGTTTTCGAGGTCTTCCGCAGTATCTGAATATCGCGATATTTTTCGTGATAATTATCTAGTAACGTAAATCAAAACACGTTAATATTCCTGTTACCACTTAATGTTATGTTTTTGTTAACTGAAATCCTGGTGTCAGTTTGGGGCACTTTCAGGCCACATTTCAGTTAAGCAGAAAATAAATGACAAAGAAAACTATCGCGAACACTAACAAGATACAAGATAAATAACACGATACTTAAGTGGTTAACGTGATAATTATCGCGAAACTTATGTGGTTATCGTAAGGCAGTTCTATGCCACCATATGAATCCATTGTTATTGCATCAACATTATTGTTGAATTACGTATGTAAACGGGTGTCATGTATATGCTAAAAATTAAACTGAATCGTGTTTTCATAGTAATGTTTATTTGGAAACGCCCAAATGAAGGTACTTATTGAATATATAAAAGCGTCAACTGTTAGACTTAAGCCTTTTTACTTGAACTAATAGTGTCTTTATTATTGTATTCTGGATGCCATTTTCCAGTTCAGACTATGCGTTGTTCATCGTGTTGTCGTGATGTGGCGATTATTGGAATACCTATATTCTATTCCACAAATAGACGCCATTCCGAAAACCGTTTTGCTTCCGGCCTCTTATTATCCTAAATTGGGGCCGGTTTTGCCTAAATGTACGTTGCATCGGTTGTTTTTTTGGCCGGGTTTAGACTGGGGCCGGTATCCCCTCCGTATTATTTCGAAGGGTTTGTCCCTTTTGGCAGAATTTGCTTCGAAGATTTGGCATTCAAAACGCGGAATTCAGTTCAACGTTTAGTAAACAAATAACCAAGAAAAACACATTTTGGCTTTGATTACTTTTGATGTTACAATATTAACGTAAAACTAGAATTGTCACATGAGTAATGGATATACCCCCACAATATGGCCTTGTCACAACACTATGGCATCCATTCGAAAATAATGGACAAAGAGAATGCTTTAATTTGTGAATGGTCAACAGTGTATTTGGAAAACATTAATTTTAATAGGAGCCATAACTCTGTCAGCATTTAGTGGTTTGTAACCAAAAATTGTCCATGTTTTGGGGGAATTTGGTAACAAAGGGGCCATAACTGTGTCAAAATCTAGTGGTTTGTAACCAAACTCAAAATTGACCTGTATTTCATGATGCTACACATGTGTACCAAAAATTATGTAAATATGTCGAGCCATTGCTGATTTATCGTCAGGAAACCATGTTTTCGGAAATTTAAGTCAAATAAAGGGCCATAACTCTGTGAAAATTTAGTGGTTTGTAACCAAAGTCGAACTTGACCCGTATTTTATGATGCTACACATGTATACCAAGAATAATTTGAATACGTCAAGCCATTCTTGAGTTATCGTCCGGATAACTGTCAGAATATATTGATTTGTATGAAGCATCGAACTTGACCTGTATTCTATGATGTTACACATGTGTACCAAAAATTATTTGAATATGTCAAGCCTTTCTTGAGTTATCATCCGGAAACCAAAAACCAACAGACCGACGGACCGACAAGCTCACTCCTATATACCCCCCCCCCCCAACTTCGTTTGTGGGGTTATAAAACCTTCGTTTGTTTCCTTTTAACACAAGGGCAGAATGTTGCCTCATTTTGAAAAAAGACGAAATTTATATCATTGCATATGTAATTTTTTTCTAGGATTTAGCATTTAAAAACGTTTACAGCAACACATATGTTTTCGCCACAACGTCAAAGGCAACTACTGTAAAAGCCTTCTGACGTAATTTGACGTTGCTGTTCGAATTGACGTCGTTGCGTATTATTTGACGCCCGTTTGATGTGTACCACTTCAATAGACACCAACATATGTCAGCAAAGTCGAATCATGTCACGAGAAACAAATCGTACAAATATATTGCAATTAAAATAATATTTTGTGTTTTTTGCATTCGGTCGATGATTTGCAGTAGTAAATCGAAATGTCAGCCCTGACCGACAATTCCGCTCTTCAGAAATAGGCCATAACTGAAACGGGGAACGATATAGGTCTATCTAATATAATGTTAAGTTGACTGCTAGTTGTACGGAACAAGAAAAACAGACGTCACTGCAGCAGCTAATATGATGCGGAGCGGAGCGAATGTGACGGGTTCCGATAACGGCGCATTTAAACGTCGTGTCTGACTATTGATAGTGTGATATTTATACTACTATTATATAATTGTATGGAATGTTTCAAATTTATTATTTTGGTAATTAATTTATGGCATGTTCTTCTTCTCAAAACCATGTCTACTTGTACGGTAATGGTCATGACCGGACCTTAATATTTGATGACATATTATATACACCGTAATCCGAATAAGCGAAGATAATTAAACATAATTTTAAAATTATATATCGATATTCCAAGATGAAACTATTTTAGAAGATATTACTAGTAACCATATCCGCTTGTAGTACTACAATTATTAGGCTTACTAGAATACTAGTATATAACTCGTAACGACTCCTTTTTTTATTATCGATGAAATACATTTAATGTACAACTATGCAGAGTAAACTTATTGAGCAGTTTATGTAATCTGTACTATATTTTATAATTTAGAGTTTTGTATTCAAAATTTACATTGCTGTAGAATCAATGAAATTATTACGTTGCATAACAATAGTGTATTTCTGTTTTCTCTGAAGTGTATTATTTCTAATGTATTGGCGTTATTAATATAAAAGCAATGTATAAACGAAGAAAATGTTTAAACAATGTTGTCATCTCAACAAATCGTATAATATTGCAACATAATATTATTATTACAACGACTCTTGTTAAAACGACTGTAATATCAACAAACACTTTAATTGTTGTATACAGTAAATTGTCGTGCATCGGATAAGATAAAGAAACAAACGTACATACAACGTGAACACTTATTTAGTGCTATCACCGACATCTGATTTAACACTTGATGTTTAACAATTACATTAACATTTAAACTATTAATTTATTAAATGTGACATTAACAAACAATCTTTAAAGTCACATATATTTGATTATGACTTTTTACAAGCCCGATGGATCCATTGTGTTGTAATGCACTGAGTACCGTACACCAGACGTGATATATGTATACATATATGTATGCAATATCATTTCCGTTCTACCGGATATTGTCCCGACAACGTCCCGACACCGTCCAGACACCGCCCCGAATTTGATCCGATACAGCCGAACCTATCCCGACAGAGTCCCGTCTATACAAATTCGGCTGAGTCTCCCAAATGTTAAGGTAAAACCTTAACTGTCGGGAGTGCTTGGCTGATCACACCGAACGTGTCCCGATGATTCCCGATTCTCAGGACAGCGTTCCGAAAGCGTCCAGACAGCTCCCGACACCGTCCCGATATTCCCGACTTCTTTATTATTTGTATCGTAGCGCTGTCGGGACGCTGTCGGGAACCATAATCGGGAATGTGTGACTGAGGCAGGCATAAGCAAATCGTAATTAGGTTACATTTCGGTAAAAATTCACATCAAAATTCAAATGTCAATTGTAATCATTTAAAAGTGTGGGAAAACAAGATAACCAGAATAAATCCTCGTAGTGTACAGTTCTCTGAACTATGGAATTGTAAGATTAGAAGAAGTCCACTTCAGATTCTCATATGGAACTTTGCGAATGACATGTGCGAATAACAGCCTTAGCCTGTCCATCTCCCTCATTAATGAAATATTGTCTTACTTTCTTCATCCTACAAATACTAAAAAGCTTGGGCATACTTTATGTCAAATACAAAACTGCTGCTGGCTGCTGGCTTTGGAAACAAACAAATAACGACAACAAAAATATATTTGGACCATTACTATCGGGATTTCTACAATGAAAATCCTATTGTGTTCTTTTTAAATGTCTTTTCTTAATTGTGTATCTGTTGAAAAGGGTACTTTGAACATAATAAAACGTCATTAAATAATATAACAATAAAAGGGGCATATCGACGGTATTTCCTATAAATCTAGACACGTATTAAAAGAACATTTATTCCCATTTTTCACGAATATATTTTTCTAGTAGCAGTACTATATTGATGAAATTGTTAAGAAAAAGTATATACAACGCCCACATTTTTTTTTTAGATACACGGTTCCAGCAAGATTCGAAATCACGCCTACAAAATCGTGCACTTCAATGGAAACTTTCGTATGCTGGGCTATATTTATCAATAGTGCGCATGCGCGAAGCGGTACTTCATGTACATTTCATTCGTATCGATTTTACTACTACTACTACTAATTTGCCCGCGCCCGCGAACAATGTCACGGTTACAACTTTTTTATAATTATACATAGAAATATTTTAGTGTTTGTTAATAAAAACGAGACCTATGTGTGAAGTAATCATTTAATGAATGCTTCAGAAAATATAATTTTATTTGTAAAACTATTATACCCTATTAGGCGTCGATAAGCCCCTTTAAACGTTGTTACAAAAAAATAACATTCAACACCAGTGCTTCCTATTTTATTTGTATTTGAAACCATGAAAATATAGCATGTTGTATGTATTCATTGTATGTCCAGACATCGAGAGTCTAAAATGGAGAGTCGTTAAACTTGCTGAGTCATCACAGACAGATTGGCCCTATTCGGTATCCCTGGTAACCCAGATTCATATTGTATGTCTTTGCGCTTCAGATGCTCCAGTTTCTCAATCCAGGCTCTATACATCTCAAGGGAATTCAGGGACGGTGGTTTCTGCACCTGCCAGCAGACCTTCTTCGTTGAGCGACCTTGGTGCTGCATCGCTGTGGTTACCGGCATCAGATTATGAGAGACACCGGAAGTACCAAAACGCGCATGTCTGTGAGGCGATGGGCATTCTGGGATTGGCGGATGTTGCATTGCAGGAGGAAGTTTCCATTTTAAACCTATAGTCTCTACTTTACGTCTTCCCTTGAAATGCTTGCTATTTTGTATAAGAAATGTATCACTGCGCATGCTCAGTCTGCTGTTGAACACCCGATTCGCAACCCTGTTCGACCCTTTTGTTTGTGGTCTTACAGTCTGGTCGCGGTCTGGTGTAAGCGCAGTTGTGCGAGTGTCAGCAAACGACAGTTGCGTTTCGGTCCTCGACATGTCGTCTGCCCGGCTATCATCTGCTTGGCTGTCTTCTGGATAAAAACGACTCTGTCTACTCCACGACACCCTTAAGCCTTTCTTACTCATTCTAGACTTGGATGGAAGATCTATCGGACTACCGTTATCCGCCATTCTAAGCGAATCTTGGATATTCGTGTTCTCTTTTGCTAGAGAAGCTTTATCTCGAGGGGATAACTCCAGGGGCTCGATGCGACTGGAGTACTTGTTAGTGGGCATGTACACCCCTTTAATCTTAAACACTTTTACATGAGACATATCGTCTTTGTCAACGGACGCGAACTCCGGAAACGTTTCTCTGGGCTCCACACTCTCCTCTCCGCGCGTTTCGCCGATATTCGGGAACAGTGTGGCGGAACTCATGCCTGATCTTGACCTTAGCGACGCCTCGAGTTTATCTTGCTTCCGGCGCGACATTTCGCTCTGTTTCTGTAACTGCTTCTGCCGTTTAAGCAGCTGATAGGTTTCTTTGTCCAGACGACTAGATTCTCTGTGCAGCTCACTTGTATACTGTCTCTCAAGATTATCTAAATGCTGAAAGTCCTTTAAGGAGTCCCGGCGTATTTTATTGATAGTCTCATTTTCGATAACTCCTTCCGGTAGATTTTTCTTCAGCCTTGCTGTTAGACTGTTAGCCAGCAAGTTAGTATGTACACGACGGACCTTGTTATCCATTAAAAAGACGTCCTCTCTTACAACCTCAGTTGTCTTTTCATGTATCACTTCCGGTTGCGTGCGATCTCTGAACTTCCGGCGCTTTAATTTCCTCGAAACGAGCTTCCGGGGATCACAAATGGGCGGTAGTGCCACCGACCTGGCGGCGGCCATTTTGTGAGTGTCGGCGGAACTGAAATAATAAAAAACGGAAATAGTCAATTTCTTTCAACTTGCAATGTCCAGGCGCCATAAACCACAATGTTCCAACAGAAAATCTTAACTTAGGTCTAACTTAGGTGAACATTTAAAATATATTTTTGTGTGAGAGCAATATGTTGTTTCTGAAATATGCTTAAATTAGAAGCATCTGTTCATTCATTACCAGATTAAAACAATACAGACAAAATAAACTTTAAATGAACAAGCAACGACTTAAGGAATTTTATGATATTAAGAAATTTACTTTAGTTTTCACTGAGGACCTTTGTGGATATGGCACAAAGCTTTCAGTAGTGGAAGTATGGTTCAAACGTTCCACTTCGAACAGCATTTTTCTAAATACATACTTTATACACGTAGAACGAACAACAGAGGTTACGGACGGAGCCGAGCATTGAAACATTAAAAAAACAATTAACAGAAAAAAAGTGGAACGCACGCATTTGACACTACTTTACACAATTAATGAAGAAAATGTTTTCAAAGCAAACTATTAACAAATACTCGGCTATAAGGAAAATAATGTAAACACCTTTACGTTTTTCGCGTAGCTCTGCATATATATAGACATTGAGTGGTTGAAACCCCTTACGCAGTTCGCTGGGTTTAACACAATACATGTAAAAGTCTCTTAATTAATGTTATATTAAATGCGAGATAGGTATTTTGTAACCATTAATTATATCGGTGTTCTTTTGATAAAGCCTTAAAGGTGTTGAAAGCATTAATGCAAACATCGTTGGTAAAGTAAACGACGCAGGTGCCTATTTTCTTAACGAACCTCTTTAAAACCGTTTTGATTTACAATTGTTGTTAAACATCAAACGATCCAATGCTTATTTAAGTTATTTTACAATGTATTAATTATTAAATGAACCTTTTAAGGTACCTAGGTGGTTAAACATTTTTTTAAACTATTTACAGATACCAAATTTGATAGTAAGGTTTATAATGAACAAATCACAGCCAGCAAACAGATACGAGCGTACATTGACAGTTGTGATCACAAAACATAGTAATTATAAATTTGTACATTCGACCATCTCGAAGTGTCATTTCTTGTTACATACTGTCATCGTCATTTTTTTTAAATTTAATTTCTAATATCTGATTTAACGTTTATTTTTCTTCACCATGACTTATTTTCAGCAAATACAAGTTGATGTATCAAAAATTGGTAATATAATTGAGGCGTGCCGTAGGAAAACAGGGCTTAATGTATGTGCGTAAAGTGTCGTCTCGGATAAGCCTGAGGCTGTGCATGCCGCACAGGCTAATCCAGGACGACATTTTCCGCTTTTATGGTATTTTCTGTTTCAAGGAAGTCTCTTCTAAACATAAATCCACTGTAGGCGGAAAGTGTCGTCCCGGATTAGCCTGTGCGGACTGCACAGTCTAATCCGGGACAGCACTTTAAGCACATGAAGTAAGCCCGGTTTTCCCCTGACACGCCTCAATTATTAAAGTTCACACATCTCTCATCAGAATAAGACATAATTCATTCAGCAAAATATAATTCCACAAAGGACGTGTAATGTTATAATCGCTTAAAAATCGGCGCACATTTAGTTTGATTATAAAATCACGCGGCTATTCCAGAATTGTCTCAAATTAAACCGCGCTTTTAAGAATTCTAAACTTTGAGCTTTTCATAATCGTTTAGTTTCATATCTTTCATAAAAATCGTTTAGTTTCATATCTTTCATAATCGTTTAGTTTCATATCTTTCTGACGCGAAGATTGAACAAAACTCTTTCTACCGATCAAAGCAAACTTTGACTTCTCGCTCACACACAGTGGGTAATGCTGAAGAATGAGCATATAACAGCAATCACAACACGAGTTGTAACGCATATAATTCATAGTAACGTGCATTGGAAATAAGATAAATTTACCAAAATTGATGTTATTATTCGTGATAATTGTTATTGTTTTTGTTATTGTTGTTGTGTTGTGGTGTTGGTGGTCGTTGTCGTTGTTGACATCAGCACCAAACATCCGTTTAGTTTTTACAGCGTGTATACATTTGAAAGCAAGCCGCAATGGATATAATTTAAGTTTATACCATATTTCAGAGATTTTTCTTTGTTCTGCGGTATTCAATAACTGTGATATTAGAACAGAAATTGGTGGGCGGAGCCTAATATGCAAGCTTATCGTGCAATAAGTAGCGTGCAGTATATTAAAATTTAGTTTTCATTTATACGCACGCTATTTTTATTGCACGGTATATATATAAATAATATACATATTTCGGTAAAAGTATGCTACAACTATTCCGTAGAGTTCTTATTTTTATTGTTAATCGGTTTGATAAAACACTTTATAATACAACGTACATTAATGTTTGTCGTGAATTTTATCATATTGAGACATCTAAAAAATTGTAGCAAATGAGTCGAACAAATGATTTGTTCCCTGCTGAAAACAGGTAATTGGCATTATTGTTGACAGATTTGTAGCAAGATAATAAACTTGTAGAAAAGGTGTTTCAGACTTAAACTTAAAGGACAAATGCTTGCTAATAAAAACAACGATGAGGCGTGTCGTGGGAATCCCGGGCTTAATGCATGTGCGTAGTGTCGTTCTGGATCAGCCTGTGCAGTCCGCACAGGCTGATCCGGGACGACACTTCCCGCCTACAGTGGGACGACACTTTTCGCATACAGTGGATTTGTGTTTAGAAGAGACTGCCTTGAAACAGAAAATACCATACATGCGGAACGTGTCGTCCTGGATAAGCCTGTGCGGAATGCACAGGCTAATCCGGGACGACACTTTACGCATATGCATTAAGCCCGGGTTTACCAGGACACGCCACTTAAATTATTGTATTTATATATATAATGCAAACGTGCTACAGTATACTGGTCTGTGGTTTGTTTTAAAACTAACTCATCCCCTGGAATTTGTTTGACAACTTCTTATAAACGTTTGCAATGTCTTAAAATCTGGAACAGTAATTGTGTTAAAAAAATATGTATTAATTGTCGAGCTAATAAAATAGTTTTAATAAATTCTAAAATCGTAAAGGAATATTCACGTACTAGTAGCTAATACCTTAACAAAATTAATACGTGAACTGATTATGTCTATCAATTTAAATTTCATTTACAGATGCTTTAAAGTTTACCTGAGGAAATGGTTCTAATTTATATCCTCACTCGCTGTCATTTAAACTTTAAATGACCGTATTATGTCATTTCAACAAGACTTTATTATGTTTGAAAATCCATTAGCGAGCATAATGACCAGCATACAAAGGCGAAAGCAGTAGCAAAAATATATATCAGTTTAACGAGTAGACTGGTAGCCTGTACGAAGATAAGATTGAACAAAATAAAGATGAGGTATTTAAACTTTGTTCGCAGTAAAATCTATGGGTTCAGAAAAGGTACATAGAGTCTGAGCTGCCTAAAAGGAGCTGGAATTATCCAGTTCAAACTGTTTATTCAAACATGAGACTCGCTAATGTTTCTATAGACAAAGAACAAAATTATCGTTGTTAAACTACACAATAAACAACACAAAAAGAATTCCCAATCCTGAGCGGAGCATAGTAAAAAGTAGTTCCAATTACAATTGCATTTATAATATATACCAAATCATGTTAGAATCGAAATAATTTTCGCATTACCGTTGTTTATCGGCCAATAAACAACTCTCTTTCGTTATGATGCGTGGCTTTTAAGCAACTCGGGCTAACGCCCTCGTGGTTTAATTCCTACGCATCAGAACTCCTAATCGTTGTTTATTGGCCGATAAACAACGATAAATCGAATTTTATTTCTTATTTAAAAAAATGCGATAATAAAGTTTCTTGGCAGTTAGGGAACGATTGGAGGCCGTATTATCAACGATCGTACGCTTAAGATTATCGTAAGAATATTGATAAGACGGCCTCCTGGAGTTATAAAAGTTCCATTGAGCTGCTTAAAAGGAGCAAGAAATTCGCGGCCATTCTTTGACATTAGCAAATAATTTTGTATTTCCAAGGCTATTTCCCTTGTATATTTTATAAGAAGGTCTTCAAATATTGTCACTTCGTTTTTTGTCAAATGTTAGCAATTATTTAATTAGTTTAAACCGATTTTCGACATTTCTGTCTTTATGAACAACAAAAGGAGGGAACCATGCAAATGGAGCAGGGTGCATTTTGAATATTTATGGTAGCTATTGACATTATTAACATATACACATTCAAATATGAACCGGCAGAAGGAATTACATTCAAAATGGTCCAAACTAGTAAATAATGTTTATGTCTTTCATATTTTAGCAACTGGTAAACATATATCGTTGGATTTCACGTAGAAATTTTGATATGAAATTTTCACTTAAGTTCACCATACGTTAAGAGTTTCCTTAGGAACTTTCTGAATACTGGCCCAGGGTAGATATTCACAGAGCTCCTTAGTAAAAACTTACGTACATTTCACCTCTTCGCCTGATTCATGTATAGGTCTTTTTCAGAAAAATGGTTTTAACTAGCAATAAATGAACACACTGTTTCTTATTATGCTATACTGCAATTTTGTGAAGCCAAATCATTGCATTGCGCATATTTTTATCTTAATTTTTCACTTAAGTTACAATCTGCAATACAGGCCCAGAGCACCAGTCTAATGATAAAAAGCGTTGTGTCCTTATCAGCGGTAAGAGCTTATTACAATATTTTGCTTGTTCAATCCATGATCGATCTCTCGAAGTCAAACATGGAAAGGTTGACAGCACTTGAGTTTACATCTTGATACCCTATCGGATACAATGCTGCCTTCGGTCGGATAAATAAAACCCGAAATCCAGACGGGCTTTTGGTTTGCAGAAATACCGAAGTTAATGCGTGTCCGAAACGTGCCTTATCCGAAAAACAAATACTGGAAGACTTAAGTATTAATAATGTGATTTAAATATTATGGGATAATGATAAATTCTGATTGTTTTTAAATTCTGTATTACTATAAATCTATAAGACGGGTTTGATAATTTCACATATTTTATTTACATACGTCTCCAGCTTTATCAAACATTTTTCATGCATTCGTTCGGTGATGTGCTATACTTTGACCCGGTTTTCAGGTGCAAAACATATAAATAGGGACGGATCCACAGCGAAGATGCTGTAGCGGATCCGTGGTCTAGTGGTATCGCACTAACTTCACAACCAAGGGGTCGCAGGTTCGAGCTCCCTCTTCGCCTTAACCTTCTCGTCTTTTGCATGAGGCATTTAACCGAGGTGCAGTGTACTAGGTGCTTCACACCGGGCACTTAAAGACTCAGGGTCGCCCCTGAAACGGGGGCGTCTCCTGTATCTTGAAATATCCGCCGTAACCCAACTGACAAGTCTTCTGGGGGGTGGGGGGGGGGGGGTGGCCATATGAGAGAGAAACCCGGTGCACTCGATAATAATTCGCAACACACACTGCGAAGGTGCTACACTCTGTTCCTCTTTGATTCCCATCGTCTGCCCCTTTTGGCTGGTACACACAGACATGTTGAATATATTTTGAAATTCAAAAATGTTTTGCAAATATTCAATACATAGACGCTTGTAACTTTGGTTTAGTGCATTGTATATACATTAAACTTTAAAAAGTGACCGTGTCATATTATATCGGTGGTGCTGGCATTAAATATTTAATAATAATAATAATAATAATAATGATGATAATAATAATAGTAATAATAATAATAATAATAATAATAACAATAATAATAATAATAATAATTATTATTATTATTATTATTATTATTAGTGTTGTAATAATTTTAAGTTATACATTACGCCAATTGAACTAGCCTATAGTACTTAAGTATAATGTGTTACCTACTTAATTTAACACGTTTTATGTAAACTATAACTTTTATATTTACTTTATTGATCAACTCATGATTTTGATTGTCCCTGCAACAGTACTGAAAAAAAATTTCTACTTAAATATGAACCGTCGCTATACAGTCCGTGTACAATTGTGCGGCGAATACAACAAATATTTAACAGGCTTCATGTAAATTAGCCTTTTTTTCAATATAATAAGCATATAATTGATGCATTAGTCATAACCTATAATCGGAATATCTGAAAACGTGTGTCTGTTAATTAATTTTTAAACGAAAAAAGGTACTTAGCATTTGTCGACCCCAAAAGCGACGGCGCATTTTGTGTACATGGGTTTGTGTATGGTTATAAAGTGGAGGTGAAAAGACGTTGTTTATTTTAAGTCAGATAGAAAAACATAAACATAAAAAAGGAACATTCAAATATCGAATGAATTAGCAAGCTCATTTGTAGACTTTTGCATCGTGTATTAGAGTTGTGTAACCTAAAACAACTGTCGAGTCAGCGTATACGTATTCACATGTATTTGAGTTTTCGGCTCTGCAGTCGAAAGATATTTCGTGATTTAAAGAAATAGCTAATAATGCGTTTTACAGCAATGGTTTTCTTAAATTTTCTTCCCTTTTAAATATGGTTATTGTTGTTTATGCTACTTGTATGTTGTTACAACAGTGTTGTTAGTATTTAAATCTGCTTCGTAGGGTTTCATCGTAGATAATGTCCTTCGTAGTTAGGCGTAAAAGATATGTTGGTTTCATGTTACCCGACCTACAATAAAAAAAATGCCCCGACCTTAGAACATTGTATTGGGTTTGTCAGATTGATTTTTGTTTTATTGACCTTTTTCAATAATTAAATGTGTTTTTGGATAATTAAGTGTTTTGTTTTGATAGGATCCACTTATGAACAATGTTAAGAAAACTTTGTGCAGCGCAGTTAAATTCTATGATTAATTTGTTAGACGCGTAATGGCCCTATAGAACCACGACGAAATGTATCGGAATGCGTTTAGATTCTAGTACCCCTAGCACATTGAAATCGTTCTTTTTGCACACGTGATTGAGCGTGTGTCCTTCCGGGCGATACCGAAAACAAACGAATACAGAAAGAGTACTTCCAAAATATATCGTTTCCTCGGATAGTTTCCGGAAATGGTATTTAAGCGTTTCCTGTGAGATATTTTACACATTGCGGTACAAGGGAAACAACTGAAATATTCTTACATCGACAGTTGAAAACCAGAAGGTACTAACTGCTATTGAAAATCAGTACCCGTTAGCACCTTCTGGTTCTCAACCCTCGATAGAATGATACAGTCAATACATTTGCATTGTTATTATATCAACATTAATGCGGTTGTAACAACGCCTGTGTGTGTGCACCTTTAATACCGATGTCACTAAAAAGGTACCGAATAATAAATGCAGAGCTCGTGCATGTGCATAAACTATTTAAGGTATATCAATGATGCATAACCACTCAACGACATCCTGCTTTCGATTCAAGCGTTTCATTCATAAAACGATACATGTAAATTAAATAGACTTACGATTTGCTATGATCTTATCTTTTTATAACAAAACCTGTGTATATGTACCTTTCATACCGATCGGTGTAACTAACAGAGTAGATAATAACGGATAGTTATTTTGCAGAGTAACGTGCGTATGCATAATAATGCAATATATCAGTGAAACATAACCACAAAACGAAACCCTGCTTTCGATTAAGCGTTTCACTAATATACTTGTAAATTACCGGTAGATAGTATACTTACAATTTGGTTTTACGATCTTATCTTTTTATATGCAAAACAAAAGTAATAACACTGAGTATATTATGATCTCTAATTCAAGATCATTACATTAACACCCATTGTATTTAGCATTTATTACGTTCATAAATCATATAGAAGGTACTTACCATCTTGGCAGATTTTACGAAACTTCTCGACTACACAGACTTTATCGTTAAGCAGCACCTAAAATGAAGAAATCCTTCTTTCACATCACTTTAAATGGATACATTGTCACACGTATACCTGATAACACCCTGAACACAAGAAATACTCCAAAAGTGTCCCAATCAGTTTATGCAATGCGAATAATCTGTCAAAATCGCAATCTTAAGGGTATTCTGTAATCACAATATTGTGAATTTGGCAATTGAACGACACTTGGCCATATCAGCGCATCTTTGCCTCCGTTATCTTTCGTAACCATAAAGCTAAATAACTAAACGAACAGTTTTTTCTAAAGGTCTATTGAATGGACTTCATCTGCATGCAAAATAGTGGAGATTAGTTATTTAGCATATTTTTGTTTTCGAATGCTTATCGCGCTTTATGATTGATCAGACGCTGGCCTCAAAGCAAACATTGACTTCTTTGACCGACTCAATGGAACGGGCGTTGGTTTTGATCTTTGTGATGAAATGCACCATCAATGCCTTATTCAAACAGTTCACGGGCGGACTCTATACATGAGCGCTTTAAGCTGGTTGGTATACTGTATTCAGACCTTTAAATGTATATTATTGACTCTGTACACAGAACCACTTAAATGTTAACATTGTGCTCAATTCGGAAATGAAAAACTTTTGTGCGGGCATGTGACTGGCATGTTGATTCATTGCATTGTAAAATGAGTTTTTGGCGAAACAAATACATTTTACGATTGATTCATTTGGAGTATATTCTTTAAACTAATCATTGAAAATATTGTTTCCAGTTAAACGTACGATCTGAGAATCGCACTTAAGAGTAATACTTGCACATGTCCATAGACGTTGTATGTATATACTTATTGCCTACCATTAATGCACCTAACAATATTTTCTCCCAGGGGGAATGGGGGGGGGGGGGGGGGGGAGCGGCGGGCATATACGGGACTTTAGACTGAAATCAGTTCCCGACAGGCGGGAATTTGACACGCCGAATGATTCCGGGTCCCGGGGTAATATACTTGGTTTGAATTTTAGATCCTGGTAATATTGCCCCCGGGCGGCCATTTGATACACCAATTAAGCAACCCCCATTGAGGGGATTTAGACAAAAATGCTTGACTCTAGGGTAGGAAATTAGATCCCCCGAAATATAATTAGTCAAATTCCCCTGGGAGAAATATTGATAGGTGCATTGCGGCACTTTTAAATTAGTATACGCATGTACATGGACATACATGAAAAAAAGACATTTATTATATAACTGACTACTAAACATTAGCTCTTAGTTACGTAAGAACAATATTAAATTATTTAATCGTTTGCGCTCCATGTATAATAGGTTCAAGCTGTTTAATTATTATTGTTGACCATGTTTGCATTATGCATGCTATTTATTAATCGCGTTTAATAGCAAAAGTTAATAATAATTATTGTATTTTACGAGTACTTTTATGCAAAGATTCTATTTATATCGCGTTTCATACCAGCTGTTATTCACCATTGTACCAATGTTCTCAATTCAACCAAATTTCCCATCCCAATATACATGCTGCAGATATATATCAATTTTGTTGAATGATTTTCGTTCAATTCACTTGTACCAGTTCACAATGATCTTTATTTAGATTTAATATACACGGTGACTTATAGGCCCACAGGGCCGGATGCTAAAATATACGCTATGTTATTATCATAGAATGTGTATCATACTTAGTCAAATGCATATGTCACGCTAATGAATATTTACTTACTTACTTACATATATAAATGATGTCATTGTTTACCTATTAGCTCCTTACTTTACTTTTTCGTCGGTTTTATGCTACACATTTCAACTCCAAACAGCTCAATAACCATACAAAGCATACACAATTAACTTACTGTGGTTAGATCGACTAAAATAACAGAGGTACGTGTGAGAAACTTCAAAGTAGCGGGGGTAGTATTCTTATACTCCGATGTACATAACAAGTGTTATGTTTATATTTTTATCGTGTAATTTAAATAACTTTACTTACATGTTAAAATCATAGGACACAACTCCAGCAATATTCCTTAGAAATGAATAATTCTGCAATTCCAGATCGTGAGAAAAAAACCCACAAAACAAAGATCACGACATCTGAGTCATTATTTAAAACCAAATTTTAATAGTAGCTACAACTGAATTTATTGAAGATCAAATATCGAATACATGATACATCGCGATACACAATACCGTCGATATTTCTCATTTAAAATCAATTATAGCCCTGAATGAAGTAAGGTTTGTAGGTAAATATCTGTCATGGATTAATTCATTGATCCTGCGATATTAATATACCGCAGTATAGCACATTTTGGAGGCGGATTTAGATTATCGCTTTATACGTTAAGATGACTAATCCCTGGATTTGCGATGGCGTCGTTTACCGAAAAATACATAGTGAACAAGTATATGTTTCTATGAAAAATAACGGCATGCATTATGTGTTAAAAAAACCCTCCATAAAATAACAAAAAGCCGCTGGTAATACACGCATTGTTTTGCTCCAAATTTAAGTATGTGTTGTTAAAATTAGTGTTTTATCAAGGCTAAGCAAATGTGTTACTTCAGTAAAATGCGGCGTTCATTGCATCCCATATATTGGCGGGCAGTTGATCTTCACTTATTTTGTTCACTATACTTCAAACATGGATACATCGCTACTGTCTGAAGTCGTTTAGGTTTTTGCCTTAGTAGAATACATCACAGTTTATGGGAAACATGTGCGAAAATAATTGTGAACGCCAAGGGTTTGAAGCAGATTTATGACTATTACATTTATTCGATCGATTATTAATCGATGAATGTGTGTATTTACAATAGTTCATATCAATTATATTGCAAATAAGCAGATGAGAGCCACAGCCTGAATAACTTTGGAATCAGATAGAAGAAAAAACACTACAACATAAAACTAACAAAGGGAACGCAAATTATCTAGTAAATAAAACAAACACATTTATCGACTTTTGATTGTTTTATGGCGTAGTTTAATCTCAATCAACTGTCGAGACAGCGTAATCTCGTGTATTGGAGTTTTGGGCTGTACAGTCGAATAATATTTTGTAAACGCCGATAGCGTAGAAAGAAACCAAAAATCAAGGGAAATATAGGGAGGAAAAAATCTAACAGAAAGGACACCTTTTGTTTGAATGAAATTGAATTTCTGCAATTCCATCTTTTCACAAGACAAATTGAACTACTCATTGCTATACTCATTACTTTCAACATCCCGGTAGATACATAGGTTTGTATGCAAACAACTTTTAAAGACAAACGCAGTTATCAATAATATGCATAACAGTCAACGCGTCGACTAATCCTGAACGGACTGAAACAGCCGATGAAGCGTATAAAAGTGTGCGGGTATCGATTGTTAGTGATTCCTAGCCTGCAAAGTAGAAAGTAGGTCACGGAATTGAATCTCTCGAAATCGCCTTACTAAAAAACGTTGGTTTCCGCCAACAGTCTGAAAAGCAATTATGCGTTTTACTGCTATGGTTCTTCTTAATTTTTCTTTCATGTTAATTTTGTATGGCACCATGTCTGTTGTAAAAAAAAAATCGCTTATGGTCTAATTACCCCAAAACGGAAGTCACATCCTCAGGGTTACATGCTGTCAGTTAGATAATAAGCACATGTGGTTGAGTGCAGGATGCATATAATTTGTAAAATATAGTTTAAATGATATGTTTTGGTATCCTTTTAAAGGTATATATGTAAGCAATAAGAAAAAAGGCTGTTTTGTGCACTACATTTTTGTCTAGTGGTTCCCAGCTTCATAACTTTAGGCCCATGTATTCATGCGCAAAATGGCAGCCTCCATGCCCGTCAAAACCGGTGTGTTTTTTCTAAGGTAACTATTTTGAGTTACAACACATAGAATTTTTTGACATGCTGTTTTTTCAAAAGGTTATGTCCTCATCTTTCCAACAATGTATGGTGATATATTGGAAAGTAGCTTGGTCATGGTGAAAAGTGAGATCAAATTTTGAATATTTTATATGTAACAAAGAAGGAATTTATTTGCGCATGCGTAACCTTTAAGAACTTCACGTAATATTAGTCGCCTGCAAAGATTTTGAAAATGGACTCTTACAAACACACTGTACTGGAAAGAATAACTGCCAGATGCCACCTTGACCCCATTTAGGGCTGTATTTTATGGGATGGTTGCTCTAGGGGGCATTAGGGGGGTAAATATGGGAAAATTAAAGCAAAATGTCCATCAGAGTGGCAATCCGAGACCCATTGTGTTCATCGTGTTGTTTTTCAGTTTCATTTTGACATTAATTTGCATTAGTTTCAACAATTCTCTCATTTATGTCATAATGCCTTGTGTTGTGATCCTGAATATTTAGTTTAAGAACCTGTAACTGACAATAATGCCCGCAAAGGTCGTGTCCGCACTGGCCGATGCTTTGGCCATGATGACCATCCGACCTGCCTACTTTGAATAATACCAATTTTCCTAATTTGCAAAGTTAACAGATCCTATTTAGTTCATATGTTATTTTGTAATTGTAGTTCAATCAGACTTTCAGCTGAAAATACATGAAATGCATGCATAAAACACTTAAGCCGCTCACGCCAACCTAGACCCCACCTAATGGAGATGGCGGCATCAAAATTTAAATCACCATCACAGTTTGGTTTAATTTGAGTATGTTTTTTAAATGCAGTGTTGAAAAGAACCAGGACCTCAGCCGGAACCATCAACTCATTGGTATACAAGTCTGGGTGAAGTGACGAGTCATCAAAACTACTTTACTTGCCAACTACACTGGAGCGTTGGGGCGGGGCCGTAAAGCTGACACAGTCGTGTCCGTACCATCGGTATTTTTTAAGGTTAGTACATGATTATTGTCATGTATTCTACTATCTAATGACTTCTTTTCCAGCCTGGCATTTTTCTTATCAACACCAGTAGGAAAAGCAAGAGTTTAACCCTTGTTGGGACTCTCAAACCCGTTTTAGAACTGAACTGTTCGCACATGAGCTCGACAATCTGAAACCGGCATAGCGACTAGCCTTATCGCAGTAAATTAAAACTTAGTTAACTATTGTATATGTACACTTATTGTATCTAAGTTACACTAGTAATCACAATATTGAGTAAACATGCACAGAAAACCTTTTTATTTTCACAGATTACTCAGCAGAGAGTACCTGGAATAGATTGAAGATTGCAGGCGGCTGACCTCACCCACAGGTTCAGGTGTGACAGAAGACTGTTAATTAATATCTGGCATTGACATTTTGGGGTCAAATTCTTTTTTTGTTTGTGACAGGAGGTCAAATCTGTTGATTGTTATGCAAACAAACCCTTTTCTGGGGTCAAGTGGCATCTGAAATGCTACATTTATATCGATTTTACCCCAAAAATGCAGAAACTTAAAAAATTTTTTTTTTCAAAACGGACTAAAAACCTATTCTGTAACATTTAGAATGCCAATGAAGATTGTTTTCACTTCTGACTTTATATATTGTATCTGCTATGCCTATTAAAACTCAAACTTATGCTTAATTCTGAGTTAAAATCATGTTTTCCAGATGTACCCAAGTACATTTTTTTTCCGGCAAAATTTTTGCCTCAAAACACCATTATATGTGACATTTTCAATTTTATTTTTTTCCAATAAATCTTTAAACCAGTGTAATAGGACTTCATGTTCTTCCTCGAAATAGATCAGATTGATGAAAATTGTGGTTTTTATTCAAATTTGAAAGGGTTGGGTTCTCTTAAAGATCTAATTACCCCAAAACGGAAGTCACATCCTCAGGGTTACATGCTGTCAGTTAGATAATAAGCACATGTGGTTGAGTGCAGGATGCATATAATTTGTAAAATACAGTTTAAATGATATGTTTTGGTATCCTTTTAAAGGTATATATGTAAGCAATAAGAAAAAAGGCTGTTTTGTGCACTACTTTTTTGTCTAGTGGTTCCCAGCTTCATAACTTTAGGCCCATGTATTCATGCGCAAAATGGCAGCCTCCATGCCCGTCAAAACCGGTGTGTTTTTTCTAAGGTAAATATTTTCAGTTACAACACATAGAATTTTTTGACATGCTGTTTTTTCAATAGGTTATGTCCTCATCTTTCCAACAATGTATGGTGATATATTGGAAAGTAGCTTGGTCATGGTGAAAAGTGAGATCAAATTTTGAATATTTTATATGTAACAAAGAAGGAATTTATTTGCGCATGCGTAACCTTTATACCAGTATACACTTCAATACCACAGTGTGTAACAAATGCTGTATTAATTGGGGAATCGCCACAAGAAGATTATTGTAGTAGGTCGTTAAGCCCTGGTACTTAGGGTAAATTAACTGTGACTTTGATAATAATCGCACGAGTGTTTAAAATTCTACATTATGGTCGATGCCATTTAAGAAACCGTATTCTTGTAGCATGGTAATTGATTGAACAGCACAGAAATGAAATCAGCAGTTCGAAGCACGAAAGCATGATAGTGTTGTTTGTGTCATTGTACAACGCATTGCTATTTCTCGTATTTCTTATGAAACTACCTCCAAACAGCTGTTGTTGTTGTTCGTAGTTTGATACATTAAAATTTGTACCCTGCTTTAGAATTGTTTGAGTATTTTACAATATTCTATTGAGAAATTGTTTACCAATTGCGCATTATTTCAAATATATTCCTATGTCATGGGTGTTATTTTGTATCTTAACATACGATATTATTTTATTTTTGAAATCTGTGACACATTTTCATAGAAACTGTAAATTCGGCAATCTGTTAATAGGTCCCTTTAAATTTTTTGTATGTATATGTATTCAACAATGATGAGAACAGTAATAGACTGCAGTAATCGATTTAGAAGTTATGGATGCGGTGACGATGCTAGTGGTAATAGCAACGAGCAATTGTATACGAATAAGTTCTTGAAATGGTTGTCCGACTTGTTGAATTAATCTAATTGAGGCGTGTCGTGTGAAAACCGGGCTTAATGCATGTGCGTAAAGTGTCGTCTCGGATTAGCCTGTGCAGTTCGCACAGGCTAATCCAGGAGAGCACTTTCCGCCTACAGTGGATTCATGTTTGGAAGAGACTTCCTTGAAACAGAAAATACCATAAAAGCGCAAAGTGCCGTCCTGGATTAGCCTATGTGGATTGCACAGGCTAATCCGGGACGACACTTTACGCACATGCATTAAGCCCGGTTTTCCCACGACACGCCTCAATTATAGTGTAATGACCTAATTCGTAATGACCATGCGTTTTCGCTATTTCACCGCATAAAACTATTTTAACATACACAGTTTAGTCTTTTGCGGATTTATCGGCATTTTAATTCACAATGGCATTAAAATGTAAGCCATGTACGTATTTAACTTCTTTCTATGTTTAGGCCTTAGGATAACATTCAACTTATAAGGGAGAAAATCGATGCATACATATATATTAACATTTTCGCCGGTTATTTCCCCTACTCCGTTTATCTTACTGAACGTAAGGCCCCCCACGAAGAGCCTTAGTTCGCCAAATTACGTTCCCCACTGACGTCATCAACGTGACGTCTATAATCCAGTGAAAATGGCGGACAAGAGATGGCTTACGTTATGTGTCTGTTCGGGAATCGCACTGTCGTTTTCCGTAGCCGTACTATATGTCGCGCGCATGAAGAGGAAAGCTGAAAACTTGGGTATGACAAAGGTTGGTAATATAGTGTACTGCAGAACCTATAAGGGAGACTTTATGTTTTACCAGCGTTGGTTTCTTTGTCTGTTTGCTTGTTTGTACACATGTGACTGTGAGCGACTTTAATTAAAATACGGAAATTTTCGGATCGAATTTTCAGGGAAGGTTCGAAATGGATCATTAAAAAATTATTATAATTTGGTGTGGATCCGGATCACCATCTGAACCTCGAGGAATTGTTTATTATTGTGAGGTATGTTAAGGGAAGTAACCTACCACTGACATTAAATTGTTGTCAAGTGGCAAGAGAGGTAACCTATCATTGGCAAACTCAGTTATTCAGTAGAGTTATTTATCTTAGTGGAGATATTTAAATAGTAAACAATGACAGCGTTTCTGTCATCATATAATGCTTTTAGATAATATTGCAAAATACGGATCTAATTTTGTAGTTGAATGTCAATAACGCTGATAATCCTTAGAGGTGTTATGAACACGAACTCGGATATTCTAGATGGTATTGTTAGGATTGTTTTCTATAACTTTTATTTTAAATGAAGCAAACCTTCCGGTATATCGAAAGAAACTGATTTATGCACCTATCAATATTTTCCCCCAATGGGGGAGCGCGGGCTAACCCAGGTGGATTTGACTAATTTAATTTTGGAGGTCTAATTCCCCACTCTAGAGCAAATTATTTTTGTCTAATCCCTCAGTGGGAGATGCTATATGGTGGTATCAAATTACCCGGGGGGGGAGGCAATATTACCAGGATCTAAAATCCGAAAGTATATTTCCCCGGGCCCCAGAATCATTCGGCTTGTCAAATCCCCTCCTGTCGGGAATCGCGTTCAGTATAAAGTCCCATATACGAGTATGGCCGCTGTAGGAATTGTTTCCCACGGAGGGGGGGGGGGGGGGGGAATTGATAGGTGCGTTATAATAAAGTGATGAAATTTGTTAAATGCGCATATTTTATGTTTAGGAAGTACATGTACATGTAATTAACTGAATACTTCAAACTCTTAATTTTAATGTCCATGTTAATCATACTTTGTTTTGCATTTAGGCCAACAGAAAACCGCCCCGATGGGAGCCGCTAAAACGAATTTTGTTACGTCTACTGTGGCGTCTGACAAGAGAGGAATACATCTCAATTAGAGAAGACGTCTGCCAGTCTAGAACCGACGCTGTCGACGAGAACCAAAACGTATTGGAACTGTCGTCTGATGAGTCGTTTGAAGCAGAGGATCTGTCTTCTGTTGATCAAAGTTTGGACGAACTGAAGAATTTGATGTCGTCTGCTTCCACGATTTATACCAGCTTCAGTGACTCCAGCAGTGACTTCTCGTTGCCAACCAAAGACCAACGTGATTCACACGAAGGAAGTTCTAGCAGCAGTTCCGCTGCAAACGAAAACATTGGTAACGATGATGATGAGAGACACCATGTAGGAGTTACTCCACTTTCTCGCGGAGATGGTGATTTGTTGACAGTGGAGGATTTTCACAGACTGCTTACTTCACCAATCATTGAATGCCATTCGGCAGACGAGAGAATTCCGTTGCGCGCATGCGCGACCTGCTCTACTCCCGTTGTGAAAAGCTTTGATGACGTCATGTGTGAGGCGGAAATGAAATCACAGGATATTTTTGACGCTTATACAAGTATAGTTCCGCCTCTGAGGCCAAATACAGGTCAGACTATTCGAAAATCAAACCTAACTTAAAAAAAGAAAAAACTGTCTGTGTTTTAACAACGTGAATAAAATGGAACCTGAGTTATAAAGAAGATAATTACATAATCATCATTTGTTGTTGTTGTTGTTTGCTAACACACCTGTTACATTTTATTTGATTTACAATACAATGGCACACATACGTACATAAAAACACGTATTGTAGATAATAAAACGTGTTTTACATATTAAACTAACTAGCAGGTAGATAAAACAACTTCAAGCTTAATATCTTCAAATAGATTGGCGCGAGTTAAAATTTGAAAACTTTACATGAAAACTTAGAAATGGTTATATAAGAGTCTGCAAGAAAATGTATAAAATGTTATTTCATAGCAATCAATTAACTCCAAATATAGGGGAGACTATTCGACAATTAATTCTCACTTAAAGGAAGAAAAACAGCATAATTATGTCGTTAACAACGTCGATACAATAGAATATACAAAGATAAACACATCGCCATTTTGTTTCACTAACACGCCTGTTATATTTTATTTGATCGATAATACAATGGTAAAAATTTGAGGAACACTTTTTTGTAGCTATTTAAACTGATTGCATATACAAATAACTAGCAGGTAGCTAAAGTAAATTCACGTTTACCATCAGTAGAAATAATTGTGATAATTAATAATTGAAAACTTCACCTCCACATGGTTAAGAGTCTGAAAGAATTAAGCATAGCGTTTAATTGATTACATCCAATGAACGAAATACAACATGTAATACATGCAATTGCTAAAACCTTATTCAGTTAAAAATGCTATCGCGGGTCTGTAAAATTCCAATTAATATGCGGCATTGTAAGACTGCGTACGAAAATGTTCCCCACGGAGCGCCTGTTCTCGTCTTCCGGTGTCCCCGGTACTCGAACAGACGACTTCGATCCGGAATGAGCTAGCGACATCTGCAGTCTCATGGAGTAATAATCCACATCCGGGCGATTTTTGTCTTGCGTAATTTCGTCTAAGTCAGTACAGAACTTTTTCACTTGGTCCGAATAATTTAGCGCGCGCGCTTGTCTGAGGCGCAGTGATACAAGATCTGCTTTCTTTCCCTCTTGAAAGAAGTCCGCACGTTGTTTGGATAGTTTTCGGTCCATCTGTCTGGGCGACGTGGGGGAACCAGGAATAGAACCAATCTGGTCTTCCGTAAACACGTGGAAATTAGCGACTGTATTGGGACGGAGATGTTCTTGCGCTGACAAGTTATCACCAAATACTACAGCTTTATCTATTCTTATTTCAGTGTCCTCATTTTCGACATTGTCATTTAGCGCTTCTTCGTCGTTCAGTTGCCCATGATTTGCTTTGTCTGGTTCTGCAGAATCTTCCTGATTTTCCTGTCTTTCTTTCTCAAATGTGTCCGTTGCTTTGCTGAGATTGTTGTCAGATTTGGGTTTCTTTGAAGGTACTGTTTGAAGGCTAATTTGGTGTTTAATAAACTCGTCATCAACTCTCATGCCTAGAGTAGTCGCCGGGCGTAGTTTCAAGTGAGATTCTTCATTTTCGTTATCTGTTATCCTCGCCTCACCTTGGCCGTCGTCATTTTGTTTTGTTTTATACTGCGAATCGTCATATCTCGCTTGGGCAGAGGAAGAACGACCAGGTACGGTTTGATTTGTATTTTTTGCTGTTACAGTCTCAGCAGACAGTTCTACAGATTCGTTATGATTCTGATTAGAAGACTTCTCTCTTAAAGTAAATTCAACGCGCGGCGAAAACGACGACGCCGTGCAGGGCCTTTGTTCTAACTTCTCTAAGAACAAATAATCTTCTTCCGACGCCCCAGCAATGTTCGTGTTAAGCTCCCCGAGATTTCTCGCTCTCAGTTCTCGCTCCAAGTCTCGCTGCCCGAGAAGTCGCGCATGGGCGAGTTTCGACCGGATGAGACGCGCCTGAAAGCGCTTGTAGAGCACCTTCTGATCCACTTTGATCTGGTGCACCACGGAGCGCTCGGACCGGTTGAGGACCACCATCTTCTTCTGCAGCAACATGTCCTCCTTCAGATTGGCTGAGATGACCGCCGGGGAGCGCTCGGCGACGTCACCGGATTTGGCCACATTCGACAGAAACGCCGCCATGGCAATATATGTTCACGAGTACTAGTAATCCCGTTAGCTAACTTTTAGAAAAAAGAAAGCTTCGAAACCGATTTGTGTTACACTTTTTTCCTAAGTAATCATTTAGTGTATTTATTAAAAGTGTCTGAAGCAGTACTTGTGAGTTTACAATTATTTGTCGCAAGTAATTTTAGTGTTTATACTTCCGCTAGCTTTCTTTGATTTAACAGCAACTTTTTTTTTTCGACAAATACCGTAATACATTGTACACTTTACATTTCTGTTTTTTTTTCTTTGTTTCATATAAGGCACGTATAATCTTTGCGAAATGCAGAATGGTGTTTAAGTAACTATCACCGTCTTGCATTTACAGCTGTCCGGATGTCCACTGTTGAAGAACAACTTAAAAAACTGTCATTTTCCACGTATAACTTTAACGTTTCAAAATATTTTGTATGTTTATTGTAATCACTGTTTAATATTTCACACATTATATTATAATATTGACGGCATGTCGATTAAATAATTATACTTTTCGTGTACATGTACATGCATTCATGTGTGTCAAGTTATCCAGATTTTCTCTTTTCATCACAAAATCCGAGGCCGAATTAAAGTAATCCCTGAAACTTCATTGGAAATGCGTGAACAAGATTGTAAGATTTCGTTATCATTGATACCACAAAATTATCGATGTCAGTTAATTAAATCAGAATTAATCGACTGAATTATTTCATCAAATAGTACGTTTTAGAAACGCAGAAATCTTAAAATCCAATTACAAGAACTGCGTATAAACCGTATCGAATCCCTTTCACATAGAGCATAATAACAACAACGAAGACACAAGTTCAGATATTATTGATATTGCTCAGTTCGTGTTTTAATCCTATGTCTTCGACATTACGCTCATGCGATGTTTTCATTTGGAATTGATCTATAGTTAAAGGCTTTCTCTACTGGACCCAAGTACTCTCGGAGTAATACATCAACTGTATGAACTGCGAAGCTAAAAGCACTTGCTGCAGATAATCTGCCTTAAACATTAACACTGTTTCGACCGATTCAACGCCCAAAACTGGATGTTAGGTGACATAATGTTCAAGATTAGCTGTTAATGGGAAAGGTGGTCAAAGTGAAAAAAAGTTAAAGGGTGTTGCTGGGCTCTAGCATGTGATTGGAGGGAATAGGGAAAGATCCAGAGCGAAATAGCAGAGTGCTGCACCCCCTGTTCTTTTTTGGTTCCCTCTGCTGCTTCTCTTGGCTGGTCAACTCGAGAATGTTCAGTGCATTTTGAAATATATATTTTTACAAGTATTTAATGACAAATGAAGAGGCCTTGCTAAAAAACAAATTATAAGAAAACGTCAAAGAACTAGTGCTGCCTCCACCCTCTACTGCTTTTGAGCAGGACCCTGTATGTTTTGTGATCCCCAAACTGCCATATTAAGGAACGTTACTGATTTTACTTTCTGATATAAGTGCTAATATTCAATGACATCGTTTTAATGATGGCAGCAACAGCAACATGCATATTCTCACAACGGCTTTGAAATTCACTGTTAACATGATAATGACGCTGCCGCTGTTACTGCTACTGCTACTGATGATAATGATGATAACGATGTTGATGATGTCGAAGAGAACCTTGGTGATGGTGATGACGATGATGATTATAATGGCAATGATGATGATGATTATAATGGCGATGATGATGATGACGATGTTGTTGAAGAAGGCACACAACAATTGTGTTGATGAGGATGATGCTGATGCTGATGCTGATGCTGCTGTTGATGATGATAATAATGATGATGTTGATATTAACGATGGTGGTGGTGGTGTTGGTAGTGGTGGTGCTGTTAGTGACGATGAGGATGATGTTGATGATAATTTATTTTGATAAGAATTAAGAATGTCTAACCCAAAAGGTATCAAAATGTCGTACAAAGAAAAAATATATCAAAACAAACACAGTGCTTGATATTCACACTTAATTGACGGAGGTAAGAAGTTAGTATGCTCTTAAACTGTTGCGTAAATGTATAATAAATCCTAAACCCAAGTTCAAAAGTTAGCTACATTTTTATTATCAAGCAGAACTGTTATGACATAATTCATTTTTAATCACATCTAAAACAAAGGTCACATAAAGTAATAGTAGAAGAAGTAGTAGTAGTTGTTGTAGTAGTAGTGGTTGTAGTAGTAGTAGTAGTAGTAGTAGTAGTAGTAGTAGTAGTTGTAGTAGTAGTAGTAGTAGTAGTAGTAGTAGTAGTAGTAGTAATAGTAGTAGTAGTAGTAGTAGTAGTAGTAGTAGTAGTAGTTGTAGTAGTAGTAGTAGTAGTAGTAGTAGTAGTAGTAGTAGTAGTAGTAGTAGTAGTAGTAGTAAGTAGTAGTAGTAGTAGTAGTAATAGTAGTAGTAGTAGTAGTAGTAGTAGTAGTAGTAGTAGTAATAGTAGTAGTAGTAGTAGTAGTAGTAGTAGTAGTAGTACTAGTAGTAGTAGTAGTAGTAGTAGTAGTAGTAGTAGTAGTAGTAGTAGTAGTAGTAGTAGTAGTAGTAAGTAGTAGTAGTAGTAGTAGTAGTAGTAGTAGTAGTAGTAGTAGTAGTAGTAGTAGTAATAGTTACCAATATAGGCTAAAATGACTTTGTTTTTGTTGCGTTTTAATCACTCTCCTCTACTCAATTGATTTATTTTAAATTAATGTGGTCTATATGGTACTTACCAACCCGAAATGGAGAGCACAACTGTGATAATCTTCTTTACACACGACTGATTTCTGAGCCCGGTATGAAAGGCCGCTGATACGCAATGCTTCTACAGCAATTTCTTTGTCCTCGGAATAAATGTATCAATATTCATAATCAGGCGATGTAAATACGAGATTTGAAAAATAAACATACATTCATGTTAAATACATGGACTGCATTTGAAGGACTGAAAAACAATATTTTAAAGGCTCCTTTCCGAAATTGTATTCTGATAAAATGTAGTATTCAACTTGTGGTCGTCTATTTTTTAGAAAACGGTTGCCGCCGTAAATGTATGCACTGGTAGAAAACGCTTCATCAGTAAATTAATAAACTGCTAAAACACACTTATGTAAAATTAAATAACGAAAATAAATATTTCTGTATCAACACTCTTTAAAATAAGGCATACGGATATTTCTACCATACTTTCACTATAATAATTATACAAAATACAGGGAGTTAACTCGTCGTAATAATACAGATACTATGCATTTATCAGACAATAGTTGTGTCCCTTTGACTTCTTCAGGCAATAGATTATGCAGTTAACCAATAGTTTTTTTAAAGGTCCAATACAAACCACCAAACAAATGACTATTTAAGCATGAGCGCCGATCTCTTGACAATACAAATTGTGTGTTGGAATAATTGTCAATGGGACTGTGCCTACGAATCAAAACGCGTAGAAAGACTGTCGGAGAGAACGGAAAGAAACCTAAAAAAAAATGCAAATAGAGAGAAAACAATTTCTAACAGAAAGGACACATTTATTCGAATGAAATTTAAAATTCTTGCAATTTCATTTTTACACAAAACAAATTGTTGCATAATATGCATAACAGTCAACGTGTCGACTAATTCTAAATGGGCCGAAATAGCCGACGGAGCGTATAAATTTGGGGGTGGGGGGGGGGGGGTGGGGGTATTGTTAGTGCTTCGTAGCCTGCCAAGTAAAAGATATGTCATGCGATTCAATCTGTCGAAATCGCCCTACTAAAGACAGTTGGCTTCCGCCAACAGTCTAAACACGATCTCATATACGCTATAGCAATATACATTAGAGAAATATACAATAAAGATGTACTTAAATTAAATAAAGCATAACAATTACAGTGTATAATACATAGTGAGCTTTTCCATAAGTTAAATCAACGAAAATGCATGGGGAAAAAGACAACTTCAACTGGATATCGAACTCACGACGTAAAAGCCATCAGAACAGTTCAAAACAGATAAGGATCCAACCATGTACGCTAGTCTGCTAAAATGCAAGTTTATATTTTGTGAACTATGGTTATACAAGATACCCACAATTAAGAGGTCATTTCGCATCCCGGGGGCCACACGAGTCGCAGTGTGCTAGGTGTCTCACATTGGGCACTAAAATACGCATCTTGAATGGGGCCTCTGTGTCATAATCAAATCCAAATTATCGAACTATTTTCTATTAACGATTACCATGCAGGAGAGGATTCCGGTGCTTTAGATAAAAATTCTAACACCTAAGCGCTCACAGTAAATACAATGTAGTCCGGAATTTGAAATACAGGTTCGAGTACTATATAATATAATTATATTTAATCACGTTAATACTATTTTACATTCCACGTTTTGTTCCAAGACTGATACGTTTTGCGTGTGATAATTCGTTTCAGCGTTTAATGCACACCCTTGGGGGAACCTCTTTCCCAAAGAATGTACCGCAGGTTAAAAATAAGCCAAACGGAAATGAAGTTGTACATTCACATCAGTTAAAAGTCACTGTATTGAAGAAGATAGATGCTAATGATGACAGTGGCAATTCCATGTGTCATAATACAACAAAGCAAGTGAATTAGAAATTCCAGATTTTATTTTTATAATTAGAAAATGATTAATATCTTCTAAACTGTTTTCTTTTGCCCCCAAATTTCCCAACCTGTCCGCGAGAATATACTTTGCATCTTGACATACGATAGCCTCCCTTGTTTGCTGTTTTGCCACACAACAATGGCTGTCGTCCATAGTGGGCAAATTTTATCAATATTTCCTTTCTGATAAGCGCGGATTTATGCTTAATATTTTATTATAATTCATAGAATCTTTTCTTCATTACAATTTATATTGCTGAATTAACCGACTACTTAAAATGGCATTAATTATGCTTATGGGCGAAGCTTTTTGTCGGTTTTTGTAAACTGTGAATGAAACCTGTCAGAGGACAAAATGACTTTGGCACAAATAATTGTGAATCAAAGCTACATTTGGGAAATTTGAGATACCTAATCTGCAAAGTCTATGTAAGAAAACTCCGGGTTGAAAGCGACTTCATCTTCAAAGGTAACACGAGCATGTGCTGTATGGTTTATCCTAAATATCTTTGAGATAAATATGAAGCAAATCATGAGACGGTCGTAAAAAAAACTTTATCGCAATCTCCGCTTTTGTTTGCCGGGCTCATAAAATGTTAAACGCGTTAAACGTGATAAAGTTAGGAGCGCTTAAATTGAAATTATAATGGGGTGGTATATTAATAATTCATTTTCTTCATTTATGGTTTACTTGCTAGGTGTGTTGCTATTATGCGCCTGTTTCGTTTTTTTGTGGAGGTTCTAATGCTGTACGTGAAGTCGTTGAGTTTCTTCATGTGGTCAGATCTGGCAATTAAAATTGCTTGACAATGACGATTTGTTTTATTTGTACTGTGGTATTACTCGTACACTTACCTAAATATGAATTTTAATGTTTAGGTGGTGGTTCCATAAATAACGAAATAATGTATGTATATGTAACATTATTAAGACCATTCACAACTACATTCGTCACTTTTTATATATCAGTTCTTACGAAAGTCGTTCAGCAGGCGCGACAATAGGATTTAAACTGAAAAAAGGATGCCAAACATACTGTTTTTGGTCTCTCATAGTTGTTGGGATAGATATTGAACCGATCAGTAAAAACATACTCGTTCAAATCGTCCTAGGTTACATAAAAATCGTGATTCAATTTGTTATATGAATGACGACCAGTCATTTTATTTCGAAATAAACGAATCGGCATAATATGTCATGTTTATTTAAACACTGTTATTGATAAAATTTTGCGAGAAAAATGTACGCACAAAGTGTGACAACTTAATTTCGCATTTTCCCGGAAATGACGTCAACGCCAGTTGGGTCAAAATCGCTTGTGCCGCTACGTATTCATTTTATTTCCTAGTGAAATGTTAAAGTAGGCCTAAGCTTTAAGGAAGCCGTTCTGTATATGCGTTGAAAATCACCGCATATCACCCAAATTGGTCACGTTTATGCGACGACACGCATATATGCATCTGTACAACGATTGCAAACATAAATATCTAAAATGAAAACAAAAGACGTATCTGTGTTAGCTATCCTAAATATTAAAGCACGCATCCGTCAAGCGCGGGGTTTTCTCAGCTGTGTTTATTACAACTGCTTATCACCATCACCTTCGTTCACGTCATTTTCACAGTCTTTCATTTATAGCAGCAAACACGACATGGAAATACTCGGCTTCTCTATATGTACATTTATCAGTTGTTAATTCGAATTCTCGTTCATTTAGGCCGCTAAGACTTTAATACATAAAATTAACTGATATGCATTAGTATTCATACAAGCTATTAATCATTAAGATTTAATTTATTTTCCTTTGATATGTGCTGCAATTTCGACAACTGGTTTTTTATTGATGACAATTTTAATTGCATTTTAAAATCACATTTTTCTTATAGCGTTTTTAAGAATGTCGAAATTGCGCATACGAACGCACACTTTGAATTCAGTAGTTTTTTTAAGACCCATATTTTAAAAGCATGCTTTTAATTAAATTTGGGAGTTAATTAATGGTGTTTTACGGTTGAACACATTAACGCTTTTTTTAAACTGCAGACATTCAATAGTTTGCATGATTGTGTTTTATAACACGCACGAATTTTGGAAAACTTTGGATTTATTCTGTTCCTTTCTTGGTGACGAAAATTTGTTGTTGGGTTAGTAATTTATTATAAGGTCTATGTCCACGTTAAGGACTTTTTAAACACGTTATTAAATCTCATGAACCAATAGTATTGAGCTAAATGCATCGTCATGTGTGCACATGTAGGAATTGGTCATGTGTGCACATGTAGGAATTGGTCATGTGTGCACATGTAGGAATTGGTCATGTGTGCACATGTAGGAACTGGTCCTTGAAGGAATAAAACAGTTACCACTCAGGTTCAAGACCTGTTACCACTTTTTCCAAAATGTTGTGTGTTTGTTGAGAATTATACAAAATTAAGGCACCGAAAGAGGTTTACTTGGCCAAAATCTTAAAATGCCCCCACGTATTCAAATCTAAAATCTAATTCCTTATGTCAATAATTAGTCTTAAATATTCCGGAATGAAAGGAGCAAATCTACGGATTCAAATATTGATACTGACCCGATCACCCAAAATCTCATCGCTTGACAAAGCTAAGCAAAATTTAAAAAAACTGGATAATTATTCTCTTTCAATACCGCTGTGCTAATATGTTTGTTTAAATCATTAATATCGCATTGAGCGGTCAGAATATTTGAAAATTAAATGACTTGTTTGTTATGTACGTTTTCAACCTTTGTATAAACGCTGGCAACTCCATACAGGTGGTGGGATCGCGTAAAAACTAAACAAACATGTCGATGTAATATATTTTACTGGACGGTAATCGACTAATGCCTCAGTAAATAGCGGCGATAATAAGTTAAGAAGTGGTCAGCGAAACGCAAATACTTGTGTTTAGAATGGTCAATCGGTAATAATGACAGCGTCTGAAAGCTGACCATAGATTAAGTCCGCAGTAACGAAGTTCTTTTGTATGTTGAATAATGCTTCGACACTTGGCGTTATGAAGCCAAAGTTTAAATGAGTGGAACAACAATTCAACAATGTAGGTATCGAACTTTGTTTTTGTGTCAAAACTAACATCAGAAAGGTTCGCAAACAGTAATTAGCTCTCGAAATCCGATTTCAGTGCGATTTATTGAAGTTAAAATGTTTGTTTTGACGTTTTTAAACGATACGTGATTTAAGAACTATTGACTGTCCCCGTTGACACTTTCCGAGTAGACACTATGACTTTAAAATGTGAACAAGTGCTTGGGTTCTTTGACTGAGTACGTTTGAAAAATAATAAATACATTTATTACATAATGTTCAGTCTTGTAATAAATGTTTGCAAAGCAAGTACCAACAGGACAAGGCATCTACGTTACTCTATTCATGCATGTTCATGAGTAATTTTACCAAAATGCCAATTTTAAGTGAATTACAATTAATGAAATGTTCGTGTACGTGTTCATTTTACTCAGGTTTGGCTCATCTGACGCAATATCAAATACTTACCTAAAGATGACTTTCTTAGAATAAGATTTCATGTTAAAATACCCGCCAAAATAAGTTGGATTAGAGGCTCCGTATATAATTTTAGTGAGGATCAAGTTCACTTTTGGGTTATAATACCAGTCATCAAGATGATATTGTAGCTATAACACTAAATATCATATCGTGTTTGTGACGCTACAATACCAATCCATTATAAGTTAATGGGTAAACGCTAAACGACACATTTACCAGCCAATATCAAGTTCAGTTTGAGGAAAAAATACATGACAATATGAGGTGAATATCTAAAATACATGTACAAATATCAAGTAAGTTGTGATTGCGGCTAACAAATAACTTAAAATCAAGTTGTGGTTGTGGCTGTAATACCAGTCGATGTTAATTTAAATATATTGCTGTAATACCAGTCGATATCAATTTGATTATATTGCTGTAATACCAGTCGATCTTAATTTGAATAAATTGCTGTAATACCAGTCCATATCAAGTTGAATATAGTGCTGTAATACCAGTCGATATCAAGTTGAATATGTTACTGTTAAATCAGTAAATATCAAGTTGAACATGTGGCTGTTATACCAGTTGATATTGAGTTGAATATATTGCTGTCACACCAGTCGACATTAACTTGAATATATTGCTGTAATACCAGTCGATATCAAGTTAATATATCGCTGTAATATCAAGTTGACAATATTGCTGTAATACCAGTCAATATCAGGTTGAATGTGTGACTGCAATACCAGTATAATAGCAAGTTGGAGCTTAAGGCTAAAATAGCATTCAATACGAAGTTGGATGTTGTAGCTCAAATACCAGCCAATATCAAAATGATTTTAATATTAAAATACTATTCAATATATTAAAATACTTAGTACTATTGCTGCATTTTTGTTAACCATACAATGCACTTCAAACGTTTGGCCTGCTCTTGAGGAACGTCCTGTTTTGTAACGACACGCTAGGAGCTTCTGTATACATGTACTTATTTTCAAACACACCATATTAAACTTAAATCGAAGTTAAAATATTGACATCATCAAGCGGCAACAAAATAAGTACTGTCATCATCAAAATGTGTGGATTTTAAGCAACATATTAACTCGTTTGATCACTTCCCATAAATAAGAATACAATTTAGCCGATTTTATTGTCATAATCATCGCCGTCATTACCGAATGATAATATAAAAATATGAACCGTACGACCCAAAATTAAATGTCTTTATAGGCTAAGGAAGTATTTTAATAGAGTAATTTACATAGCTACTACTAGTAAAATCGTACATCAAATGAGCGCGTTATGTGTTGGTACATTTATAATCGCAATTACTCGCCATGTGTTAGCTATTGACGAGGTAATCATAACAGACTGATGATGATTTTATTGGCTTAATCTCGTAATGTCACGTAACGCTACACATCATTTTACGTACAAAACAGGAAAATGTACAACTCAATGTTTTTTCCTATTTACTAAAAACGAAGAAAGTGAATGTATGCATTCAGATGTGGTGCTCATTTGTAGCATACCGATTGTTAATCTAATAAACAACAACAATTACTACTATAACAATTAATACTATTACAACTATTACTATTACAACTATAACTATTACAACTACTACTATTAAAATTACTACTATTACAACTACTACTATTACAACTATTACTATTACAACTATTACTATTACAACTATTACTGTTACAACTATTACAATTACAACTACTACTATTTCAACTATTACTATTACAAGTACTACTATTACAATTACTACTATTACAACTATTACTATTACAACTATTACTATTAAAACTACTACTATTACAACTATTACTATAACAACTACTACTATTACAACTATTATTATTACATCTACTACTATTAAAACTACTACTATTACAACTACTACTATTACAACTATTACTATAACAACTACTACTATTACAACTATTATTATTACATCTATTACTATTATAACTACTACTATTACAACTATTACTATTACAACTATTACTATTACAACTATTACTATTACAACTACTACTATTACAACTGTTACTATTACAACCATTACTATTACAACTACTACTATTACAACTATTACTATTACAACTATTACAATTACAACTATTACTATTACAACTATTACTATTACAACTATTACAACTATTACTATTAGAACTATCACGACTACAACTACTACTATTACAACTATTACTATTACAACTATTACTATTACAACTACTACTATTACAACTACTACTATTACAACTATTACTATTACAACTATTACAATTATAACTATTACTATTACAACAATTACTATTACAACTATCACTATTACAACTACTACTATTACAACTATTACAATTACAACTACTACTATTACAACTATTAATAATACAACTACTACTATTACAACTACTACTATTACAACTATTACTATTACAACTATTACTATTACAACTACTACTATTACAATTACTACTATTACAACTATTACTATTACAACTACTACTATTACAACTATTACTATTACAACTACTACTATTGCAACTATTACTATTACAACTGTTACTATTACAACTATTACTATTACAACTACTACTATTACAGCTGTTACTATTACAACTATTACTAGTACAACTACTACTATTACATCTGTTACTTTTACAACTATTACTATTACAACTACTACTATTACAACTACTACTATTACAGCTACTACTTTTACAACTACTACTATAACAACTACTACTATTACAACTACTACTATTACAACTATTACTATTACAACAATTACTATTACAACTACTACTATTACAATTACTACTATTACAACTATTACTATTACAACTACTACTATTACAACTACTACTATTACAAATATAATTAAAACTACTATTACTATTACAACTACTACTATTACAACTACTACTATTACAAATAGAATTAGAACTACTACTACTATTACAACTATTACTATTACAACTATTACTATTACTACTACTACTAATACAACTATTACTATTAAAACTACTACTATTACAACTATTACTATTACAACTACTACTATTACAACTATTTCTATTACAACTATTACTATTACAACTATTTCTATTACAACTATTACTATTACAACTACTACTATTACAACTATTACTATTACAACTACTACTATTACAACTATTACTATTACAACTATTACTATTACAACTATTACTATTACAACTATTACAACTATTACTATTACAACTATTACAACTATTATTATTACAACTATTACTATTACAACTACTACTATTACAACTATTACTATTACAACTATTACTATTACAACTACTACTATTACAACTACTACTATAACAACTATTAGAATTACAGCTATTTCTATTACAACTATTACTATTACGACTATTACTATTACAACTATTACTATTACAACTACTACTATTACAACTATTACTATTAGAACTATTACTATTACAACTATTAATAATACAACTACTACTATTACAACTACTACTATTACAACTACTACTATTACAACTATTACTATTACAACTATTACTATTACAACTACTACTATTACAATTACTACTATTACAACTATCACTATTACAACTACTACTATTACAACTATTACTATTACAACTGTTACTATTACAACTGTTACTATTACAACTATTACTATTACAACTACTACTATTACAACTAATACTATGACTACTACTACTATTACAACTACTACTATGACTACTACTACTACTATTACAACTACTACTATTACTACTATTACTATTACAACTACTACTATTACTACTACTACTACTATTACAACTACTTCTATGACAACTATTATTTTTACAACTACTTCTTTTACAACTACTACTATTACAACTATTACTATTACAACTAATACTATTACAACTACTACTATTACAACTACTACTATTACAACTATTACTATTACATCTATTACTATTACAACTACTACTATTACAACTACTACTATTACAACTATTACTATTACATCTATTACTATTACAACTGCTACTATTACAACTACTACCATTACAACTACTACTATTACAACTACTACGAATACAACTACTACTATTACTACTACTACTATTACAACTACTACTATTACTACTATTACTATTACAAATACTACTATGACTACTACTACTATTACAACTACTACTATTACTACTACTACTATTACAACTACTACTATTACTACTACTACTATTACAACTACTTCTATGACCACTATTATTTTACAACTACTGCTATTACAACTACTACTATTACTATTACTGCTATTACAACTATTAATATTACAACTACTACTATTACAACTACTACTATTACAACTATTATTATAACAACTACTACTATTACAACTACTACTATTGCAACTATTACTATTACAACAATTACTATTACAACTACTGCTATTGTAACTATTACTATTAGAACTATTACTATTGAAACTACTACTATTGCAACTATTACTATTACAACTATTACTATTACAACTATTACTATCACAACTACTACTATTACAACTATTACTATTACAACTACTACTATTACAACTATTACTATTACAACTATTTCTTTTACAACTTCTACTATTACAACTATTACTATTACAACTATTATTATTACAACTACTACTATTACAACTACTAATATTACAACTACTACTATTACAACTATTACTATTACAACGACTACTATTACAACTATTACTATTACAACTATTACTATTACCACTACTACTATTACAACTACTACTATTACAACTATTACTATTACAACTATTACTATTACAATTATTACTATTGCAACTATTACTATTGCAACTATTATTATTACAACTATTACTATTACAATTATTACTATTACAACTACTGCTATTACAACTATTACTATTACAACTATTACTATTACAGCTACTACTATTACTACTACTACTATTACAACTATTACTATTACAACTACTACTATTACAACTACTACTGTTACTACTACTACTATTAGAACTACTTCTATTACAACTATTACTATTACAACTACTACTATTACAACTACTACTATTACTACTACTACTATTACAACTATTGCTATTACAACTTCTACTATTACAACTACTACTATTACAACTACTACCATTACAACTAATACTATTACAACTATTACTATCACAACTACTACTTTTACAACTACTACTATTACATCTACTACTATTTGAACTACTCCTAATACAACTACTACTATTACAACTACTACTATTTCAACTGCTACTATTACAACTATTACTATCACAACTACTACTATTACAACTATTACTATTACAACTATTACTATTACAACTATTACTTTTACAACTACTACAATTACTACTACTACTATTACAACTACTACTATTACAACTACTACTATTACAACTACTACCATTACAACTATTACTATTACAAATATTACTATTACAACTACTACTATTACAACTACTACTATTACATCTACTACTATTACAACTACTACTAATACAACTACTACTATTACAACTACTACTATTTCAACTACTACTATTACAACTATTACTATTACAACTATTACTATTACAACTACTACTATTACAACTATTACTATTACAACTATTACTATCAAAACTACTACTATTACAACTCTTACTATTACAACTACTACTATCAGAACTATTACTATTACAACTATTACTATTACAACTATTACTTTTACAACTACTACTATTACAACTATTACTATTACAACTATTACTATTACAACTACTACTATTACAACTACTACTATTACAACTATAACTATTACAACTACTACTATTACAACTACTACTATTACAACTACTACTATTACAGCTACTACTATTACAACTACTTCTATTACAACTACTACTATTACAACTATTACTATTACAGCTACTACTATTACAACTACTACTATTACAACTGCTACTATTACAACTACTACTATTACAACTACTACTATTACAACTACTACTATTCCTACTACTACTATTACAACTACTACTATTACAACTACTACTGTTACAACTACTACTATTACAACTACCACTATTACAACTACTACTATTACAACTACTACTACTCCAACATATATCATGTGGTTTGGCCAAACTTACAAAGCAGATATTATCATATAATCGTTCTTAATTGAAAAAATCTCTGAAAGTAAAGTGCAAATTTCAAAAACAAATCACATAGATGCTGCTTATGCGACTCTCTCGCAAATACTAACTCGTCACCATAACAGCCCGCGTGGTTCTCCAGTTGAAATGTACATGATATAGAAAATACAATATCTAAGAAGGCTACAAACGAGACGAAATGGGTCGATTTTATTGGCAACGAACAAGCATTGAGCGTCATGGTAACACAACACAGTTCAAGTATAGGCCCACGCATATTTAATACACTTTTCTTTTCCATTTTTAATGACCCTCCATAAATTCATATATATTCAACTTGCATCAATTCATATGTTTATGCCATTACAAAACATGGCAAACAAAAAAAGGCCAGAACACCCGCCTTGTCTGACTCCTAGTTTTTAATTCATATAAACGTCACCGTTATTTATTCATATGACCATACGAGTTGTTTTTAATTCATATATAGTGACCCCTTTATTTATTCATATATGACGGTATAATTCATAATTAGTTCATATGTACTTACACGTAATTAATTCGTATAATATTTACACGGACTCTTACGTCATGCGTGTATACTTACTCGGCCTTAATTCAAATAGACATAGTGCGAAATAAAAGAGAGGCAATGAAAATATATTTTGTATTTAATGTTGCTTTTTTTTATTTTGTACTATGCATATGAATATAAATTAACTTATTACCTTCAGTTAATTGTCCAATGCATTCATAAAGTATGCAAGTTACAGCTATTAACGTATTTTGAGGTAAAGTTTACGGCGATCTGCAAGCCTAAATGCTAATTTGTTGTTTTTGAAATATGAGAATGTAGCGCGAAAGAGATTAATATATTCCAGGTATTTAAGTATATTACATTCTTCAATCTAGCCATTATCCATAGCTTCAATCCACCCTGAACTTAGTAAAGTTACAGCTAGCTCTGATTTATTTAATATTTAAAATAATTTCAACATTATGTCTAAGAATGCGTTGCGACTTAAATAGTAATCATCGGCGTTAGAAACGCAACGCTGAAGTTGGGAAATTGAAAATAAGTTATTCAAGATATTATTAACGATGCAAACGGGCAATTATCGGTGTCGTAATTGCGCATTATGTACTTAATTCCGAGCTCTCAACTTAGACTTCAATAAATTCGCGGTGTTAGTGGCCTGTTTACAACCGTGACATCTGCCTTCAGATCATTTTTATGTCCCCGCAAACGTAATTCTGTTTCGGAAACTTTCGAAAGTGAACTTACAAAACAGAAACATACCCGAGGACCGCTTCAGTGAAGCAGAAAACTGGGCACAATAACGTTCAAGCTGGGATCTCATATATAAGTCTCGCTAATCCATCTTATTCTTTTCAGTTACACACACATGTATCTTGCAGGTGCATTCCAGGCTTGTTATTTGTGCATCTTTAAATTCCGACACCATCTGTTATTGTTGGCATTTTGGGTCATCAATTCCAGCGTTGCTCATGTTCTGGATATAAAGTGCATTGTCTTCTGTATCTTCCCGTTTTTTGCAGTGTATGTATTTAACTAAAATATTTCGGTCATACTCTCAAATAAGTCATTCTGCAGCAGATTGCCATGGCCGCCTCCTGAAAACAGTAAACAACGCAGATACATTGCAGCCTCTATTATCTGGTATTTACTTTGTTACAAATTGATATCATGTTTGTACCTCATATCATATTGTATAAGTGCTGACCGTCATAAACAACTTGAAAATCTCTTTTCAACATTGTGAATGGCCGATTGAGCTTGTGATGGTTTGTATATCGAATCTTCAATGTTTTCATAAGGTTAACACACCCATGGCCTTAATAGATCACTGTGTCTAAGTCGTTACTATAAAAGACATCACGTGACCGGTGTTGCGTACGTTAAGACCAACCGAGCACAAGACTCATTTAGTTTGACTGAGTAAATTGATGCGCGCGCATTCCAAAGTTAGCATACTGTGAACTGTTAATTATGATTTGAAATGACTATCTGGAAATAGAGGACATACTATTCTATAGTTTAATAGCGCAAAGTACGAAGGGGTTGCTCCTCTGTTCTCTGACGACCATTGCAACCACTCCAATCTCACTGCTGCTTTTCCTTGAAAACTTGACCATTCGATCTTAAATTTCCACACTGAGAAACTTTCAACCAAAGATAAATTTGTACCGTTTTGAAGAAAATGAACAGCGGTAACATCGCACTTGTTACAGAACATATTAAGTAAACTTTATAGTTGCAAGGTCAGTCGTGCCTTTTTTTCAACTTTGACTGCATTCAGAGGTTAAACACAGAACGGACATGGGCGTTTGCACCCAAAAAAGTTCAATAGCGGCAAAATGCATGTTTTAAGCCCAGAAATTCCATAACTCTCTGTGTCATTCAATCTTCAAATGGTCGGAGTATGTTCTAGCTCTTTAGTGTTTTCATATTTGCGATCCAAAGCTATGTGTGTAACATGTGCACGTAAGTATACTTAAAATCCGAAATTTAAAAACTATTACATACTACATATTACATCTGAGCACACCCCCTTAAAATTGCGAGATCGTTATCTTTTCGATAATTTCAGCGATTATGAGTTTTGAGCCACAGCTGTGAAACTACCTGTTCTATGATGTTCGAAATATCGAAACTAGATTGGTGTAATAAACTTTATTGCGCAAATCTGCATTCAGAAGAAACTAGTAAATTATATGAGTCTCACTAATTGAATAACACCTGCTTAGGACCAAGTTAGAAAGTTATTGTTGAAATTATGAAACACTTAAGTATCGTAATAACCATGGGTACATACAGAAATTTGTTTCTTCACTATAAATAAAACGCTCTGTTTTCTTTTTCTAAAAGTTATGCGGACTAATGCGTAAATCACATGTATTTTTTTGTAAAAACAACAACAACAAAGTAATGATGAGTTACAATTTTTAACGAAATAAGTTTGGTCTAGAGGCAGTATTGATGTATACATTTAATACTTTTACTATGTCATACTTTTTAATCCTTCTCATATTACAAGTATTTATTATTTTGGCTACGAATATTCAATGTGCTTTTTATGCCAAAGATAGAGAAAGATGTAGGATAAAAAAAAAGGTACAGGGTGCTGCTAAAAAGGAGCAGGGTGGAAAACCGGACCAGTTTGTTGACATTTTCCATTTATTCCTACATCCAGGGTTAACATGAGTCAAATGGTTCTAATCATGGTTTTTAAGCATAGTCTATTTATTTGTCATTCAATATTTGCAAAAATATGTTGAATTTCAAAAGATATTCAACATTTCTGTGTTGACCAGCCCAGAGAGGCAGCAGGGGGGAACCAAAAAGGAGCAGGGTACAGTACCCTTCTGTTTCACTCTAGATCTTTCCCTACCAAAGAAATATTGTGTTATACAATGTATTATGTTGTGTGTAGTGCAAGACGTCCCCTGACAGCCAAACGGGCCAATCAGCATATGTGCAAAAAGGCTGATAGACTCTTTTGGCTTTCAATGGACGAAATTTAATTAATTGAATGCAAACGCATGACCTTGTCATTTCCAGTATGTCTTCACTTTAGTATTTACTGTATTGGCTATGAATATGTAATGAGCTTTTTATAAATAGTATGTTATGGCATATACCTTTATGTACGTACACGGCAGATTGTTTGCGTTTTAGACCTCGTCATTTTCAACTTTCCACACACGTTGTATGGCTAAACATCATGTCGAATATTCACATTCACGAGTTCACAAATTAAAATACCTTTAATTAAAAAAGATCCGAAATCTAGCGCCAAGCTAAACAAATCTAAGCCAAACTGTAACTTTGGTGTTTCTGCTCATTTTTTACGTGCGCACGTGTGTATATAAAGTCCTTCAGTCCCGAGGCTGCTTTGTGTGAGGACCCTGGGTATCCATGCATCCATACCAAACTGTAACTTTATATGTTCCTGCTTATTTATTGATACGCGTCTTCATATTTGATTAAGAATAAGTAAAAGTAGTTGTGTATTATCGTTACATGTGAATTAAACAACAATAGATGATACCATTAGTATTGAAACGTAATGAAGCTCTCGGCCAAATACGCCTAGAATTCCCCATGATCAATTTCTTTGCCTTCAGTCGTGTTACATTGTGTGGACTTAGTCTAACCATAGATAAAGTGTATCGATAGATACACAAACAAATACAGAGATTCTAGATGTTCTGTTCTGTGCCAGATAAAACGGATTGGTTAATGACATCCCTGCACCATGCGCCGTCTTAACCCTATGAACATTTCCCACCCTCGGGCGCGGCGTCTTACGTGGGTCCCGAGGGTCTTCAGGTATTACACGATCAGAGAGCTGTTGTGCGCTTATGTGTCCACGACACGAAACACGCCCTGGTTATATTTGTACTTAAAAGTTTAATCAACAATAGCTCTTCTAATCTGGTAGAGGCGTCTATGATAAATAAGATTTATTTACATCGCGTGAATATTGCCGCGATTATCTGAAAATAGCCGTTTTCGATTTACCAAGTTTAAAAAGTGTTGGTAAGAACTACTAAAACTACTATTACTACTTCTAGTGTTGTTGCTGTTGCTACTGCTACTACTACAACTATTACTACTACTACTACTACTACTACTACTACTACTACTACTACTACCACCACTACTACTACTACTACTACTACTACTACTACAACTACTACTACTACTATTACTACTACTACTACTACTACTACTACTTCTACTACTACTACTACTACTACTACTACTACTACTACTACTACTTCTAGTGTTGTTGCTGCTACTTCTACTATACTATCACCTGGGTGATGCTGGTGGTGGTATTGACGTTGATGGTTGTATTTGTGGCGTTATTGATGGAGATGGTGGTGGTGATTATGGCGTTACGGGGATGGTGTTGGTATTGCATTTAGTGGTGTTGGTAATGATGTTGGTGGTGATTGTGGCTTTAGTGGGAGTGGTTGTGTTGCTGCTGGTGATTGTGGCGTTAGTGGGGGTGGTTGTGATGCTTCTGGTGATTTTGGCGTTATTGGGAGTGGCTGTGATGCTGCTCGTGATTGTGGCGTTAGTGGGAGTGGTTGTGATGCTTCTGGTGATTGTGGCGTTAGTGGGAGTGGCTGTGTTGCTTCTGGTGATTGTGGGGTTAGTGGGAGTGGTGTGTTGCTTCTGGTGATTGTGGCGTTAGTAGGAGTGGCTGTGATGCTGCTGGTGATTTTGGCGTTAGTGGGAGTGGTTGTGTTGCTGCTGGTGATTGTGGCGCTAGTGTGAGTGGCTGTGATGCTGCTCTGATTGTGGCGTTATTGTAGAGGCTGTGATGCTGCTGGTGATTGTGGCGTTAGTGGCAGAGGCTGTCATGCTGCTGGTGATTGTGGCGTTAGTGGGAGTGGCTGTGATGCTGCTGGTGATTGTGGCGTTATTGTAGAGGCTGTGATGCTGCTGGTGATTGTGGCGTTAGTGTCAGAGGCTGTGATGCTGCTGGTGATTGTGGCGTTAGTGGGAATGGTTGTGTTGCTGCTGGTGATTGAGGCGTTAATGGGAGTGGTTGTGATGCTTCTGGTGATTGTGGCGTTAGTGGGAGTGGCTGTTTGCTGCTGATGATTGTGGCGTTAATAGGAGTGGTTGTGTAGCTTCTGGTGATTGTGGCGTTAGTGGGAGTGGTTGTGGTGCTTCTGGTGATTGTGGCGTTAGTGGGAGTGGCTGTGATGCTTCTGGTGATTGTGGCGTTAGTGGGAGTAGTTGTGATGCTTCTGGTGATTGTGGCATTACTGGGAGTGGCTTTTTGCTGCTGGTGATTGAGGCGTTAATGGGAGTGGATGTGTTGTTTCTGGTGATTTTGGCGTTAGTGGGGATAGTTGTGTTGCTGCTAATGATTTTGGCGTTAGTGGGAATGGTTTTGATGCTTCTGGTGATTGTGGCGTTAATGGGAGTGGTTGTGTTGCTGCTAGTGATTATGGCGTTAGTGGGAGTGGCTGTAACGCTTCTGGTGATTGTGGCGTTAGTGGGAGTGGCTGGGTTGCTGCTGGTGATTGAGGCGTTAATGGGAGTGGCTGTGTTACTTCTGGTGGTTTGGCGTTAGTGGGAGTGGCTGTGATACTTCTGGTGATTGTGGCGTTAGTGGGAGTGGCTGCGATGCTTCTGGTGATTGTGGCGTTATCGGGAGTGGTTGCGATGCTTCTGGTGATTGTGCCGTTAGTGGGAGTGGCTGCGTTGCTGCTGGTGATTGAGGCGTTAATGGGAGAGGATGTGTTCCTTCTGGGGATTTTGGCGTTAGTGGGATTAGTTGTGTTGCTGCTGATGATTGTGGCGTTAGTGGGAGTGGTTGTGATGGTGCTGGTGATTGTGGCGTTAGTGTGAGTGGCTGTGTTGCTGCTGATGATTGTGGCGTTAGTGGGAGTGGTTGTGTTGCTACTGGTGATTGTGGCGTTAGTGGGAGTGGCTGTGATGCTGCTGGTGATTGTGGCGTTAGTGTGAGTGGCTGTGTTGCTGCTGGTGATTGTGGCCTTAGTGGGAGTGGTTGTGTTGCTCCTGGTGATTGTGGCGTTAGTGGGAGTGGCTGCGTTGCTGCTGGTGATTGAGGCGTTAATGGGAGTGGCTGTGTTGTTTCTGGTGATTTGGACGTTAGTGGGAGTGGTTATGATGCTTCTGGTGATTTTGGCGTTATTGGGAGTGGTTGTGTTGCTGCTGGTGATTGTGGCGTTAGTGGGAGTGGCTGTGATGCTGCTGGTGATTGTGGCGTTAGTGGGAGTGACTGTGATGCTGCTGGTGATTTTGGCGTTAGTGGGAGTGGTTATGATGCAGCTGGTGATTTTGGCGTTAGTGGGAGTGGTTGTGATGCTTCTGGTGATTGTGGCGTTAATTGGAGTGGATGTGTTGCTTCTTGTGATTTTGGCGTTACTGGGAGTGTTTGTGATGCTTCTGGTGATTTTGGCGTTAGTGGGAATAGTTGTGTTGCTGCTGGTGATTTTGGCGTTGGTGGGAATGGTTGTGATGCTTCTGGTGATTGTGGCGTTAATAGGGGTGGCTGTGTTGCTACTGGCGATTATGGCGTTAGTGGGAGTGGCTGTGATGCTTCTGTTGATTGTGGCGTTAGTGGGAGTGGCTGTGTTGCTTCTGGTGATTGTTGGTTTAGTGGGAGTGGCTGGGTGGCTGCTGGTGATTGAGTCGTAAATGGGAGTGGCTGTGTTGCTTCTGGTGATTTTGGCGTTAGTGGGATTGGTTGTAATGCTTCTGGGGATTTTGGCGTTATTGGGAGTGGTTGTGTTGCTGCTGGTGATTGTGGAGTCTGTGGGAGTGGCTGTGATGCTGCTGGTGATTTTGGCGTTAGTGGGAGTGGTTGTGATGCTTCTGGTGATTGTGGCGTGAATGGGAGTGGTGTGTTGCTTCTAGTTATTGTGGCGTTAGTGGGAGCGGCTGTGATGCTTCTGGTGATTGTGGCGTTAGTGGGAGTGGTTGTGATGCTTCTGTTGATTGTGGCGTTAGTGGGAGTGGCTGTGTTGCTGCTGGTGATTGTGGCGTTAGTGGGAGTGGCTGGGTTGCTCCTGGTGATTGTGGCGTTAGTGAGAGTGGTTGTGTTGCTTCTGGTGATTGTGGCGTTAGTGGTAGTGGCTGTGATGCTTCTGGTGATTTTAGCGTTAGTGGGGGTGGTTGTGATGCTTCTGGTGATTTTGGCGTTAGTGGGGCTGGTTGTGATGCTTCTGGTGATTTTGGCGTTAATGGAAGTGGCTGTGTTGCTTCTGGCGATTTTGGCGTTAGTGGGGGTGGTTGTGATGCTTCTGGTGATGTTGGCGTTAGTGGAAGTAGTTGTGTTGCTGCTGGTGATTGTGTCGTTATTGGGAGTGGCTGTGATGCTTCTGGTGATTGCGGCGTTAGTGGGAGTGGCTGTGTTGCTGCTGGTGATTGAGTCATAAATAGGAGTGGCTGAATTGCTTCTGGTGATTTTGGCGTTAGTGGGAGTGGTTGTAATGCTTCTGGTGATTTTGGCGTCGGTTGGAGTGGTTGTGTTGCTGCTGGTAATTGTGGCGTTAATGGGAGTGGCTGTGTTGCTTCTGGTGATTGTGGCGTTAGTGGGAGTGGTTGTTTTGCTGCTGGTGATTGTGGCGGTAGTGGTAGTGGTTGTGTTGCTTCTGGTGATTGTGGCGTTATTGGGAGTGGTTGTTTTGCTGCTGGTGATTGTGGCGTTAGTGGGAGTGGTTGTGTTGCTTCTGGTGATTGTGGCGTTAGTGGGAGTGGCTGTGATGCTGCTGGTGATTGTGGCGTTAGTGTGAGTGGCTGTGATGCTGCTGGTGATTGTGGCGTTAGTGGGAGTGGTTGTGATGCTGCTGGTGATTGTGGCGTTTGTGGGAGTGGTTGTGATGCTGCTGGTGATTGTGGCGTTAGTGTGAGTGGTTGTGTTGCTGGTGGTAATTGTGGCGTTAATGGGAGTGGCTGTGTTGCTCTGGTGATCGTGGCGTTAGTGGGAGTGGTTGTGTTGCTGCTGGTGATTGTGGCGTTAGTGGGAGTCGTTTTGTTGCTGCTGGTGATTGTGGCGTTAATGGGAGTGGATGTGTTGCTGCTGGTGATTGTGGCGTTAGTGGGAGTGGCTGTGATGCTGCTGGTTATTGTGGCGTTAGTGGGAGTGGTTGTGTTGCTGCTGGTGATTGTGGCGTTAGTGGGAGTGGTTGTGATGCTGCTGGTGATTGTGGCGTTATTGGGAGTGGCTATGTTGCTGCTGGGGATTGTAGCGTTAGTGGGAGTGGTTGTGATGCTTCTGGTGATTGTGGCGTTAGTGGGAGTGGTTGTGTTGCTGCTATTGTTTGTGGCGTTAGTGGGGTTGGTGGTGGTGGTGATGGTGGTTTTGGTGGTGATTGTGGCGTGAGTTGTTGAGATAGTAATAGTTGTAGTAGTGGTGGTGGTGTAGATTGTGGCAAAAGTGTTGGTGGTGAAATTGTGTTGGTGGTGGTGTTAATAGTGTTGATGATGGTGTTAGAGATGGCGATGGTGGTGATAGTGGTGAGAATTGTGGCCGTGCTGGTGACATTTGTGCAGATGTTATTGGCGACACAAAGAAAAAGACATCATTGCGCCGTGAACATATAGGGCCCGTGTGAGATATTGACGACCCAACTGGGGCCCCTAGAAATGAGTGCCTTAAATTTATAACAGATAATTTCATATTGCCGCAACATTATGAGCTCAAGGCCGTATAACATAAACGCTGATTATTAAACGAGCGATTATAATCTAGTCGATGCATTTCATTTTCAATAGTTTATTATTTAATTACGGGCATTCATGCATTCATTTTCTACCCCGTCCCGCTGTGATTTACAAAACAAAACAAAAAACAAAAAATAAGCACATTTAGAGAAATTTCCCAGTGTACTTTCACTGATGGTTGTGATTGTGGTAATGCTCAGACAAATGCCGTTAATGAAATATTTAAAAGGAGTTTTCTAATTAACAGCCTCATCGTGGCAAGCCATAGTTTATGAGATTGCTATTATTTTATTCATACTGAAACACTTACGAAAATTCGTTTGAACAGGTGATCTGATTACATTAGTTGTTACTGTTTTTTGCAATGACGTGCATGATGTCAAAGGGGTATCGGATGTTGGTATGCGCAAGTACGGGGGACAATCTGGAAATATTTACGCAATTCAAATAATCATACGATGTGCGTCATTAGGCGCATTTGCTTGTTTGTTACCGTTCGAAGAATTTAGCCGTTATCGACACCGAAACGGTAATGCTTTCAGCAAAACGTTAAAAAGTGTCATGCAAAATAATCAACAACAACAACAACAACAACAACATTTATTCAGCAATAATGCTTATACATAGCCTATATAATATGAATAAATATAAATATTTACAAGTAATGGCAGAAGTGGAACATATAAATGTCTAATAAAATGGTTAAACACATTTTAAATTAAATTTGGAGAAACTAAATTCATCTAATAACGATTTGTAGAAAACTAAGTTCATCTAATAACGGCAAAAACTAACGTTAATAATAAAATGGTTAAACACAATTTAAATTAAATTTGAGGAAAATGAATGCGTCTAATAACGACAAAAACTAACACATATTATACTTAATGAATTATTGTTTAATATGAAAAGTTTTTCAGTTTTAAAATGTGATCATTGTAACTAAAAGATTGTAATTAGTTTTGCATTTTAAATAGAGTTTAACATATGATGTGATATAAGATACCTGATTTAGTTCTTATATCTTTGTTAATATTAAGATATGAATCAGTTATGAATCAGTTACAGGTTGTAAGACTATTATATCATAATACAAATAATACCGGTTAATATAATTATTTACTTGTGGATAAATCTAATTACGTGTTAGATGTTAGTACATTTCATGCAATACATTTTACTAATTTTTACTTTAACAAATGCGAAAGAAATAGTTTAAACATTTTGTGAATAGTACACTTAACATTTACATATATAATACTATTGTTCTAAGTTTTAAATTCCGTCACATTTTCTATTTGTAACAATTATATTTTTATTGCCAAAAAGTAATGAGAACAAATCTATAATTGGAGAGAAACAAACATCATTGCTCATATATTATTTGAATACTAATAGGAGGAAGTATTTAATGATAAAAAAATCAAACATGTTTGCGTGAAATAAAAATCAGTAGTTCCGTAGTTTATGACTAGGATACTTAAAATTTTACTGGTAAATAATGTATTAATTACGTTCTATATGGCGTCTTAAATTAGTTGCTTCATAAATGACCTTCGCTACACTTATTATTTCATTTTTTATTTTCGCTGGACATTAATCTTTTAAACTTTGAAATTGTATGCCACCTGCAAAAATGTTGTTTTAGGAGTTTTTTTCTAATGTGTGTATATATTGGACAGACTAACAAGAAATGATGCTCATTTTCTATTGCGTTCATGTTGCAAAATTTACACTTACGATTTTCTCTTTCAATATTATGATAACGTCCTCTTTCTATTTCTAGATTATGTGATGATAACCGGAACCTACTTAAGGCGATTTTATATTTTGTTTCATTTACTTTGTCTAAATAAGTTTCTAGTGTTAAGTTTTGTTTAAATAAGCAATAAGAAGATATGCGTGGAGAATTGTTTACCTCAAAATAATCATGTGTTGACATTAATTTAGTCGATTCTTTCAGCATTATCTGGACCATTTGCATGTTTACCGATGAAATCTCTTCGTAATCTATCCGGAACAGGTGTTTGTCCAGTAGTGACGTCACTTGCCATACACAATATTCATGTATTGATAATCCAATGCAATTAAATAGCTACAACTTTCCATACATAATATTAATACGTTAAGATAATTCAGTGCAGTTCTATCTTCGTCGCAAACATCTTTAAACTTAATTTTCATTAATAACTGATAACTGTGTGTCATTTTTGAGACTCGTTTCGTCCCATACATTGCATTTGAGGCGTGTTGTGGGAAAACCGGTCTTAATGCATATGCGTAAAGTGTCGTCCCGGATTAGCCTGTGCAGTCCGGACAGGCTAATCCAGAACGGCACTTTCCGCCTACGGTGGATTTATGTTTAGAAGAGACTTCCTTGAAACAGAAAATACCATAAAAGCGGAAAGTGCCGTCCGCACAGGCTAATCCGGGACGACACTTTACGCACATGCATCAAGTCCGGTTTTCCCACGACGCGCCTCATTTATATAATGTTAAAGGTCGAGTAACATTAATTCGAAGAAAAGTTGTATTGCATTAATAATTTAATATTCAGCAGTGCTCCTTTAAAGCTATATATTACAAATATAACGTTGATATATTTGGAATCGTTGTCATAATGTATTTGAACTATGAGTTTCTATTCAGTCTCTCGTCATATATAGTCGATATAGATCTACATGTGATTATCGTCCGTTTTTAAAAAAGCTGCATATGCTTTATATTTGTGACAACTTAAATTCCATATAGATCTGTAATTTGTTAAATGCATCCAGTTGAAGAAATATTTAATGTTCTGCAATTCTCACTTCCTATAATGTATATACGGAATATTACGCTAGTCAATTGTTTCACATGAGTATATATTAGTCGAGTGGCTTGTGTGATGACCTATCACACGGTAGGCGGAGCTTCGAGTACGTATCACACGAGAGGCGGAGCCTCGAGTGTGATACGAAATAACGCAAGCCATGAGACTAATACATACTCTTGGAACAATTGACTAGCGTAATATTCCTTTTTTAAATACCACGACACACTTCAAATGTGCATTTACTTTATTTATTTTTTTTTTAACTACAATATTGACTAATCATTGTATGCATAGATTACATTTGTTTACATAACTCTATGATGACGTCATTAAAAAGTAGTCCGGCTAGTATGGTAATACGGGATCGGAAAAATAGCGAGTAGCATAATACGGATTTTTTTCTGTCGACAAGTATTTCACCGATTGATAAAGCATGTATTTTTTAAGATTTTAAACAGGTATATAATGAACAGTATTATCGACACGTCAAACACTATAAAACAAGTTATTGTGTAATAAAATGCTGTTCTGCTGGCTCCGTATCCACTACGCCCCTTAGTGAATTTCTTAAGGCTGTGGCTAGCTCATTCAAAGTTTACTTTGTCTCGAGTGTTTGTTATCTGGTATGGCGTAAAGTATTATGTTTGTTTCAGGTTACCCGAACTACCCTAAAAAATGCCCCGACATTTGATTCGGGTTGTCAGATATTTTTTGTTTTATTTATTTATATTAATAATTAAAGGTTTTTTGGTTAAATAAGTGTTTATTTTTTATAGGATCCACTTTAAAACAATGTTTAAAGATGTTACAGATATGCTTTCAATATGAATTCAGTTTTAGAATCTTCAAGTTGACCATTTACTTAATAAAAAAATATTTTAAACAAAATCCCGACCTACCTACCCTAATGTTTTGGTCATGTAACCTTAAAACAAACGTATTTTTTACGCCTAAAGGATCAACGAATGTTTCTTGTTTTAACATTTTTCGAATATAAAATACTGATATTCATTAGACAATGGCATTTGTGCGTTTCACTTAAATATGAGTTGAACAAAGATTTTCCTTAGGAGCTTTGTGGATATGGACCGTGTTCTGTATTGTTCTGTGTAATAGTTTCAATAATATGATGCATGTTTCTCTTTGACAAAGTATACTGAAAAATATTAAATCACTTTTGAATACAAATTAATATTTCGCTTAGGTTCCAATAAAATAAATGCTCGTACGGTCCTTAATATTGTCTTGTATTTTGTGGACAGACATTTGACAAAAAGTCCTTTTCTATGAGAAGATCAAACTCCTCACAGTGGTCTCCCCTGACGCCACAAGCTGCCCATCAAAATTTTGATGAATTGTTATCAAATATAGAATTATCGTTATCTTTTTATTTAATACATATGAGACACGTTGTGGGAAAACCGGGCTTAATGCATGTGCGTAAGTGTCGTCACGGATCAGCCTGTGCAGTCCGTTCAGACTGATCCAGTACGGCACTTTCCGCCTACAGTGGATTTATGTTTAGAAGAGACTTCATTGAATTAGAAAATACCATAAAAGCGGAAAGTGCCGTCCCGGATTAGCTTGTCCGGCAAGCATTTGGAGTAATTCTGCTTATTTCCAGTAAATGTGCATGTTTAAACATACAACACCGATTCATTGTATTCATACATTATTAAATGACATAATTAACCGTTATTAAACATATTATTTTTGCTTTTGAATAATATAAAGTCATATCATTTTTTAGAGTTCACGTGATATTTGTTCTGACAGTGATTTATGTCCCAAAGGGGGAAATCACTGTGACGTGTTTGTTAGAAGATTTCACGTGAGATATACCATCAAACGTATTTTTTCCTTTTTATATTAATTATTCATAGTGATCCGTTTAAAACTAGTTATTGGCCAATTAATCATACGATGAAATCGGGTTGTTTACTGAAAACAAGGATTGATTGTTAATATATTGTTAAAGTTAGTCCCGAATGTGGTCCAAATGGTATGCTATCCATACTTGTTATTACAAGCACAAATGCGCGTCTTTTCCAATCTGGGTCCGAATTATTCACCAACCCATTTCTAGACTAAAGAATAAAGACTTCACTTCAAACTGTTCTGTTCTAAAAAGGTCGTTCATTTGAATCGCACTTTGTATTCACCGACGCAGATTTAAGCATTCTTATTTTATAAAGAGTTTTCTTATTTTTCAAGACAAGTGTGGAATTCTATTTCTATTTATTTACGAAGTACAACACATGTAAATACTTTTAAAAGTAGATATAAGAAATACCTTTATGATCTTCAGTAATGCTTTATGTATGATTCTGATTCTTGACAGAATTTATTTTGCTGTTTGTGACTTGTCTGTGTGATTTTTTTTGTTCTTTATTTCTTCTTTATTTATTTATCACTTATAACGAATGTGTTTTTGTAACTGAGTGTTCATGAGGTTAATTGTAGAAGACCACATTGTAAAAAAAGTTATGTTCTAGCGTAATGTGAATTCTTCTTGAAATAAAGTTATTATTATTATTATTATTATTGTTTAGTTTTAAATGACCTAAGCAACATTGGTTCGCGGCATGTTTATGAGCGCACACGTATTATTTCTTGAGTCTAAGTCTGTTCTTTATTCTTAAGTCAATGAATGTGCCGTTAAATAAGGGCGCATGTTGTGAATAAACACCTATTTTGTTCTCATAAATTCAGCGAAGAGTTTATGTACACCACATAATAAGAAGTACAGGGGCTGTATTCCACAAACATCTTAAGTAAAAGCTTATCCTTAACCTCAACATCATCATTTCATATTAACATTTTATTTCATATTTAAATGACCTTGTGCTAAGTGTGTATTAGTTATCAACTGATTATTAACTATTGTTTACTAACCTGTCAATGGTTTTACGAATTTATATGTTGTTCAGAAAATATTACGTCACAAACAATTTTACTTAAGTGAAAATATTTTACGATGAACTTAAGATGTTTCTGTAATACGGACCCAGATTCATACTCGTAAATTTGTATTGTCTTAGAAATTCAAGTTATTTTGCTAAAATAACACTCGTTGAGCGAATCGTTTGGATCTGTAAACAGAAATTAGCCAATATCGATGTCATATTATTCAGAAGACATAACTCGTAAAATGCATTTGTTAAAGGAACTATGACTATGGAAAGGGTCCATACAGTGGGCAACTGCAGTAAAATATCTAACGCATTTGTTAAAGGAACTATGACTATGGAAAGGGTCCATACAGTGGGCAACAGCAGTAAAATATCTAACGCATTTGTTAAAGGAACTATGACTATGGAAAGGGTCCATAAAGGGTCCACAAAGGGTCCATACAGTGGGCAACTGCAGTAAAATATCTGAAAATTGACATTGAAATAGTAATATTGGCATGTAATTCATAGTAGATAATGGACATATAATGGAAAAAGAGTTAATGCATTCTGAGAAAAAAATCATTGTATAAATAAGGTCGTCTTTGTTTGACCCTTTTCTTGTTTACACTGTGAAGCCAGATTTGTGGGTATCTTATATAGACTTATATTATGTACATGTATTTTCACAAGTCAGAAAAGCGTAGTTGGTTAGGGCGCTGTCAATTGTCACTTGTTCCCGTATTGGAGAGTTCAAAAACCTACTTTGGGTTTTCTTTTTCACGTTTGTTTATATGTTTTAATAAAAATTCTCATAATGTAGTAAATTATTCATACTTAAGTACGTCTTTGTATTGCTCCTATCTTTAACGTAATAACATTTAAATTGCTGAAGGAGATCACTTTTTCTTAGACATAGTCTCTTTGAACTTTATGTTTCCTTCTTTTGGTGTTATCTGCTCAGTTACGTCGGCAAGTGTCATGTTCCGTTCTGCTCTCGTCTCTTCGCATCTATTCTGTTGCAATATCAGTTAATTTACAGTAGAAAAACGCAATATTGAAATACATTTTGAGACACCACTACCATTAAACAGGACCAGGGGTCGTATTCCAGAAACCTCTTAAATAAAATCTTATCCTTAGCTTTAAAATCATCCTTTTTCTTAAGCATTTTATTTCATGTATACGTGAAATTCTGCTAAATATTCACTAATTTTCAGCTTATGATTTACTACTATTTTCTTAACTATAATTGGATTAATTAATTTATATGAAATTTTACAAATATTACCTTACAAAATTTGGACTTAAGTGAAAATATTTTAAGATTAACTTAAGATGTTTCTAGAATATGGCCCCTGATGAAAAATCTCAATCTCAAACTTAGTCTAACTTAAATTTTGACCAATGAAAACGTTCGTTACATGCGAAATTTGATTGTATTGGCTGATCGATATTTAAAATATTATTAAAAAACAACACATCACTAGATCGGTAAAAGATAATATTTTCCAAAACATTGTTGGAACCTAAGCGATATCTGTTTGCGTTCAAAAGATAGTTAACATTTTCGGCTTGTCCATCCTCTCCATCTATTTGTATATAGCCAGAAAAATCGATTCGGCAAATTGGACCGCAATGAAGTTGGGTATGATTTAACAGTTAAAACCCAGTTTGAGATAAAGAAAAGTTTATAGTCAAGAGACTAGGATACACTACACTAAGTCCAAGTTTTTAGCGAATATTTATTCATAATTATAATCATAGAATTAATTCTTAATGTTTTATAATGAATCATAATGCGTAGACGGCAAATTGTTCATATGTACCAGAGCTTGTAAAAAGGTCATTGTTTCTCGAAGATCAAAATGACTTGCAACACCAATGAACACTTAGTACACCGTCAGATAATGTACACAATAAAAGAACCACAATCTAGCAACCACTATACATTTAAACGCATCATCATAAATAACATATATACATATCACATTAAAATATAATTATCTAGAAACGTAAGTCTATTTTGTACGTAAAAACGCCTTCGCGGTATTCTGAACAAGAACCCAACGCGCAGGCTGACCGAAAGAGGAATTTCAAGCGTACTTCCGGTCACTGGTACCACCGTCCATCGCCCCACTTGTCTGCATCGACTGAAGTTCACAACTGAACTGCGTCTTCCGCATATCACGTGACGTATTCCTACAAAGGGAGAGAATCGAAAACCAAAACCATCGTCTGTGATTGGTTCTCAAGAAGACGATCCCTCACGTGACCGATCATGTGACAGATCTTGCTCGTCTCCGGAAGCGGTGTTACAGTCTAAATTTGACGGACTAGATGGACACGACACGTCACTTTCGCAATAACTGTCATTTCTGTTGTTCTTTGAGGAATATGAAATCTCGGAGACGGCAGTAGTCTCGTTGTCGGACGCGAGATCTCGATCCTCGCAGACGTCAATGTGCACGCGCTCCGATTCCTGCGCAATAGAAGACTGCAAACCGGATGTTGTATTTGACGATTTTTTCTTCTGCTCCTCAGAGCGTCTGGCGGCTTCTTCCTCTCGCTTTGTCTTGCGCCATTTTGCGCGACGATTTTTGAACCAAACCTGAAAAAAGCCAAAATTGAAAAAAATGTTCGAAAATATTTGAAACACTGTAAGTTTATATCTACTTTAGGGTGTATAGAATGACATGATCTGATAAGTAAAAGTGCAGCAATAAAAAATGCTAAAACTATATGGTCGATTTCCATCATTTGCATTTACCATTTAGATAAAAATTAAAGATTCATTGAAATATCTTTATTCATTCTGGAGTTATTGAGAGGAAAGCATTTAGATATATTTTAGGTTTTTGTTCTTGTTCGTTTTAGAGACACTAATATTTTTGCGCCATATACATCTGTGATTCACTTATATATTTATGTTGTGATGTTTTATATCAGATAGCAATCGCCAATACCATTTGCGACTCAAACTACAATTGAATATATTAATATTTGAATACTAGATCTACTTAGGGATTTGCCATGAATTTTAATTCATATCGCCTATAAATGCATCAGAGACTGATATAATGCACGACGTAGTATTAATTTTCATAATTAAACACCCGTTTTATTAAGTTTATATTGAACTAGCAACCGTCCAAAACTAATTTATTTCTAGTTATGCTTATGCATTCAAAGCTCTGTTTATATAATATCCTAATGTGTTTTACATTTAAATGCGCAATTAAACTTAAAACGGCGTACACCATTTTCGCATGTAGTGTGTATGTGAAAAAATACAATGAAATATAAATTGTGGTTTTCATAACCATTAGCAAATACATTTAATCTGTGATGGTGAACACATGTTTAAAAAGCATTCTAGCTATTATTAAATATTGAATGCAATTTTATAAACATTACATTCCAACAATTTTTGTTGGTATAAAATTCAACTCCCCGAAAAACCGCATGAATACATATATACAAAATTACCACGCTAAAAATTTAACATTGATTGACTTTCTACTATTTTAAAACTGACAGTGAAAATGTTTTAAAATACTTTTGTCAATTGTATAACTACGTAGAGGGGATTGAATTAACGGTGTACGATTATTTTCTTGTAATCCTATCAAATATTTTGCTATCATTGCACAGTTGCAAGTCAGCCACGATGCGTAGGGAATTATTGCAAATTTGACTCCAGTTATATATGATCTAAATGTGTGAACAATCATCGAGTTTAATTCGAATTACTGTATCGAATTAACCAATTTTTCTAAAATTGTAGCAAATCAACTCCAGCATTATTTGCCTAATTCACCGTACGAGGGTTTTATGGGTTTTAAAGGTATTAAGAAATGTACCTGATGGTATCTCAAGATGAGAAGATATGATCGGGTGATTAGACTTTCCACAACTATGTGTGATTATTAGTACAGTCACCGTGCATTAACGGCGTGTAGATTAGGAACATTGCTCTTATGTACAAGAGTTGTTTGTATATATTTTATAATATTTTATGTTAATATTCACAACCTGGCATGCACAGTGAAGTATGGACGAGGCACGCACGTGCTGTTTGAAACTGATGTCACGTGCTGTTTGACGGCGTGTAGATTAGGAACATTGCTCTTATGTACAAGAGTTGTTTGTATATATTTTATAATAGTTTATGTTAATATTCACAACCTGGCATGCACAGTGAAGTATGGACGAGGCACGCACTGCTCGTAAATGCACGTGCTGTTTGAAACTGACGTCACGTGCGAAATAACGATTAGGGGGTAGGTGCAAAACAGATGTAACCCTCGAAAATGTACGTTTTGTTAACGGACAGATTCAGATAAAAATCAAATCAATAGCAGGGTGCTGCATCCTGCTCCTTTGTGGTTATCAAAATAAAATGCCACATTTTTAGAAAATGTCAAAGAACTTGTTCTGTTTGCCCCTTTCAGCAGCACCTTGTACTTGTGTCTTATCTTAGTTCTTTTAGCGTGTGGATACTTTTTATTTTTCAATTGCTGTTTCTTAAAATAATTATTTTTTACGGAAACGATATGCGATATAAAATAAAACTTTTATTGCATGGCGTCAAAGAGGTATATGAAAACTTCGTTGAAGTCAATAATTTAAACATTTAATAATTTATTTAAAAATATTATCTCCATGACTACCAGTAACCAAAATGTCGAAATAAAAAAGTGTAAATTTTAACACCGCAAAAGGAACGAAATAACAATTTATTCCGGTTGAGAGAAAGAAAGAGAAATACAGAAGTCATTTGTAATGATCACAGCCGTAAAAAAAAATGCGATTATACGTGGCAAATAGATAGATCCTATCGTGAAAAAAACAAGGACAACATCTGGCGTTGGGTTTTACCGTTAGATGCGCACAATACTCGTTTATTTTATCGTAGATTTAAATTTTAATGCGTTGGTCAAAGTTAAACTTAACGTTGTTTACAACCGTTAGTTACGCTTTTATATAAATATTTAACTAAGCAGCATGCAAAAATTCATGTTTTAATATGAATACTAAATGCGATAATCGGCTTGTAAATATTTCTAGTTAACAAGGAGGGCTAAACACATTTTTTCGATAATCATTAGCTGAATTCATAAATTATTTAAGAATTACTTATCTTAGATAAATGCATTGACGATATACTTTTAGATGCCAGTCCAGTGGTGTGTAACTAATGGAATTTAGTAATAACGTTTTACAATGACTATCGACAGTCTGAAACCTAAGTTAAGTACTATATTGAGATAAGTTTAAACTAAGTTTGAAATTGATAACTTTCCTAGTCCTGGCTTCACGAATGTACAAACCTTTTCGAAGTTAGACCTGGTCATATAATTACAAATAAGCAATGAAAATGTATTTTCCTTATTCGCAAAAGATTGTAATTGCTTATTTTAAAATTAATGACCAAACTATTTTGATGTCAGTAGTTATGGGACGATACGGGCAAATGTCGTAAATAAAAAATATTTTAATTTAAATTGTGAATGGCCTATCATCACTACCTCCACCCTCTATTCTCTCCCATTAGAGAAACACTCAGAAAAACAACAGAAACAACAACAACAACAACAACATAATTACATGTATATATATAATTGACGTACGTGTGTAATTTTAAAGTTTGAATTGTGATTTGATAATCACTATTACCTTAACTATTTTTTCTCAGACTACATGAACAATCAATTAATTAAGAAAAAATCCAAATCGTGAAACCGGAAATCATCCTTACCTCGACTCTCTCCTCCTTGAGATCCACCTTCATAGCGAGTTCCTCCCTCAGCAGCACATCCGGGTAGTGCGTCTTGTTGAACGTGGTCTCCAGCTCCTCCAGCTGCTCCTCCGTGAAGATCGTCCTGTGACGTCGCTTCCGCTTCTGGCCGGCGCGCATGAGCTCCATGGGCGACAGGAAGCTCTGAAGCGGGTGGTAGGCGGCAGCTGCAAGGAGAGGACGGTGTCATTAGAAAGCGGAAAACATGAACCCGTGACTGTGTTAACAGTCGCCATACAGTCGACCCACACCCCCTCGACTATACCAATAGTATAATGATGGAATATTAAAAAATGATGTTGACATTTCCGGGACACTGTGTTTAAAGTTTTATTTAGCCTGATTTTTTTACTTTAAAATCGCAACTGTGTTTAAGTGTTTCATTAGGTTAAATAGAGAAAAAAGTTGCAACAAAAACTTTATTTTCTTTTTACAATTGTACAAATGTGTAGCAATTGTTGTGGCATATTTCGCGAAATGCAGAGTGAGCCAGTGTTTTTGGTCGATACACAGTTACAATTTGTAGGAGATAGGTACCAGCTGTGATCGTGTTCTGGTATCCGCAAGATTAAAATTATATGATAACCAGCAGTCTCACCGGGCTCTAAATATTAGGCAGAAATTACGGAATATTAACGTATAATTGCGTGCACATATGTTTGTGTCCCGTTGTCAGTAGTACATACTTAAATTGTGTAATCTTAGTTATTGTGGTTGATTGTGATGATCGTAATAGTAATAGTAGTAGTAGTAGTAGTAGTAGTAGTAGTAAAAGTAGTAGTAGTAGTAGTAGTAGTAGTAGTAGTAGTAGTAGTAGTAGTAGTAGTAGTAATAATAATAATAATAATAATAATAATAATAATAATTATTATTATTATTATTATTATTAGTAGTAGTAGTAGTAGTAGTAGTAGTAGTAGTAGTAGTAGTAGTAGTAGTAGTAGTAGTAGTAGTAGTAGTAGTAGTAGTATAAATGATATAATAACATAAACATTAATCGATATATAGTTATTTGTCAATTTAACAGTATTATAATTAATATTATTACCCGTTTAAACATTTATTTATGTATTTACGCTTATATTTGTGTAAAGTAGAAACAGAAAAAGTACTAGTACATGGTATTGTTGTTGTTGTTGTAAAACAAGTAATAATAATATGTTACATTTTAGTGTTGATTTGGATTAATAGAGTTTTCACTCGCACATTGACGCAATATTTGTTTGCGGACTATCTCGTATTTGCCTACACGAATGTCGCTAGAATATTTCCGTAATCCGAACTCGGATTTTGACACTTGAAGAATGATTTCTCTCGAATTTCTTAAGATCAAAGGTAAAAAGGCGTCAAGGAATTTCCACTTAAAACAACACTAGCATTGATACGACAATCTTAGGTCAATAAGCACACATCTTAAGTTATCAAAATGCTGTTTTAAGGAAAGGATGGGTGAAAGCGTATATATTAGAAGAAATGTCTGATCTGTTACTTAAATTGGATTAAGCGATAATCCTCATTATGCATTATCACATAAAACACGCCGTGGTGTTATTGTTTAATGAGATTTTGTTAATCTTATCATTTATTAGCATAGAACGTCATGGTAAAGTTTTCAAAAACGATTAATATTTTTAAAATAAATTTTGTAACGAAATTCCATATTTTTTTTAAGAAATTATGATAATAAAAATAAAAAATAATAAAATAATAATAATAAAACACCCGCCTTAAATATCTTCGGTCTTATTATTTTTAAGAAGTCATTGATATAAAACTTTGAAGTATAGTGAATCTAACTAAATTGTAATGCAAAGCAATTATTGCAACTATGCCAGCAAAAGAATTAAAACTCGATATTTAATTATTTATGGTAACCTTTGATTATTAAGAACATATATATTATAAATTCCAAACATATATATTTGTTACACAAATTATTGCATTCCCTTTCCATGACGTATATGGCTGATACAATTGCACAATTTTAAATTCAATTGCAAAAAAATCACGGCATAAATAAAGTTATACTTAATAATTTACGTGTAACTTAACCACTGGTCAATGGTATGATAAACTTTTTTTCTCATAAAAAATAATGTGAAACTTCTACCCCTAATGTGGTTAATTTGACAAGGATTCTGATATATATCAGACTTTGGACATGAAGAAAAAGGGTCGGGTAGTTTGTACGATAGTTAATGTCTTTAATGTAAACCGCTACTATGATACTATCTTGCGTTTTTAATCATCCCAACTTAACCACGTGTTTTCATTTTAATTTATTTTCTGTTACATTATCTGCACTATTATTAAACTAGTCTGACGTTTTATTTATAAATATCGCTCCGTATCTATGATATATCGCGTTATACATATATGTACATTAAAAGATTTTATTTAAGAATGTAATTTATATAAATGTATACAAGAAAATTGTGTCGGACATGTTTCGTGGGTATATTAAACGGTATAAAATGCGATGTAATATGTTAAAATTAATTTTACTTCGCTATACGCATGAGCACAACATGTAATTTATTGTAACGAAACTGTTATTGTTTCAGGAAAGTTTTGATATACCATAAAAACGCAAGATACTTGTAAGCACTACAAAACGCAGTTCATAGTTTAAATAATTAATACTTCACAACATTTTTGATGATAGTGCGCTATGTGTAATGACAAAAATGCAGCTGATCTGTTTTCTTTTCGAGTGTTTATTTATTTATCTACCGCACAGATGCGCGTGAAGAAATAAATGCGGAAAAACCTATCACTATTCCTCAAGGGGACAGGCGACACAACAACCAAATATTGAAACATCAAAATTTCCATATTTTCATGCGTAAATTTGATGATTTAATCACGGCGATTTGTTTCCTCTCACCTTAGGGCTGTGGACCAGCATATTTTTGTGGGTATTATCGATTTCAAAGATCACATTAGTATTATTATCGAAAACACTCATCCTTTGTGTTCTAGAAAGTCATTTGACAGCCGTATCACGTTTCGCGTTTTAATCTGACTTATTTGATTCAACAGGAATTTTCAAAATATTTTCTTAACAGCGCTTTGAAAAGAAATTGTCTACCGACCCATCTTCGGTATTAATTATCTGATTATGGTAGACACAATTAATCTATGAGTAATCCGGGTGAAAACAGCAGGTGAATACAGCTGGTATCCTAATAAACTATTGCTAGGTGGAAATCTTTTTAAAATATCTAGAAAAAGGCCTATTTAACGAGTTAAATGGTGTAAACCGCTTAACCCATGAATGCAAATTTTTTGAATTATGTCCACCTAATAAACATAAATAATTGATAATATTTAGGTCAAATTAAAGTTTGTTTATCAAACGTCTTGTGTATAGATTTTGTACTTTTCCATCTGCACTTTTACATAATAGTTTTGTAAATGTTGTTTTTTTCTGTATTTAACTGAATGTAATATATATTTATTGTAAAATAATGATAAATATTAAGAGAAAGTAGAATACGACTGGCGACATCACTCTGAATATATTTATTGTTTTCAAAAATAGTTGAGACTGCTTAAAACTGCTAGAAATATTTTAAATACTTAAACTATCGTTATATACAGCTAAAAAGTAAGAGAAAAGAATAAAATTCCAATGAAAATAATAAAAACCGATGGTTTAAAATGTGGAAGAAAATTTGTGTGAAAATTAGCATGCTTGGTAAAACGAAAAAAATGTTGAAAGTGTTGCGAGAAGACTCGTTTTAGTGATTTAGCTCATTTGTACTAAAACATGTAAAAGTGAAATTTTGACTTTTTATTTTGTTAAAAAAACTGTAATATGCCTTGAAATTCTTTGGTTATTATGAATAATAAACGCGAACTTATTATTTTCCTTACCGAACATCTCTGGTGCCAGATGTGGTATGGGCGGATACGCGTACGGATATGTCGGCGTCGGCCTGTGTGTCAGCAACGGTCGGCTCTGTGATAGAATACTGTCAATAGAGAACATCGACGACGCCGACGAAGAGCTCGTCGGCGGACTGCAGGTCAGCGACTTGATGGCGTCCGGACTTCCGGGAAGCGACTTCATCTGTTCTTGGCTGACTAGACTCTTGAGCTGCGCTTCCGCGTTGCACAGCGTCTTGAAGTGCTCGTGGCTGTAGAGGGCTTTCAGCTGCTCGTGCCCGTAGAGCGACTTGAGGTGTTCACTTCCGTAGAGCATCTTTAGTTGCTCCGTGTTGTAAAAATTCTTCAACTGTTCGGGGCTGTAGTACAAGCCGAATGGTAAATGATGCATCATTTTCGTGCAAAACAAATGCGACACCAAAATCGTTCCAAAGGTACAACGCTTGTTTATTACGAACTAATAACTAAAACTAGTCACTTTGAAACAAAACACACTTTTTTCTCGCAGTTGAGAATCAATGTCCTTTGCCCAAATATCCAAATTTTAGAAAACCGCTGAATAAATATGTATCAACGTTTTAACCATCCAAAGCTCTGAAGGATAAATGCGATTTTTATGCGACTATCCACCAATGTGTTTATAATTCACTCAATTATGTCTTGTGTCCGCCTCTCCGTTTATAATCACATATAATCGAACATTATTAGCGCAAAACCTTGAGGAACGTAACATTAATCTGCTCTTCAGCCCATATAAGGCGGTGATAGGGCGAACAATTAACCAACCAGAATCCAGTTATCGGATTTATCCACGCCCATGCGCGGCGAGCGATGCGCAGTGGAGCAAGACTGCGACAATTCGCTAAGCGACATACGGCCTTGTACCCTAAGGTTAAATACCTATCTTTCATTACATTTATCTGATTTCCTATTAATTTCTATTATTTTAAATTGTTTTGATAAGAAATCTGTCAAAAAGTTAGTTTTACATTTTAATTCGTTGTATTTATTGCTACATTTGGCTGATAAAATTGATGCGAAATAGTTTCGTATAATAAATTACTTTCCGAAAGTTGTAGAATTGTTTTAATAAAACTTTAATTGCCCTAGGACAGCTTTTACGCTGAGAACACTGTAGTAAGATAATTTGAGGTATTTTAAATGACCTATTAATCATCGATTATATATTTTCACTATTGTGAACTATTGGTCTTCAAAAGAAACATGCTACGATAAACATCCGAACTATGTAGAAATTCTTGCCAATTGCAATTATCCACATGTTTTACATGACATTAATTTATTATAGTTGTTTGAAATACTGTTCTTGTCAATGTTGAAGTATACTTAGATTTATTTGCTCGTATGGTGTTATTTACTATTGCCTCTCAAAACATACAGGACTGCTTGATTTCATAAACTTTAAAAGGATTTTAAATATTTAAACTTATAAGTTAGTCCATGTCATGTCTTTACAATTCTGTATTTATTTAAGGGTACACAAATTTACTAATTCGCTCATAGCTGAGGTTTTATTTCTAGCAACAACAGCAGCAGCAAAAAATATTAATTAATTTTATTATTTTATCGTCAAATAAATACGGCTGCTTGGCCGAAAACAACGATAAATCGAAAAAAAATTCTTCATTAGAGTATAATGAAATTGCGATGATCAATACTGGGCATCAAAGGACAACAATTCACTTCTTGTGAACTTGACTTTATACCAACCCAGTAACAACAAAAGCATTAAAAATGAGCCATAAGACACATTCAACAAATAACACACTATGGACATTTTGCATGTTCATTGTTGACTTATTCTTTAATCTTCACTAAATTGTATTACAACGACAACAAAATGAACTACAACAAACCACGCCCAAACAACAACGAGAAACAATTAATTGGAATAATAATAAAAGTCATAATAATAATAATAATAATAATAATAATAATAATTTTATTAATATTTTTATTTGTTAAAAATATACAAGTTTCCACTTTAAGGATGTTTTCATATTAAACTGATTATAAGACTTAATCAAATAATACAATAATCAAAATAACAAAATATTACACTAATTTCCGAATGTCACCTATATTCACGAATCTGTCAACGGCATTTAACGCCAATCACACTGCTATATAGGACACTTTTTTGTAGTCGACAAGCGGCAATCGGTAAGAAAAACAGACCACCAAGCCTCTTAATGCGAGGAAATAAGCATTATCCAATTAGCTTACAAGGAAAACAAAACTGATCAGCTCCGACTTAGTTCATTAAAGTATTACGGATTTTGTCGGGTTAACCCCATATCTTACGCGCCGCAAATGGTACCTGTTTATTTTGAGGCTCAAATACGTTCTATTAAACAACGCTATCAACTATATACAAAGAATCAATCTTTTAATTTTCAATATCGTGACAAAGGGGAAATAAGTAAATAGGGCACTAGATGCTTGAGTTAAAATCGCTTGTAATAATATTGTATCTTTAACAATGGTGCTTGTCTCTAAAACACATTTTTTCTCATAGTTATTTTCATTATTTTTATATATGTGTTGAACAATTTCAAAATTCTGATTTAGTAGAAATAAATGTTGAGAAATAACCATAGATGCTTTACAATATATTATATTCAATCCTATTAGGAATTTAAGTTTAGGCCAAAAAAATAAATGGTTGGTTTCCGCTTACATCTCCAAAGAAATTTAGGGTAGGGGGATGGTGGTAAAATATAACTTTTTTTGCTTTAGCTTTTTTTCTTCGCCACATATTCAACACACAGTTGGACTGCATGTAAAATGTTTTTAAACGCCTCCCAACAAAGAAACTGTAACTCAACTGTAAATAATGTCACAGAAAAATAGACTTCTGGCAATTAGCTTATAATATAAGCGAAAACTGCTATGTTTTTCCCGAAAATCAGAAAATGTTAGTGATTGATAGGCAAACTAACTTTTAGGGTCGGCAGAAAAAAATAGGGGCGGGGGGGGGGGAGGGGTCGGGTATGCGGAAACCAACACCTTTTTTACGCCTTAGTACTGAACGATGTTTTCGAAATCTTGGGGGGTAAAATCACAAATAATAATCAGCCAATTATAGGTACTCTCATACATCAGAAATTACCAGCATAACATAGTTCATTCTAAATGTTATTGACGTATAAACGATTTATGATTAATATTAGGAATAAAGAAATCAAATAAATTACTTTTCTTCTTTGTTGATGTTTTAGCTGTTTCTATAAAACATGTGTGGTAAATATAAAGCTTGCTGATGATTTATATTATACGATAACATCCGATAATAAACAGACGTTTAGTAACGTTGGTTGTCAGTTTTTATTTTACAGAAAATCGATGGAAAACTATTTAATATATTGTCATTTATATGTTCATATTTTATAAAGAATTAAAATAGAAAACATACTTCCAATTAATGTGAATACTTTCGCTCTATTAGAATTGTGTGCTTCATGTAAAGTATTTGTTATTGCACACTGTTACCAAATGAGCATTGAGAAAGTTAAAGATATTTAAAGTACACATTTTGAAAGTGTTAGGAAATATAAATAACAAAATGGTTGGTTTGCGCTTACATCTCCAAAAAAATATTGAGTGGTGGGGGGGGAGGGGGAGGGGGGGGAGAGAGGTAAAAATAACCTTTTTTTCTTTAATTTTTTTTTTCTTCGCAGCATATTCACCGCACAGTTAATGTATATTGGACTGCACGTAAAATGTCAAAATGCATCCCATCAAAGAAACTGTACAGTAACTATAAATAAGGTCATAGAAAACGATATTTCTGGCAAGAAACGTATACAATTAACGAAAACTGCTCTTTTTACCGAGTCAGAAAAAAATATGATTGATGGGTTAAAAAAACTTGTAGGGTCGGCGAAAAAAGTTAGGATGGGGGGGGGGGGGGAGCGGAAACCAACTTTTTTACGCCTCATGTGTATGGTATTATTAACGGATAGACGCTTTTGGCATCGTTTTATATTGTATATAATTTATGCAGAGTTTATGAGTTTATACATTTATATTGTTCAGTTAATATTATATCATTATCACGTTCACATCGATGTTTTCTCTTTTAGCATAAAACGTTATTGATAAATTAGCATCTTTATAACCATGGCTCCTGATTGTTATTATCTATTTATTACATTATTATCTGTTATAAAGTATATGTTTTGATAACGTACTAGTACTAGTGTATTTTCAGTAAATCAAAATTTAAGTTGCGTTTTAATCTTTAACTTTTAAACCCCTTAATAGTGTGTATTAATTTTTACACAAAGTTACTCTCTACACACTTATTACTCTACTGGTTATTCCGAAAAACCCCGATCATCAACAACAATAACTGTTTTATTATTTTTCTTTATTATTATTACAATTATTATTATTATTATTATTATTATTATTATTATCATTATCATCATCATAATCATCATGTTTACATGTAGTATCACTATTATTATTATTATTATTATTATTATTATTATTATTATTATTATTATTAGTACTTCGTGACAAATTAATTTATTGTTTTTCTTACCAATGACATAATTATCTACACAACTGTCTTCATAAAAATGAATGCTCAATCGACCGTAATTTTAGTTTGCCCTTAAGACCTAAGAAGACGCTACAAGTTATGAAATAAACATATGTATGACATCATAGTATTACTGTGTATCAATTAATCTACGGTCAATTTAGAAAAATAATTACATTTATCGCGCATGTCAAAAATAGTTAATTGCTTTTCGATGAGAGATTAAGAAAACTTTCATTCCCATTCAGCTGGTTTTTCGACAAAATCAAGTTACATATTTTCCTGCCAAGGAATATGAAACAACGAAAACGAGTGAAAGTCAAGTTGATATCCTTTTGGAGATCGGGGAGTGAAAAAGTCAATAGATCAGTAGAAGAATAATGGCGGATTTCACAGTAGTTTGGCACCGCATTTACTAACATCAACATCGGATTTCAGTCCATAGTACTTCTTGATTTGTTTAAATCCTCGACGTCCGGCGCAGTTGAAGCGGAATTTAAGACAACACCGTCAACTTGTTTGGTATTAGCGATACAGCGATGAAAAGCGAATCCATTAAATTGTCATTATTTTCAGATTTATGCCAAACCCTTAATCAAACTCTCCGAAGAGTACATTTAACTTGAAAAGAATTGAAAAGGCCTAAACAGTGGCAAAGTACATAAACCCTGAACACGTAATTCATGCTTTCGCTAACAAATGAATGGTATAATAGTTGTTTGTGTTTCTGCTCGAGATCATTACTTCTTGTTTGTTTGGTATTAGGAGCTTAAACAGTAACACCAAAATCCTTATCCTTCTCGGGAAATATAGAAACATTGCGATATCAACGTGTCACATATACCTAGACCGAGGAAGCGTTGAGGCGCACGAAGACACTGTTTGCGAAGGAATTGGAGGGACAAAACATATTGTAGAAGTCATGATGTTGATTGGTGAAGAGACACGCGTCAACATGGGTGTGCAAGAAGATAATTGAAATTGATGCCACATCAGCGTGTACATGTCAAATGCAGAGTCTTTGACAAATGAAATTAAAATCAAACATCAGGTATTGATAGGTAAATTCAACGCATTATCATGATGCAATAAAACACTAATCGTGTTTTCGTCTTGCTTCAATGTTAACTATCAATTATAGGCTCAAACAATTTCAACAATATACATTGCCTAAATAACAAGGCAGTCCAAAGGGCAGCTATATCGCCCGCCGTGATTCTTCATTAGATTTGAAGGTGACTTTGAAGTATCACACTGACCTTAATCAGTTTCATGAAAATTCCTTAAAGGGCATAGGAGATATGGAGCTGACACGAAAATGGAGGCTCAAACATTTGACCTTTAAGTGTGACCTTGACCTTGAGGTGGCAAGACTGCTCCATGCCTTCTGCACATCGCCTCAATGTGATAAACATTTGAGCCAAGTTTTATGAAAATCCTTCAAAAGGCATAGGAGATATGGAGCAGACACAAAATGTAGGCTCAAACATTTGACCTTCAAGTGTGACCTTGACCTTGAGGTGGCGTGACTGTCTAATGCCTTCTGCACATTGCCTCAATGCGATAAACATTTGAGGCAAGTTTCATGAAAATCTTTTAAAGGGCACAGGAGATATGGAGCAGACATGAAAATACAGGCTCAAACATTCATCTTTCAATGTGACCTTGACCTTAGGTTGGCGTGACATGCTTATGTCCTCTGCACATGGTCTCAATTAGCAAAACATTTGAGCCAAGTTTCATGAAAATCCTTCAAAGGGTATAGGGGATATGGAGCGGACACGAAACACGGACACGAAAATGAAGGCTCGAAAATTTAACCTTCAAGTGTGACCTTGACCTTGAGCTGGCGTAAAAGGCCCATGCCTTCTGCACATTGTCTCAATGACCTAAACATTAAAGCGAAGTTTCATGAAAATCCTTCAAAAGGCATAGGAGATATGGAGCGGACACGAAATGAAGGCTCGAATATTTGAACTTCAAGTGTGACCTTGACCTTGAGCCGGCGTGACTGACTCATTACTTCTGCACATCGTCACAATGACCTAAAAATTTGAGCCAAGTTTCATGAAAATCCTTTAAAGGGTATAGGAGGTATGGAGAGGACACGAAAATGTTACGGACAGACGGACGGACGGACGAAGGGCATTCCTATAACCCCCCTCCCGCTTCGCGGCGGGGGATTAATTAGTTGCTATTTACATTTATTCCATGGATTGAAAATGTACAAATAATACAAGAATGTTACCATTAAGTATACTTTACTAAGAATTTTGAACGTAAAAGCCGATACAACGCTTAAAATATTAACGTCGGATGCATTTGCTGAAAACTTGTCCAACACCTGACATTTAAGTATCTTGTTCACAGAATTTTCGGACTTGTATGTATGTAAGCGTATTGTTTTAATATGTTAGTGATAAACACGTTTTCATCGACGAATAGCTTTACAGACTCTTCACAAAATTATCTATTTCAATTAATGTTTTTGGAGAGACAAAACATATTAGGGAAGTCATGATGTTGATTGGTGAAGTGACACGCGTCAACAAGAGTGTGCAACATGCGAATTGAAATTGATTCCACATTTGCGTGTGCATGCTACATGCAGAGGTTTTGATAACAGTAATTATAATCAAACACTAGGTATTGATAGGTAAATTCAACGCATTATCACGATGTAATAAAACACTAATCGTTTTTTCGTCTTGCTTCAATGTAAAATATCAATTATAGACTCAAACAATGTCAACAATATACACTGCCTAAATAATTAGTTGCTATTTACATCGATTACATGGACTGAAAATGTACAAATAATACAAGAATGTTAACATTAGTTTAACTCTACTTTAACATTTTGAACGTAACAGCCAATACAACGCTTAAATAATTAACGTCGGATGCATTTGCTGAAAAATTGTCGACCGCATGACATTTAAATGACTTGTTCACAGATATTTCGGACTTAAATGCATGTAGGTGTATTGTTTTAATTATGTAAGTGATAGACACGTTTTCATCGACGAATAGTTTAACAGACGCTTTATCAATTTGTTTATTTTAATGATGTTTTTGGAGAGAATTTGGGGAAGTCATGATGTTGATTGGTGACGAGACTCGCGTCAACAGAGGTGTACAAGAAGATAATTGCAATTGATGCCACATCAGCGTGTACATGCCAAATGCGGAGTCTTTGACAAATGTAATTAAAATCAAACATCAGGTATTGATAGGTAAATTCAACGCATTATCACGATGCAATAAAACACTAATCGTGTTTTCGTCTTGCTTTTCAATATCAAATATCAATTATATATGTTTATTCATGAACAACATATTATGTCCAATGTCTTGCTTAAATGTCAAATATCAATTATATATGTTTATTCATGAAGAACATATTATGTCCAATATATTTCTGGGCCAGTGGTGTTATCGCGCTTCTTTATATATAACGTACTTTTCTTTTTGGAACATGTGACACAAATGTTGGACACAGTCATTTTGCCAATCTCTGCACAGGTCCCTTTAATTGTTTACTTGAACATTTTAACCTATTGGCCAAATGTAGACGTGACGCATATTTGAAACAAGACGAAAGAGCAACAAAAACAGACAAACACCATTATAGCATATACAACATCAACTACAAACAAAACAGGCAATACAAATATACATGACAACATATGAAAGGAGACTTGTTTTTGTCATCGGTCTCTACAGTTCCGTATGTTCATAGACTGATTCATACTAAATATTCGTATGCAAAATCACACAATAATAAACACATTTTTCATAACAATCACAACAGCCAATAATGCATGTAAGCATTTTAAAGCCTCAAAGGGAAGGCGTCTTTTGTTATGTTTTATGTTGATTATCGGGTAACTATTTTTTTGAAAAAGACATTAATGATTTTAAAAACGCTTTTAAGACGCGTATTTATCTCAATTGTTATTGTTGCTTTCGTATCACAAAACGTTGTAAGGATAGATCTTGGGTTTGTTAGACACCATTACGAGATGACGAATGTTATTTCTTTCGCTCGTGGGTAGAAAATAACTTAATAACAGTGTTTTACAGTAGTTGTCTAAAGATGTATCTGTTTAAACGTCATTCATCTGAAGTTGTTTGTTTAAGATTTCTGAGTTTAGATGTTTACCATTGGTGTATTCGTGATTTAAAGAATTTGCCTTTTATTTTTGTGTTTTGAGGTATGTGTGATTACATTTATATTACTTCTGTCATATTATTTACGAATTTACAAATGTTAGCAATCAGATTAATGTTATGTTATGTTAATATTGATGATATATTACCACGTGTAAAAGTGTATAGCACTAGAAAACAGAAACTCTTGCATATACAATATAAATTATTCATTGTTTATGTGTTGATACTTTTGTGAGAATATGCTAGCAACATTTGATAAAACTTCGATAATAATTATAAGTTTAAATATTTTGCATTTCAAGGAAGTCAATGAAGTTTTATGTTGCTTACAGTTCAATTGTACGAAAATAAAACTTACATAGATAATTACAGGTTGTTTAACTACCAAAATCAATGTGCCTTTAATGACATTCGGGACACAAAAGCACCAAGTGAACAAAATTTAACATCTCAATTAAACATGATCGCTTTCATCTGAGACATCTATAGCAGTTAATCGAACACGAAATTTCTGCCATTTTACCTTTCACATTAATGCGCGTCTCGTTTTTTGTCTTAATGTAGATAATTGTTTTACAACTATCACCCGAGATCCACCGTAAAACACCGGCCCATGGCGATGAGTATTAGCTTAATGGCCGCCGACAAAAGACTTAACAATGAGATAAACGCGCTACACGGTGTCATCAAAGGCAGGCATGTCAACTGATTGGTGGTTCGCTTCGACAACATTTATATCGCTGCCGTAATCAGCGGCTTGGGCTGTGAACGTTCTGGTACGGATTTAAGGGATTGAGTCACGCCAGTGAAATGTAAATGTATAATGTTATAATTATAGCATGTGCTTTAAAACACATGTATACATAAACGTGATTATTCGATTGAATAAGAGGAATAATTTGTTATGTTCGTTGACATTTTTGGATACACGCGCATCAATTACATAGTGTTTAATGGGACCTATTCACAAATTGTCTACTGATAATTTTCATTTTTTGAAACATAATCCAGCAGGAAAAGTACAGTATCTATAAAGAAACAAAATAACTCTCCTGACACATAAATAAATTGCAAATATAGTACCGTTTATTGATAATCATGAATTGAAATTGATAAAAGTATGGAGCGTTTATAACGCTTTGCGTCAGTATTTGTGGACAACACTTAACATAGCGTTGTAGGACCATATTTTTTTACAAATAATATTTTTGTGAAAAATAGGATCTCATTCTTCACATATGTGAAAATTGATATTGAAATTATTCCTTACACATCACAGTCTTGTTCTTCACATTTTCCGTGAAGTTTGTGATCGTATCCAGTTTTTGTTAAGCAGTGAAATCATATTCATCTGTGACTCTCACGAATACCCCGTTTTTTGGCCAATCACATTATTCTCACTTAAATATGTGACAAATGAGATCCTATTCTTCAAAGGTTTTGTAAAAAATATTATCGGTGAAAAATATGATCCAACATAGCGTTAAAACTTCACGTGCATGCTTGTTAAGCCCGTCGTAGGTTCGACGCCTGGCGGGTGCAAATTCTTGTTACATTATCGTTTTCTTTATAAAGTATTTGTTTTAGTTAGTCCAGAGGATTTACTGGCAGTGGTTTAAACATTAAATACATGTAGCATTTTTTAAAAATACGAAAGTCTGTAAATATGTCCCTTTAAATACGCGTCAACGCGTTTTAGGTTGTCTGGCCGTGTGGTTAGAGTGATAGTCTAAAATTTGATCCAAAAGTCGTAAGTTCGGGCCCCAGTCGATGTACCACAATTTCTCTTGTTTATGCTTTCTTATAAATGATATTTGAGATTTCTTTTCGTCCAAATGTTTAGTTTATGCAGTTATATAGTTTAATACATAACTGTTATTGATTGTTATTCTATATGAAGTATGTTGCATGCCTTATTTGTAGTTCTTAAACAACAACAACAATAAAATAGGTTACCAACAGCAGCAGCAACAACAAAAATACATACATATGTTGCAATAATTTAAATATGCCAATTATTTACTATCTGGCACCTATTATAATCTAGATACATTATAGGAATTAACTGTTAATATACGAGTACGGTTGTTTCACTGTATTTTCAAATATTTAAGTAATCATTTAAAATTTCAGTAAAACGAAATAACAAAAAGTTGCAGCAACACGTCGCAGTGGGCTTGAGAAGTCCTGTCAAGACACGTGTCGATATTTGTCAAAGAAACCAGTTTCTGATTCCACACATAATGGTCTTGATAGTTTCAAAACGAGACAATGATACAAACATTTACATGTAGGGTAGAAGAATATGAATTTATTGTATAAAAACTAAATATTACTATCGCGCAAGATATGTTTAAATAAATTATCGTTTTGATTTTATGTGTTCATGGAAACAACAACAACAACAACAACAGCAACAACAACAACAGCAACAACAACTACAACAACCCCAACAACATTTGTTCAGCAATAAACCTGGCAAAAAGCTTCTAGCCAATAATAATTCATAACTATGAAACAACACATTTACGGGACCAAGAATATTTTCATGACGTATTCACACGAAAGAGAAATCCATCCGCTAATTCGTAACTAACTCCTTATGTTTATTCAAAATTACAGTCGCTTTCAGACTTTAATAAACAATAGATTCTTAAGTCATTTCGTGCGAAATCAGTCGAGACATCAGTGTTTTCCATGACAATAGGGTATCATTGTCTAAGATGGAAGTTCAATTAGACAAGTGCACGTTATTCTTAAGCAGGTCTCGTTATACCGCTGCTGGGCGGCTTTGAAGAATTAAAAGATCAAATATTGTTAACAATGCCTTTAATTAGTGCTTTGTGCTACGTTTCGTGGAGTTTTCTGTAGACTGTAATGATTATTCCTCGTCTCTCTATTCAGCGGTTATGAAGTGAGCTCATTTTAAAACGTACATTTTGCGTATTATATGTGCATCGTTACGCGTTATACATCAATATTTGAGTGCGTTAACTACTAGTATTGGATACACGTATTTCTCATAGCTTTTAGTTTTATTGGTACCTATGTCTTAAATTGTGTAAAATATATACATGTGTATATAGTCTCTCGTAACAGTGTCTCGTAATGCTTAACAAATGGTCATGCAGTAATGTTATGCTGAAACTTAAATGTTTACTACGTAAATATACATGGGTAAGACTCAAATAAAGCATTTGTAAAATTTAAAGGGACTTGTTCACAGATTTCGTATGTCTGAAAAATGTCATTAATGGTCTTAACTGCACCACAAAGACTAAAGCAGTTAGACTAACCACAAACGAATATTATATAAAGAAAACATATTCAAGAGATTTGCCTTCGCCATAAGTCGAACCTAACACCCTCGGGATCAGAAATCTGTTTCGCTAACCACTCGGCCATTCTGACTTACAATCATTATAATAAATTTTTAACGCTATGTATGTGAAAAACGTGGTTTAAAAACCAACATGAAAAGCGTTACAAACGCTTTATAATTTTAACCATATAAATTGATGATTTTTTCATAAACGACAATATATTTCTCAATGTTTCTTTGTCAGTAGTGTGATTTGTGATTTCGTTGGTTTATATATAATGTATTTTTCTTTTTCTCTCTGCGAACAGGTCCCTTTAAACTATGTACCCTATCACTAATTTCGTTTTATGTGGTTCTCTTATTTTGAACCAAACTTTTACCAACAATTAAAGCAGAATAACATTATCAGCAAACACTATTAAGGACTTAAACTATCGATTTTGGACCTTCAATTTTAACCGTATAATGTTCACAAATATTTACCCAGAAATCCCCGGTTGATCAATGTGCTTAAAGGATTGCCATTTTAACATTTAATCGTTAACTACTAGATCTAGTTTGTTTAAAAGGCTTATTCTATTATATCGTGTATTGATCGCAAGATCCGTTTATTCAGAAATATCAGTATCGCATAATTCCAGCGTAATAAAACAAACTCCACTCTATTAGACTGTTTAAATATTTAGAATTATGACCGTTTTTAACATTCAGTGAACCAAAGTTGTTTATGGAATTAATGGTTGAACACCAACGTTGCCAGATGACAGCAATGCTAAGCGGCAATTTATGGGTATTGCATTGAACTGTATGACCGACCGAAGGGACACCACTTAGTTACACCAATTAACTTATTAATTTTACCGATCAAAACGTAAACACTTTTATGCTCCGATCATTGACTTCGCCAAGGAAATTAAGTTTTGCCGGCGTTGTTTTGTTTAATATATGTGTGTCGATTTGTTCCTTAGTAAGCAACATTCACCGTCTATATCCAGGAATGACTTATTTTAGTATTGTGGGATAAGGTCAATTGCCATATTATACGCTGAATAGCTCATAAGTTGCGATTTTGTTTCTCACGTGTCGAACAAACGTCCGCATTCAGTATTTACATTGTATTTGAACCTTTATTCACAATGAAATCTGTCAGCTTTATTTTTTAGTAAAACTAAGTTTATTTTGGCATACTGTTTAACATTACCAGACTGATTCCAAAAATGCATTGCTATTCGTAGAACGAGCGATTTCTGAATACAAACAGTAAATTTAAGTAGCAAAAGTAGTAAAATCCGGTTCCAATCGCATTAGTGTGAATCCTTACAAAACAAGCATTTTAATGACAGAAACCGTCTAAGATGGTTCAACCAATATGATGGAAGGCTCAGAAGTGGACTAAGATCGCCAGAAGTGGCGACTGGAAGTGACAAAGCGACGATCAACGCCCGCACGAAAGTGGTTAATTACTAAATCGCTCTAATCGACCTTGTGTGGCTCTAATCGCCATTGAAGACTAATCGACATTGAAGACTAATCGACATTGAAGACTTTATGTAGTCAATAGCAGTTGAAAACATGTGTATATAAACTTTTATCACATTAACGCGTGTGCATTTATCGACGAACTTAGCCCCTATTGAATAAACAGTGCATTATTTCAACACTCTACGGACTATTTAAGCAAACACAAAGTCTAATGACGTCATTTTGTTGTATTAAGTGACGTCGTTTTTCGTTTTATTAAGTATGTTTTTTTGTTTATTATAAAAATTAAGACATAAACAATGATTCGATAAATATAATACTAGATAAGCGTTGAATAAAGAATAAGTGTAGGTTGCTGGGCACGAAAATGTGAACCAATCGCTAAAGCTCGTGGTTCAGGTTTTCTAAGCCTCGCTTAATAAAGGTAGGGCTATCTGTATTCAGCACTAACCTAGTATTCTCTATATACACTTTTCATTCGAAGTTAGGGTAGGTATAGCACGTTGACAGACATAAATTGGCAGTTTTGGTGGAAATCAACTTTAACTTGTACACGTGAACTTGTTAATATCTGTTAATTTATAAATGACGCTTGTAATATAAGAATTAATAAAATTACAAATGAAAATGAATACTTGTATCCTTACAGACTTTGACCTACATTTTCACCAACTACTGCAAAACATTGGTTTTGCATTGTATTTTGTTTTTGAAACTTGTTCACTTTAAATTGCATGGTATTTTTGTTCTTTGAAAAATTTACAGTGTGAAAGGGTAAATTGTTGAAAAGTGCATGCATTTAGACGATGCATACATGGGTGATTGTAAATAGGTAACCGTTTTATGCAACTTATGGCACTCACTTTTAGACCATCAAAAAGCCTTTTTCTTGGCCTACATTTATGTATCATTCAAATAGCACGTACCTGTTAATGATCCCAGGTGTGTTAATGTCGTAGAAACTTTATGAAATCAATTTGTATGCGTTTATTATCATATCATTGCAACAGGGGTCTTTGATATGGCATGTAAAGTTATTATATCATAAAACGGTACGCTCACAAACCACTTATCTTATCTCAGATACGGTCTGTCGTGAGGGAAGGTCTATCAATAAACTTCTACTCGTATTCTGTATATGACTTATAAAATATTATACCCGACCATTAAATTAGAAAACAGTCAGATAAAAAGCATTGACATCTTTGAAATGGGATATATGAACCTGCTTACTAAATATTATATGAAACTTACATCGCTTCTTTGCGTTTATGACATAAATTCCTTAAAATTGGTTATGCGTGTTTTATGCTACTATGACAGACCGTATGGTTAAGCTCACATTGTTAGCACAGAGCGTACTGTTTCGGAAGAAGACAATTAGTGTCAATAAAATGGTTCCTAAATTTCGCATGGACTTTATGTTTGGGGTCGTAATTGATGTTCAAGCTGTCTTTTGGGTGTCCCTGTAGGTTTATGCTAAACTCTCAAATGAACAAAATCTGACAGTCAGATCAAATTATCAAAACAATATATAGTGTTTATGCTCATATTAATTACCTCCAAAACAATACACATGTACATTGCGATTACCTAAACGCAACATACAATCGAGCTGTAAAATGTAATATCAAAAAGTAGAGTTTAAGATGGTTACAAATTATACTAAGTAAAATCTTGTCTGTATTTTTTTAATCATATACTTATTATATTTACAACCTTATACATATAATCAAAGCGAAACTCGAGTTGCGACAGCAGGAGAGAACTCTTATTAGCAGCCAGAGGTCTTCTATTTATGGCAAGTGACCAATTGCCAAAAAACAACACAGCACTGTAAGACCGTATACAGCTCACGCCGAATATAGCTTACGTGTGAGCTGTATACGTTGGTTGACAACATATACAGCTTACGTAAGCTGTATACGTTGTATACATACATATACTTTTGAAAAAGGTCATTCGCCTTAACGTATATAGCTCACATGATGAGTGACTACTATTAAACATAATTGTTATTGGTAGTAGTAACAGCAGCAGTAGTAAATCAGAAGCGTTTCAGTAGCATTATCACCAGCAGCAGCAGCAGCTGCTACTGCAGTAGTAGTACTAGTAGGTGAAGTGCCAGTCAGAAGTCAAAACTGCTTACATGTCGGAATTGTGTTGATGCCAAAAATATGTATGACGAAGTAAAAACCCCATGGAAGAAAGTGAAAACAGTAAACTGAGCAAAATAATTTTGAATCACGGTAGAATAATGACCCCTGTATTTTTAAATAAAAAGTTACTGCGATTGAGGGACGAACGAACAGACGGACGGGCAGACGGACAGGAACACAGGCAGGAGGATAGAGAAACACACAACAACTATAACTCTAGCAGTAACAGTAATAACACAACTACAAACATCAGCAACAAGGACAGCAACAACAACTACTACATGCATTCGCAAAAGGTGTTGATTCTGATGTCGCTGCTGTTGCTGCTGACGACGATGACAATAATGATAATGATGTTGATGATAATCATCTTTGAGACATGAGCTATATACGGCAATATGCAGCATCTTGACGTATACAACTTACGGTGAGCTGTATTCGGTGTACGCTGTTTACGGTTCATAGTCGACGTATACAGCTTACGTGTAAGCTGTATACGGCGTAAGCTGTATACGGTCTAACACAGCACCTCACAAAACACGTAACAAACACAAAACGCACATGAACAAAACTGGGGTCACCGCCTTGGAACGGTCAGTGCAAAGCATTGGGGGTTTCAATCGGTTTACGGGCGCCCGAACCTCACACTTAGCCCAGAATTATTTTCAAGACATGTAGGTGTAAATAAAAATTAACCTCACAGCATCATAATATTATAATACAACTTGTATTAAGTTTCAAGATATTTGGTATCATTTATCTACAACAGCAATGAATTACTAAAGCGTCTAGGGTTTTTTTCTGCATTGCAACCATTATTCGCTATAAGGTTCATAGGCGGTTTTGGAGGGGGCGGAAGCTGCCTTCGCCCCCCCCCCCCTCTAAAATTTTCCAACACCCGATTTCTAAAACTATCAATATATTAAAACATATGTATTTCGTTGGTATTGATGTGTTCTTCAATCAGTTTATTGTCATAATCAAGCCAATTTTTCGGTATTTTCGTTAAATTCCTTCTTTTAGTCGATATCGCACCTTTCCGATATATCTACTCCAATATGCTACAGTGACCAAAAGCCGTTTGTTGAAAGCTGTTTTTCAGTTACTGAATACTTCCGCCCCCAAACTCCTGTAGTGTTTTTGTCGATATACATTAACATATATTTTACTTTCGTTTTCTAATTAGGTTCATCAAATAAAGTCGCTTATTTAATTGTTTTAATTAGCGTTAAACAAAGGCAAATATGAATGTTTTTTTATAAATAAGTATACGTACTAGTATAAAGAAATTTTTTAATTAAATCCGAAAGTATACCTTGAAAGCTTTGTGGATACCAGACCTGGTCGACATTGTGGTAAAGATTTATACTGTTAATCAAACAGTTATCATAAGCGAAAAGCGAGTTCATAATACATGAGTGATCAAGTAAATAAGATTACCAAACACGCCTAGTTTTTCAGGTGGTACTTTCTGTGTATTCCATTTGATTTTGTCGGCAGGAAAGCAAGTGCTATAAACTCAATATACCCATTAATTATTTGTAATTATTATACAACATAGTGCGGGGGTTTGATTTGTGACTATAACGCATGTTCCTAGCCCCTCACAAGCGTCTTGCCTGCATAATGCCGAGAAGAATGTTTTCTTAATTGATGTGACACCGCAATCTCATTTAATCTTTGAGGCTTTTCCGTCGGCGTTAATGTGCAGCCATTACGCGGTCACCTTTGTCACAAATTGGTCCATGTAATTCTGCTATTAATCAAGCACTGTCAGAAGAGTAATTGATAAAATATGTAACAATATCTAATTTCCTGAGATAATCTAAGTTTTATATCTGAAATTCCAAGCAACTGACTACAAATGAGCCGTCATCCTGGGAATTAGCATATTAGCGATCGTAAATTATCGTCGATGGAAAACAATACAGACATGTCTTCGCTAATGAGGCTTATGTTTTATACCATTTTCATCAGAACATTTATCGATGTTAGAGGCTTGCGCAAGGAGAAGGTGTCACGAGTCTCCATATCTTGACGTCAACAAGCGCTACATAAGTTCCCAATAAATAAGCCGGATAGCCAATAAATGCACATTACGTTATGAAACGTCCATTTTCATTGGGTATACTTAAGATAACAGCTTCGATAAAGTTTGTAAATTTTATTGCTATGTTTTGTTTTTCATTCAGATATCTTCATATTGTAGCACTCGCTAGAAAAATCGATCATCCCTTCAAAAACCCCGATATATTCATGTTCAAAGACATTGTCTGTAATGTAAATAAATCTGATTGTTTTGACTGCCAATTACCTTTTGTATTTCACGTTATTTTTTGTTTAAATAAAACTTGACTTTAACTAACACACATTCAACAAAAGTTTTAACGCACCAAATTGGTGCGTTATACCTTCTGTTGAGTGTATATCTAGATAAGCGCTATCAGTAGCCAATTAATACTAAATTGTCTGTTTTTTTAGCTAGCTAGTTATTTTTTAGCGCTGACCAAGTTTTCACCAATGATAATCTCGTAGTGAAGACAAAAAATTGCATGTCTTAATCATAGATACTATGACGTTGTGAAATTAAACAAGGGGCATGCATTTTTAAATTTAGGAGCAACAATATTAAATGATCTAGTGTGATGTAGAATTTTACATAACATGAATAGCAGAGGTGGACAGGGGCAGACATATATAGTGAAATAATTATAAAACTCTCCATATAATCTTTTACATGTGGAAATGGTTTATTACAAACAGTACATATAGGTAAATTAAGAACACCCCAGAACTGACGTTCCCGAACGTTTTACTCTGTATACGCAACCACACTATGTCAAGGATTAGAACCGTTCTAGTGTTATTCAAACTTGTAGATCTATACAATATCGGTAATTTTTTTATAAACTTGTATTCGTTTATGATTATGCATGTTTGTAATAAAAATATGTGTACATTAATGGTATACTATAAAATCAAGTTTCTGACATTTTGGAACACTCCTCTGTAACCATAAACGGCGATTATAATTAAATTGTATAAAACATACCGGTCCGAACATCCTGCATGACAAAGGCAGTATAAACACAGTTCTGGAAAATGTAATTTTTAATAAATGACAACATGCTTTAAACCCTTTTATGACTTCTATTTCAAATTCTATCTTATATTTATATGGTTCTATTTGTTAATTTGAGAACCGGTTTTTACGGCGGTTGTACGTAAGAATCGATCGAAGAGTATGCATGCTTAACAGCGGCCTTCAGATCCAGCTCCAAAGATACCTCCCCGTGGATGCTATCCAAGCATAGCAAGTAATATATTAAAGGCAATTACATAGATACGAAAGACTAAATAAGATCAATTGTGTTTTACAGTTGGTATAAACAGATCGCATGGGAAATATTTAAAAATTATACCATCATAAATCTGAAAGCCCGAGTTTTAATACAACAACCAATATTCCAAATACAATTAAATTAACGGTAAAATACCATACATTTTTGATATATTTGATTGCACCTGATTAACTCTCTAAGCGATTCCCTGAGGTTTAAAGAATTTAGAGCTTCATGACGTCCTAGTCTTTGTGGACACACATCATTGTTGTTATTTATTTCCCACCAAACGCGACTGACTCAATATTTACGTCCCCCGTGTGAATCAGCGACCAGTCGCACTTAAATATTCGCTTAGGATATGGGCTTATTAATATTAGTTATTATTGACTTACATTGATGAGTGGTTATTGCAGTTAACAGCTTTTCGTATGATTGGCCCGGACTTCAAACGGTTGCGTTTAGTAAACCCTTTGTATTCAAGTAAATAAAGCACCTTTTCACCAAACGCACTGAGGTTGTTTTAATATTTATAGATGATGAGAGATAATGGTTAAATCGCCACCTCATAAAACATTTATTACATATTAAATTTGTTAAAAGCCGTTTACATATAACGCATTAAATATGAATGTGGTTTGAACGGTGTATTTGAGTTCAACGTGCACAGGATTGTGGTAATTAAATGGTATTATTATTTAGATTTTGAAATGTTTGATTACAAATTAATAAATACGACATTCCTTTGAGATCGCGTCATTATATATTATTTAAAGGGTCATTTAAGTGGTTCGTACTCATAATTCTTTTTTGACGATCATTACCATTTGCGTAAACTCAACCTAATAATTCGGAACATTAGTTTGTTAAATTTAAAGATATCCGCATAAAACATAACTTAAATCGGTAAATGCTATTAATAATATCCGTAATAACTGAAAGCATTGAAATTATAATATGTTTAGGAAAAATAAAACTTGTGGCACTGATGAACATGACTGAACTTTATACATTTTTTATATCCGCATGAAAATAACTTAAATCAGTAATTAGTAATTACTATTGATAATATTTGTAATGACTGGCCATGAAAATCACGGATATAATAATAATGTAATTAAGAAGAATATAACTTGTGCTTAAAGTTATTGAACTTCAAAGATTAGTTTTATATTCGCATAAAAACTTAAATCTCTTACTCTGAACTATTAGTATATTGTCCGTAATAATTTTTGGCCACAAAAAGCATAATTCTAATAATAAAAATACGATTAAGAAGTAAGAAAACATTTGCTGAGAGTTATTGAACGTAAAAGAGGATGTTAAAAGAGCTTTGAAGTGTTATATTTACTTCATGTATGTTTCGTAAATTATGTTATACATATGGAACTACGCCAAACCAATCACACACTTATCTAGATATGGCGGCTGAATATTATTATACGGAATTACTACCGCTGAAAATAGAATAACAACAAATCAAATGCAAATATGAAATGTCGATTAATTCTTGCTGGACCATCTCAAACATTTCTTGATTTACATACGCACGTGGGTTGGTATTCACAAAGCTACCTAAGGGACATTTTAACGTAAGTTATACTTAAGTGAAAATTTAAGATCTAATATTCAATGTGAAATCCGATGATTTCTGTTTACAAAACGGCAAGACATGAAACATCTTTGCAATAATAACTAGTTTAAAAATTTAATGTAGCATTTTATCTATACATGTACATCTAACAGTCACCGACTTAAGGAATTTTATAAATTTAGAAATTTGAATGTCCTAAAGAGCTTTGCGAATATGGGCCCTGGTCTGTTCCAACTATACGTCCCAACACGCACTCGTCTAGGGTTTGCTGCTCCTCATTCAATGGTATTGTTCCCCATTAAGTGCCAATATTGACATGAGGACTTACAGATTCTACCCTGCTAATCGTTTCAAACGGCAAGGAGGGACGTTCAACAAACAGTCATGTGCGCAAAGCTCTTTCATTCACCAATAAAAAGGCAGTAGGTACACATACGAGTATCTGCAATCTGACAACAGTTCACGATTTTCCTACATGAAATTTATTAGATATGCTGTTAACCAAATTGATGTTATTTTGTGCCGTACGTCAAAAGCGTAAATATGCATTTACATAGTTTCATGGTGCGATGAATACGCCACAAGAAAACAACTGAAAAGGCAAAAGAAAAAGTCTCATTTTTAAATAATCAAGTGCATTCCAATTGCATGTATTTAATATATAAGAACTTTTATTATAAATAAATGTGCAACGCATGCACTTAAACACTATAGCATACTGCCATTAAGTTGCTTAAAAGAATAATGTCACACAAAAATGATACTCCACATTGTTCTGTGGTTTGCAATTTTTACTGTATCAAGCACCAAGGGTAAATCAACACCAAGAACGATTTGCTCGCTATTTGCTCCGAATTACTGTTATACGTTAGTAACAGACAACAGAAGATTTTAATTTTACAATTTGCAAGACGGTAATCTAGCATCTGAATGATTACAATTATCACAAAGTGGTGACTGCTTTTACCGACCAAATGACAATAAACAGGTATTTTGCTTACATTTGGCTTGGGTTAAATGTCTTATAATTTTTGCCTAAATTTTTGTCAACCCACATTCCAAAGACAAATATTTTTACTTTGGCTTAGAGGTGTAACATTAAAAAATCATGGTATATCCTAACCTTTTCCATTCAAATCCATTAAATCTTCAAATGCAATAGACGATTATAACTATTACGAAAACATTCTAAAGGTTTACGAGCGGAGTTCATATACCATTTCTAAATACTTAAGACAAACAGAATTATTTATCAATTGATATGTGCAAGAGGGCTTCATTTATTGGCCATGTACTTGCATTCAGTTTCAATATTTTCATAACACAGAATTTGCATTAGTCGCTAAATGTTACATAACTCCATATCTTAAGTTATTAAGAAGCGAAGAGATAGCCAAATATTGTTTGTTAGGCTTACGACTACTTGTGGGACAATGTTCGGTCCGGAATGGAACACTATTTCATTATTACATACTATAAAAAATATTGCGTTTCCATTCAACGTATTTGATATGGCGTTTGATAAACCCCCCACGTTTATCTAATTGTTTTAAAAGATGGCATTTTATCTCAACATAATTGTCATGATAATTATATAATATTATTTGGCAACATAAACAGACGCTTACAAACGCGTTATATCATTAATTATTTGCTATTTGCTTATCAGATTATTCCTGTTGATTATTGGTTTTTTAACCTGTAAAAATGACTTTGATATATACTACTTTGCAACTTTCGACAAGAATCCCAAATAACCTTCAGACAAAGACTGAACTGTATCTAAGTAAATCAGTTAAAAATCACCACCGACTTCTCCTTATATAAATGTGTCTTTTCATCAACCAATTCAACGTCTGGAATCATTTTCAGTTTATTATTTGTTTGCTTGTGTAATTTATATTTAACTAAATTATCAATTATCACAGCTATATAGAGATAGATTTAGTACAATTAAAGACAAATAAGCTGTATGAAATCATGTATCAATCAAATACTATTAAGAATTTAATTCAAAAGTTGAAGGACTATAATTCACAATACATACATTAGATATGAATGCCTGCATTTGTTTGGCTTATACAAACAAGGCAAAAATGGTCGTACATTCTGTCCAACAGATTCATACAAACAGATGTCAGGTTCAAACTGTTATCGAACTGTTCACAATCGAAATGGATGGAAAAGAAACAAAGATCATTAAACTTACAACAGTTTCGTATCTATAAACATTATAAACCTTAATATTTTCGGATTTATTTCGAGAATTCTAATTATTGTTTAGTATGCTAACACGCACATGTTTTAATGTTAAAAAACGAGAACAAACCATATGGCAGATAGATTATCTATGCCAACTGCCGATAATTTAATGACATAACGATCGAATGGCAGTTGTTAATGTGGTCGTTTTGTACGAGAGCTTTGTATTTCTCTACAACCGTTGCGAGGGTATTAATATTAATTATAATTTATTCCAAAAAACGAAACGAAATTAGGCAGTTCATTTTTATCTTGTAGCAGATAAGATTGATTCGTATTAATTGAATGATCTTATCTTTAACACGTGTGAAGTAAGTCGTCTAAATTGCAACTCGTGGTAGTAGCACAGAAAATTAATCGTGTTTTATGAGTGTCTTTCACTGGTTGGTTATTTGTTGATTTCGCTTTCAACACATTGTTATGCTAAGTATGAATCTGCTAATGTTTGAACATTCAACAATACAACCACACTGTGGACATGTTCATGTTTTCATACTCCCAACAAGGGGGATGAATTTTTTACTGTGATTTGGGAATTATCAAAACAGTTATCGTGAGAATCCGTTGAAATAGATAAAATGTCTTAAGAAAACAGCTTAACTCTATTAAAGATACTTCACGCGATAGCAGAAAAACACTCTCTCTTTTATATTAAATTCAAATTAGTACAAGAAGGACCAAGATTATATTTCCAGATATGTGCTGATTTATTTTAAAATATTCAAGCGAAATGGTAGTACATTGGGCTATACGAGATAAAGTGACGGCGCGCTCATACAGCCAAATGGCATCCATGCTGCCGATGCGACAGCGTGAAGGACCGTGTGTCATTCTCGAGAGCATTCCTTTGAAGCTCTTTTTTCAGCAGCTGTGCAGCAAATGCACTGGATGTACAAAATGTTCACCATGATTATTGGCTGCCTTCCTTCCTTTGACATCCAAAATTAAAGGCAGATTTAAAATCAATTGCTTTAATATATTCACAAGTGTATTCATCAAGTTTGATTAACGTTGAAAACTGCGACTAAAATGTGACAATAATAGTTATAATAATAATTCTTCATAGAAGCATTGAAACAGTATGGAATGACAACTGCTTAAAGCATCGTCTTGGGAAAACATAAACATTGTAAAATATACGAAGAAAACAGTCGAAGTAAAGAATATACATACTTGGATTCAATTAATCATTATTATCTCTTTCGATAATTGTAGCTTTAAATCAATTACTATATACAAAATAAATAAATTAGTAGAAAACAAATTCGACCCACGATATTAATTTTTATAATTATGGAAACTCCATCCAGGCTGCTGTGTTTTTTGTTCATTCTTTATTTAAAATATACGTATGCATATTATGTTCTCCAGAAACAATATTACAACATAAAAAGATGGCGGAGTTTCGATTAATGACAAGAAGAGACGTTCCTCAGGAAATGGCATTATAATTGCATGCTAGATGCAAGCACTGCGAGTGGTTTCTTCTTAATTGTGGATGTCTATGAACACCCGTGGCGTAAACGAAAATAACCGTCTAAGGAAGGTTCGCTTCAGAAAATCTCTGCTGGTCGAATGTACCGGCATTTAAGTCAGAGGCGCTGATGTCCGGTCCACGCATGGGACATTCCTCTTGATATATAGCTGGCCACGTGACCTGCTAATGCAGTTATCACCTTTCTGAAATACCCCGTGTTTTAATTGATTTCGGAATAACTGCGACAGACTCACTTTGATGCTTAATTGCCGCGAATATTTGATAAATTAATCACCGTTTCTAGACAGATATAATTTAAATAGTAGTGGAAGGATGCCAGTGCGCAAAGTGTTCTTCATTTTTTAAATTTCCGTGTTAAAAGATCTTAAAGATCTTTATCATCTGCAATATGGATCAAACCCGCTGGAACGCATGCAGAAATGATTGACCGGTCTGATTACTTTGATAACATCTATGGGACAAATAATGAACTATAAAATCTACATAAGTTCAGCTGATACCATTTCCATCCTAAACAATAAAGAGACAGTGTGTCACGTAAATTATTATTTATTATGAGAAGCTCTTTAAAGAAGCGATGAGATTGTTTTGAACAAAACGGCATAATCGCGCGAACCTCGCGTGGGTGATGGGACATCAATAACGCCGTATTGAATCGCATCGAGGCTACGGTGCCAGATCAAAGGCAGAAACGGCATCTTAGATGCATGAATCCGGCACAATCACTGCGCCGTATCAAGGTTATGCAATTATTTAAAATGCATATAAATATTAATTTGCCCGGCCAATTAATCTGAGAATAATCGATCTGCAAGTTCTTCTGTTCTTACTGCAGTTGTGGCTGATTCCCTGTTCAGGTGAAGAACGGTTGGATTTCGGATTTTGAGAAAAGGGTAGGAGCACGTGTCTGTCGTGGCCTTGGCTTGACTAACTTTAATTTATTTTATTTCTTTTTCATGCTGCACAAGTGACAAAACATTTACAAGAACAGCATGATGTTGACATTGTTATTAGCATTGACAGATGGAATTTTAAACAAGAAAAGGAGTTGGATCCCAAGTTTTCACATTAAATGACGACCCTTCCCATAAATTATGGACTGTTATGATAGCTTCATAAACATGCAGATAGTTTTACGCGTAAACGCAATTATTGTACAATGGAATGTATTCACATGCATATATAGAACATAGACAGACTGAACAAAGACACAGTTTATGTTTTAAAATAATATAATACAATATGTAATATGTAAATATACGACGACTTTAAATATAAGGTTAATTAGTTACTTATTCAGTCTGTTGTTGGATGCAAATGCATAGCAATGAAAGTACTGCGAAATTGAGAAAACATGTTTTTCGAAAAAATATCATATACATTATTTTTATTAATTATCTAAATAATGTATATATCGATATGTGACTGAATCTACTTTAATTCATGCATGAAAATTAAACAAAGCGTTTGGTATCTTGGCTTGCATATTCTACTCTAAACCCTATGAGAACAACACATCAATAAAAAAAGACGTTTATGGTCTGACGGTATAATTAAAACCAGAAAACTATTGATAGAACGTTCCTTAACATACTGACAATGGTCTATAGGATTACTATTATTAATACTACATGTAATTTCCATTTTGATATTAATAAGCAGTTCACATAAAATTCTCAATCTCATTTTTTTATTTTTGTGGAGCGTAACTTAATACGTACGTTAACGTACGTGCTTGTATCTAGTCGAGTAGAAAGTTTTTGAACGTCAACACAGCTGCCCTAAACGATAAAGTGCTTCTAGTTACACAAAGACAAGGCGGGATTTGACAAATGTCATGACGGTATTGTTAAAATCATAAACAATTCTGCAGCATCGATACCATTTGAAGATGTCAAATAAAACATAAATTTGAGTAATGTACCTGTTCAGACGTGTGCTCAGTCAATACATATTGCTATGGTAATCAAACTAAAGTGCACATGAGGTTCATAATCGTGCAAGAGATATGAAGCTTTGCATTTGTCGGCGCAGTCTTCAAACGGTGTATCGGCAACATCTTTCAGGTTTTCTGTTACCCGCCCGTGTCTGATGTCAGAGCTGGATTAGGTTCTTTATTCCAGCACGTGCAGGTCTAGTCTGCGAACAGAAGTAGATAATCTCGTGAGATTGTACGGTTAATACCGCCGTTGTAAACATTCACATGACCGACGTATCAACGCGTACGATCTGCCATTGCATTGTTTAAACAATGACAGTCATTAACACAAGTGCAGATGGATGTTGATGCATTTTAAAGTTGATGGTCACTTGTCCGATGAACAAGATTAAAATGGTCATTTAAAATGCGGGCTAATTTTATGGCCAAATAATGGTAATTGTATTCACCCGTTAATATTCAGTTGTGCTGTAAAATATATTTATTGCTCCACTCAAACGATGTGTTAAATTAATCACATTTCTGAAAAGAGGCGCTAAAAGTTAATAGGTTTAATACCATATGGTTAAATGGTAAACATGAACAAAACAAAATCACAAAGTATTTCAATGTATGCAAGCAGTACATACCCGATTTTACTCGTATAATAAAGACTTGTATAAAAGACACGTGTGAACTGATACAACACACATGACAAATATTGTGTGTACTCACTGTACGGCTTTTTCAACTTATGATGCACTATGTCTACAAACCCGAAATTAAATTACTACATTTTTGTAAGGTAGAAAAACGTGTAAACCCAATTTCACTTAAGTGCACGATCTTCATTTTAGGATTAGATTTTAATTAGATTGCGCATACCGGTAAATCTGTTTAAACATTAACACGATATGTGCACGGCAGATATTTTAACTTTCAGCACTATTCAGTTATATCACCGTACTGAAGGTGATAATACACCAAACAAAAAACACGAACAATTCAGTGTTTTCCAAAGTATACAATAACACGCCAACAAAACGAATGAAAATGACTAAGTAGACATGCAAAGTACAGTGTTTGAGTTGAATATGAAATTGCAAACAGGTAAAATCTAATATGCTAAGTACAAATACTACTACGTGTGTATCAAAACTTGGTGAAACAGCAATATTTATTATAAATATCGCTTTGAAGAACACGATGCAGTAGAAGAATCTGACAATGCCATTGTTTAAAAATAATTTTTTTTACAAATAGACCTTAAATCTAAATCACCCGCAGCGTTCACCGGTTTTCCTGTGTAACATTGTTAGGACTAGATGTTCAGCAGAACCCATCGAGGGTTAAAAACCAGAAGGTTATCAACCGTCGCCCTGATGGTGTTCCTGTTCAACTGAGCGAGAGATGGCAGCTCCTAGTGTGTCTCTGAATCACAGCAGTTGACACTGTAGCAACCCTTACGCCGGAATTTGCTCAAATTCACGAACTTTGTGGAAAGTAAAAGGACATACTGACACGGCAGAGATAACAATTATGTATTCATATTATTTTTACATAAAAAAAAAAAAAAAAATTTCGTTACTTTATTGGATTATACCCATGTATCGATTTACAATAAACCCTTAATGTAGGTGTTTTGTTCTTCATGCCGTTTCTACAAGTTGTCTTTCCAAGTTCCCGTACAAAGTTCGGACTTTAAAGCAATGTATCTCCGTTGTAATAACAAATTGTGAATTACCGTATAAGGCTAAGCATTCATGATGCACTGCAAATACGATTTTTGAAACACACGAAAGGCCTCGTTGTTATAATTTTAATCTAAAGCTTGTGAGTAGTTGATGGGATTTAACACTTATTTTTAAATGTTCATACCATGTACCAAGATGTTTTTGAAAATTGATACCCGGCGGATATGCGTACAAGATCAAAGGAGATCCATCTAAAATCGTTTTAAATTATGTAAATTATTATAGCCTGATATAACCCCATTTTAAACGGGCAACCGATACAACTTTCGAACATACCGCCTAGAGTAACGATTTGTTTTGGTAGAAATTCGAAGTTTTATATTAATGTTAACAATGAAATTGAAAGTTACTGTAACAAAAACTCTTGCAAGCGCAGTTTAAGTAATTTCGATATCGTTAGCATTCGTTTAATAAAATTCTTATGGCATATAGGGACCATAAATAATTAATAATTATCCCGAGAGAGCTTGTAAAAATGGAAACGACCACCTGTTGCCTTTGAGTGTTCATAATTTACACCTCTAATAACAAGTTTGAATATATACAAATATGGCTCATATATTATTTGTCGCCTAAAGTTTAATGATACTGCAAAGATAATTTTATTATTCAGGTACTTTGCGATATAATGTTCTGTAGCATATTATCGTTTAATTTTATTATATGGATTTTATCGGATAAATTGTTTAGCACATCATTGGAAGAAAAGCAGTCAATTCAGAAATTTACGAATGTCTTTATGTTATTATATTTATAACGTTTTGTGGTCAATTTGATAAATCTTTTTTTTCAAAGGTATTAAATGTTATTTACAATTTATTATTAAACATATTTCTAATGTGTTTTGACACTGTGGTGATTTTTATCAGCACCTGAGTACACGTAAATACAAAGTTACACATGCTCAACAATAGGTATCGGCTTCAAAATCTGCTGATTGTAACATCTTAGAATATTTTGAAAAATATTTCTTTCTACGGTCAATTTAGATGAACGAAGATAACATTCAATTCGCTGGAGATACAATATAGAAAAGATATTCTCAATATTGTTCTTGTTCAACATATGTCAGTATTTCTAAATGTTGATTGACTTATGAATGCCATAGGCTAAATGAAGTGTTGCATGCCAAATAAAATTTAACAATAATGTACAATCTTAAAATTCTTCTTTCATGTTCTTTATCGAGGGTTAATATTTTAACAGATATTATTTATGATAAAATTGACTAACGCTGATTTTCATCATAAATTCTTTCTACCTTTAAAAGTAAGTATATATAGTTTATTGAACAACAGACCGAATCTTGATTATATTTTCTATATTTGTTTTATAAATTATTTTTTATGAAACAAACTTTTTTAAGAAATAAATGAGATTAATAATAATAATAATAATAATAATAATAATAATAATAATATTATTATTATTAATAATAATTTGCCATTATTTTTTAAATTTATGTTTATATTACAATAACCATGTATTAAAATTATTTTTATTCGTTTCGTTTGCTATATAGTGTTTCTTTCATAAAATCAAAATAAACACGATCATGTTTCTATATACATACATTATTATCTGTAAATAATTTGGCTAAAACAATATATTTTATTTAATACAGATGCTTGCTATTAACGGTGATGCTAATCAGATACTATACATACGAGTATATGTACTACAAGATATCCAAAGTCGTTTAAACTAGTGCGGGATGTTTGTTAATGGTCGTGCTTTTATATGTACCATGAGTACGTATATGTGGACCGTATTACCGGTATATGTGTACCGTAATATCGGTATATGTGTATCGTAATACCGGTATATGTGTACCGTAATACCAGTATATGTGCACCGTAATACCGGTATATATGTACCGCAATACCGGTACATTCTCTACACTTTTCAGACTAAATATTAAGTGTTGAGTGCAATTAATGACGATAGCAAAGAGTTCTTCTATTGTTTCCAGTTCATATTTCAAGCTCGCTCTAGCTATTCCGTCAAACGTATTTGACGTTCTCAAAGCGAACGTTATGCCGATGATATGGTGTTTTATATGTCATAAAGCAAATAATGATACAATTGCGAGCGCTAACTTCAGAAGGCTTGATTGATTTAAAAGGGCATCGAGGACCCATAGGGGACCGAGGCTCAATTTTGATAATAGTGTTAAAGAATGACAAAATGTTGTTTGGCAAATTAGATCCAGCCAATTGGGTTTCATTCCGCGTTAGAGCTACTGGTTTTAGTGAATAATCTACGGGACATGGAACAATGCCTTGCCGTAGGCCAGAAGTCTACCGCGTAATACGGAATTATTATTAATTATTTGATTAAATAGTATCGAATGCTTCCTCGAAGTGTGTTTTGCCGAGTTGTCTGGGGATTTAAGACAACAACGGATGCGTGCCAGGATTCGGGGGTACAGTGTGTAGAACAATTTGAAGGCAAAAAATTGGCGAGTTTATTTACTTCTAGCACGCTATTGACTACATTAGGCAATTCTCTGGCGGGCTCACGAACAATCGCATATACTTCATATTCCGCTTACAAACGGACTCATCAAACAACCCGAACGGCATGCGCGTGATGGATTGGTTAGGGAATCCAATCAGAGTTTTATAGTTTGTTTTAGTAATCACACAGGCAGGGATTCACGACGGTGTTTGGGGATTTATAAACGGCATTATAATAATGCGCGGCGCGAAGATCGCTCTGGGATAACGGCAGGAAACGTTGCGTGCGTGTAACGCTGAAACTGTATATCATTCGTATCGCTTGTTTTACTGTATAATAACTTGTTATAACATTGAATTTAATTGCAATGTATTAGATGAAGCGATTAATATTATCTAATGTTGAGATAAGAACTCACATCACTTGCTTTTAATGGCACCCGGTTTGCGTTAATTACTTTGTTGCAACGCACTTAAAAAAAAGGTCTGCAATAAATTGTAATGCAGCGTGCCTATATTTCAAATGTATAAATTTTATTAACATTCAATTTAGGAGTCTATAAAACAGGCCGAATAATTCGCATGTTAACCTTTAGATTCCAATAAATTTAATGTATTTCAAATGTTATATAACATTTTTTTATTCGCAATGTCTGCAAATTTCAATTACCGATTTTAATGACCCAAGTGCATTTTAACTTGTTATTATAGTCATAGACAAAAATTAATGGTCCATTATCATAAAGTATCGGTCGTATAAAATCATATTACACAACCAATAACAAGATATTATTAGGTATTTGTACTCGAAAAGTGTCATAATAATATCGAGAAATAACAAAATACATGCATGTTTGCATCACGGAATATTAATACAGTATTGTAAATTTTGATGCCGTTTGAATTCAGTTATTTTTATCATTTCGTTACAAAATATGTCTTTTGTACTCCACATACAGTGCACATAAAAAAGGAACATACATATTATTATGCAGCAGTCACGCAAGTATCACGACGGTATATGTAAATAGAAAATACAGTAACTTACAAAAGTTAGGTCTTGAATACTTGTAAATAATTATGCAATTAATATTTAATTAAGCTATCTCTGTGTATAAGTTTGGCAATCCACATACAATTATAATATGTTAAGCTATATTTGTTATTTGTTATTCCATAAGCATATATTTGTTTCGTAAATGTATTATGGTTTTGATAGGTAATGACACTTTATATTACGGTTAGGCACGGTTGGTGTGTTGCGATAATTTTCATTGGCTTATATTCCGAGTTAAGACTAAGATTGAGATAAAGTCACATGGTTACCTCTGTGGCACGAAATTGCATTTGGTAATATGGCATGGAACTATTTCCATAGAAACGCATAAACACTTAAGAGTGTAATTTTCCTGTCACCAGGGGATCAAGTGCAGTTGAGTACGCTACAAGTGGCACCGCAGTCACACTGAAAATACGCCTTTGTCCGTTATTTGTGTTATCCATAAAAACAAGCATAATGTTGACCTTTACCGACATGCAGTAAGTGTATTTCTTCATCTGGCTATTTATATGGTATATATGCTGCAAACCCGTTTTATAATCGTCAATTTTGGGTGCATGAGGTATATATGACGTCGTATGTTATTCTCTGGAATGCACTGGCCGTCATGTGTCGCAGAACAGCTCACAACACAACAATGTAAGCATTTTACACACAAAAATCAATCATATTTGCAAACAACACATATTTATTTCAGTCACTCACTCTGTGTCCGGTTCTGCAAATTGGCAAACAGCGTTCCTGACATTAACCAGATGTCCCGATTTTCATTGGAATTTGGAAGATTACGCTAATATTTGTGCGTTTTAGGCAACTCTTGGGAGATTACACTTACGCAATATATTAAGTTTGTGAAATCTCTGTTGGACCTACACATTTATCAGCATGATTTTCTGGTATGTATTTTATGCATCAATGTTTAATTTTTTAAATATTCACATGCATACTCATGGGCATTACTGCCTCGATGAAGTAAGTCTCACGAAATATCTATTGAACCTACACATTTATCTGATTGCTATTTTCTGGTATGTTTTTTATGCATCAATGTTCAACATCTTAATATTTACATGTATTTTTAAGGGCATTATTGCATCCACGTATTCCCTAAACGGTATATATTTTGATTGGCCGCATTCACGGATGGGTGACTCTACGCTCCTACATTGTTTGTTTACTCTATACACGTATTATATATATATTAAATATATACACAAAAATACAGAATGTTTATGTTATGCAGGAAAAATGACAAGTAACGTATGAAAATATAAATGCTTTATTTTCACACGTCACTTGTCATTGCTGCTATGTTATGTTATAGAACCATCCTCAGCTGAGCTCTACCTGTCGTAAGATGGCCCTCGTACACTTAGAACATATTCGAGGTGGTGGGACAGGCAGTGGTGATCGACCGTTACTTTGTCTTCCATGTCGATTCCATCCGTCTAAGTCAGAGCCAAGCTATGGGTCTATTGTTTTGTTATGTTATTATTCTTTGTAGATTACTGCTTGTGCTGTTTTAAATAGAATTAATTTCTGTTTTACTAATATATTGTGGTGTTTTTTTTTTTTCTCCGATAACATTCATTCCCGTGCAATGCATTGTTGTGTAACTGTTTTTATAATTTGTGTATTCTTTGAACACATGTAGTTTAACTGTGGATTTATGCTTTGATACGAATATCAATCTATGACGCCATTCATAAACACACAAGTTCATTTTTAATCATGACATTTATTTCTTTTCTTTTTCAATTATTTTCTTGCTTGAAAGTACGTACGTAGATGTGTAGTTTGTTCTCAATTTTGGCGATTGACGATGTTTTATCAACATCAAAGTATTCGTTGTTTGTTTATATATGTGCCACATGTACTGGTATAATATACTAAAAAGGAAATTGGGTTTTAAATGTATTCCATAATGAAATAATTACAACTTTCTGAAAGAGGCTTTATACACCGAAACAAATAAAATATTAATATGAATGTTCAATTAAAATGTATATTATTATATTTAATATTCTAATATATATTTAAGAATTATGTTACTCGCAGTTTTTATTTTTGTAATTGCAATTATTTTAGTGTAATGCTTTTGTTCCTAACAACAATTAATCAAATGTATATTTATTATATTATAATATTTGGTTTTAAAAAATGCGTCCAAATTTAAAGAAACTGATCTTCATTAAATAAACTCGAATACTAGTAACCATGTTTGAAGTACCAAGAGAATAAAATTACTAGATCTAATTTTGGCAATTGCATTTCCAGCAAATTATGTGTACCAAAAACCATTTTTACTTAACAATAAAATTACATCACAAATTTTGTCGGCTATATATAAAGATATATATATACTTGTTACATATCATTTTACCAACAATATTTGCATTGTCTACAATTTGGTTCATATTTAAACATATAAAAACGCCCAACATACATGAAAAAAGGTGTATCACATTATATAATTTATAAGTGAATTTAACTGCATTCACACTTTTAAATTTACAGCGGTGAAATGTCAACGTTACCGCACGTGTAAACATCTCAGTTAATGTGGGTTTGAAACGCGATATTCTAATTTGTTATACATGATAAAGTGAAAAATCATTGTGTGTTATACATCATAAAGTGAACGATCCTCGTTTCTTATACATCATAAAGTGAAAGACCAACCTTGAAGACAGCTTAAGATGCACCGTTGTAATAACTGTGTGTCATTACAACGTTTATCCTGAAATCTAGTTATATGTTGAACTAGAAGGATAAACAGATAATGGCTCTGCAAAGTTTTACTGCAATATTCTGATTTCAACAAACAATATAAATGCCATGTTACTAATAACATAACAATTTGATACAGTAAATATGCATATATTTATCACGAGTATTATATTATGCGCAACTCTTTTATTACAGACAGACAGGCAGACAGACAGACAGACAGACAGACAGACAGACAGACAGACAGACCGACAGACCGACAGACCGACAGACCGACCGACCGACCGACCGACCGACCGACAGACAGACAGACAGACAGACAGACAGACAGACAGACAGACAGACAGACAGACAGACAGACAGACAGACAACAGACAGACAGACAGACAGACAGACAGTATATAATTTGAAACTCTATAAAAATTACTGTGGTTATGATAGATATGCATAAAATGATCAAGATTATTATATAATTTGAACTTATATACGAATTACCGTGTTATGATAGATATGCGTAAAAAAATCAAAATTCTATAAAAAATTACCGTGGTTATGATAGATATGCATAAAATGATCAAGATTATTATGTAATTTGAAAACCTGTTAAAATCACAGTGGTTATGATAGATATGCATACATGTATCATGATTATTATATAATTAGCAAAATTACCCTGTTATGAGTTAGACTTGTTGATATATGTGAATATAAAATTAATTATTTTTTTTAAGCAACGTTGCAGCTGTTCCACCTAATTATTTTAATATATTTCACAGTTATATTAACCACACGACCATAAACGTTACATCTCAACGCCTCGGCGAAGGTTGGAAATATTTTCAATCATTGTTTATTCAATTTCTAATGTGTCGAAACCTATATCTCTGTAGATACCATCTCCACTGTTAGAGTGAGTTATTAAATACATTTCTTATTGCTAATTTGGTTAATAGTTTAACAATAACGTCCTACAATCTCATAAGCCCGCAGCTATGTATTTGTTCAGAAAAGAATTAATATCAAATAATGGACTTTTAACGTCCGTCGTTCCGCGGGTCAGATATAGAGCTAGACACTTTAAACGAAATGAAATAAAACACAAAAGCCGTCGCTTACCTTATTCAGATATAGTTTAAGTTGTTCCTAAACATATTTATCATCCTAGCATGTACAAAGTTGGTTGTCGTCCGTAACTGTTTATTGAAACTGAAACTTGTGTCAATGCTTTTACAAATGATGTATAATCATATTTTCACATACTACTTGATACTAAAATATATGTGTATGTAGATTATTTAAATCGTGTTTATTTAGCACTAAGCAGTTAAACTCTTATCGTCTTGAATAAAACCATTTTAACATTTAAGCTCGCAAGTTAATAAAACATTGGACAACAATCTCGCAAGCTAAAAAAATTGGACATCAACAACAATAACAATTACTACTACTTCTACCACTACCACTTCTACTACTACCTCGTCTACTACTACTACTACTACTACTACTACTACTACTACTACTACTACCACTACTACTACTACTACTACAACTATTACTACTTCTGCCACTGCTTCTACTGCCTCTGCTACTTCTAATGCTATTGCTATTGCTACTACTTCTACTACTACTACTACTACTACTACTACTACTACTACTACTACTACTACTACTACTACTACAATAATAATGATACTTAATAATAATTAATAATAATAATAATAATAATAATAATAATAATAATAATTATTATTATTATTAATGTTTACAAGGTATCTTCGTTTGTTTCATGTGTAACATCACTTCAGATGTAAAAATATTGATTTTTAATTATCGAGTTATATCAGATTAGATAAAAGGAACAATAAACCGGGAAACGTTACAATGTTTCGGACGAATAATTTCGGATATTGTTTTTGGAGATGAAAGGCTATTTGTATAAAGAATCGTAATATATTTTGTTATCAGTAAAATTAATGACATTTAGCTCGCTGTTTTCATTATGAACTCGTAATACCAATTAATTTTGTGGTGATAGATGCAAAATAAAATCATACGAATGAATAAAATTGAGATAACGGTTTCGGTGCATTGGATATATGGATTTTATTCGATTGTCATGTTGGCTAAGATCTCATTGGTGACTTATCTCAAAGAGTGAAGAAAATAATCAAGTAATTGCTTTGATTAATTCCTATTATTATACAACTAATACAGATCGATATGCTGCAATAAAACACTATCAATTTTAATTATTAATTAATCATAACGCAATGATTGAGTTACTGCCTTTCGTTTCACCGTCCGTACAAAAGTTAACAGGTAAAAGACAAAGGAAGGAGCACAGAGCGTAAAATACGATTGACGATAATGAACATAATTTTAATGAGCATAAAAACGAAAATCAACAATTAGAGAACCGTGACTTTGATCTAAATCAACAGCAAATTTATATCCCAGCACTGGAATAGTTCATCCGGTGAATAAAATCGATTTGGGCATTTTGACTAATGAATTTTTTTTTTTCAAAATTCAAGATATGTCCAAGATATGTCCCCGCTTGCTCAACCCTTAAAAATTATTCTTTACGCCAAGTTAATCAAAATAGTTAAAACCTTGCAACGTAACTTGCCGTGCCAAATTTTTAATCATAGGTATGGGTTGAAGCATAAAATATATTTGTGGCGCGTCGTGAGAAAACCGGTCTTAATGCATGTGCGCACAGGCTGATCCAGGAGGCACTTTCCGCCTAAAGTGGATTTATGGTTAAAAGAGACTTCCTTGAAACAGAAAATACCATAAAAGCGGAAAGTGCCGTCCCGGATTAGCATGTGCTCAAGTTTATTTATACATTGTAGTTTTTGTTTGAAAAAGTATTAGTTCCTTTAACCTTGATTACCGGGCACACAAGTTTTAGAAAAACAAAAGTTTTAGAAAACATACGGGTGATAACAGTTTTAAAAGCTTTGTGAAAACACAAAAATTAAATGTCGAAAACGTAACGTGTAGAACTGTACTTGTTTAAACGTGGCTTTCATAAATTTTGTGTTTCAAACCTGGTCGTATTCTGTATGTATTTAATGTCTTTTCGTTTTAGTGCACCATTATATCATTCGTAAATGAGTTACGTACGGCACAGAGGGCAATGAATTATACATAAGTTGATTTGGGACTGGTTTATTTGACATCGTACGCGGAAAGCTCGAGATTATCTCTTGACCGGATCGCAAACTGAAGGATTATAAAACATCTCTCAGCAAAATATGAAAAAATAAGTTTTTATGGAACAGAAAGCGCACATTTGGTCCCGCTTCCCCTTTGCATTGATGGTGATTCCCCGGGGATCGATATACCATGTTCCGTCCGAGTAATACTATAACTTTTGTTTGATTTAAAGTTTATTGTGTCGATAAAAGTCTGCCCAGGCTTTCTAGATGAACATTTATTGCCTCTTTGTTCACCACAAACGATAATGTTGTTGCTAATATTGGCGATAGACACGACGTTAAAACCCACGTCCGCAGGCTCGGAACTGTAATGTTTTATGGTGACGTTGGTGCAGAATTCGGTTACATGTAAATTTAATATATATATACATGTATATTGCAATTTTTAAATGCAAGTATGCATTAGAAATGAAACCTACCTACAGTCTACCAAAACATGCGCTTATGATTCCACATAATTCAAAATTTTAAATGAATTCATTAGAAATGAAACATAACAATCGACAGAAACATGCGCTTATGATTCCACATATCTCAAATTTATAAATGCATACATGAATGCATTAGAAATGAAACCTAACAGTCTACAGAAACATGCGCATACAATTCCGAATATTTGAAATACATTGAAAACCAACATTTAATACGTCTATTTCAGGCAGTGTTTTGCATCAGAGTTCAATACTCAATCCTATAAAAAGACTTCGAAGACCTCTTAGCATGATAAAGCAAACGCAGTTATTTGTCGTATTGTTATGCTCTATTTACATTTGTCTATCCATTTTCCATAATGGAAGGTCAGAGGTTAAACAAACGATAATGTCCGAGAACTGTGTTCCAAATTAAAATTCTGTGCACGATGTTGACAACGCAACACACGTGAGATTATTCGACGAAAATAATAGTTGACTACATCTCATGTACCATACTATTTTAGTTATTCAATAGGACAACGATACGAGATGCTTTGCACGCTAGTAACACATTTCCGACGTATGAATGACGTCGGCACAAACGCTGTACTGCAGTAGCTAATACAGTACACTTCAGTTCTGTTTGTCTTTTTTTAGTTTCTTGCACATGCATAATATCTCCAAATTAAATTTTAATTCCAAAAAGTTCGTTATGACGTCCTGTCGATCCGTGCTTGTTCAAGAGTACGGCATTTGTTCTCGAGTTCAATGTAATTTTGAATATTTTTTGAGTATATGGGTTGCATTCGAACCCATATTTAAATAGGATAGATCGAAAGGTAAACATCTGAGCGAAAGATATCCATATACGAGATATAACGTGTTTCGCTGACCGAACGTGGTTACATGTGCATATGCATTGTGTAATTGCAATGCTAGACAACGATAGAAGTAATTTGATATTAAAACATTTTTTCAGTGCTGCTAACAATAACGGTGATATATTTGGACTTTAACGCAGGTCGACTTTATGTTTGGTTGTCCTTTTTTCCATGGCATTTTTTAGCATAATGTCAACAGTACACGCATATCCGTTACAATATTTTATTTTAAAAAAATTAAAAAAATGCAGTGTTGCTTACAAAACGGTGATGTATTTGAATTATAACGCAGGTCGATTTTATTTTTTATATTCCTTTTTTTCATGGCATTTTTTTAGCATTATGTCAACAGTACACGCATATCCATTACAACATTTTATAATATTTTTGTTTGTTTCAGTGTTGCTTACAACACGGTGTTGTATTTGGACTTTACCACAGGTCGATTTTATGTTTGGTCGTCTTTTTTTCAATGGCATTTTTTTCTTATCATAATGTCAACAGTACACGCATATCCATTACAAAATTTTATAATAAAACATTTATTTTTCAGTGTTGCTTACAGAACGGTGATGTATTTGGACTTTAAACACAGGTCGATTTTATGTTTGGTTGTCCTTTTTTTCCATGTCATTTTTCTTAGCATAATGTCAACAGTACACGCATATTCATTACAATATTAATTGCGACAATGCGCATATAATGTAGCAGCACATAACCATCAACGCAATTTCTGTTTCTAAATACGTATTAGAGCTGTGTTGGACCATATTTTTCACAAATCATATTTTTCACATCTGTGAAAAATAGGATCTCATTCTGCACATGTGTGAAAATTGAGATCTAATTCTTCACACATCACAGTCTTATCCTTCACATTTTCTGTGAAGTTTGTGATTGCATCCAGTTTTTGATATGCAATGAAATCATATTCTTCTGTGATCCTCACGCATACCCCATTTTTGGTCCAATCAGATTCTTCACACATCACAATGTGAAAAATGAGATCCCATTTTTCACAGATGCGTGAAAAATATGATTTGTGAAAAATATGATCCTACAGAGCTGCTAACATAAAAAAAATGAAATATTTATTGACATGGCCGTTTTGAAATTAAACGTTCTAAATATTTATATCCCTCGTTTGTTAAAGCGTAATTATTTCGGGAATAACTTTGTGTTTCATCAAGGCTTACTGTCTGTCTAAAATTGATCACTATTGTATAACGATGACAAATTTGACACCAATAAACGGTTTATATCGTATTTTAACTTTAAATGAATTTTCGAAAAAAAGTGTGCATGTTTCATTAAAAAGGATTCATTCTAATCCGTTCTGTTCCCTGGTGTAGGCTAGTTTTAACCTTTCTGTATATAAGCTAGTTAATGTTACATTTCATTAATACACACAATTTTTTCAGATTGATTGTTAGGTGTCGTGTCATACACAATGGCCCATTAGGAAAGACCACATGATCTGTAATTATAATGTACTTTGTGCCCTACTTATTTGTATAGTGTACAATTCAATTTCAGTTTTCCATATCCAATTCATGGTCAAAAACATTTCAGATATCAAATTGTTTGTTATAACGTAATGTCGATCCGTGTCTGATCAGGAGAACGGAATATTTGTTCTTGATTGTATGCTAACTTTGAAACAATTTTAACAATGTGTTGCATTCGACCCATATTGATGAAAAGCACGACAGAAAAAATGTAAACATCGAGTCATCTGATCGAAGGATATCTACATATAACCACAAAAATATATTGTCCCACATTTCTGCTCAAGTTTTAAAGCAGCAGTCCAGAAATATATTAATAAAAAAAACTGCAGAAATCGTTTCTAATGGACATCTAACCGATCAAAATAAAAATAAAAATCATTGAAAACGGTACAATAATAACGTTTTTGGTTGTTGTTCTTTTTTTTCGTAAAATTATCTGTAGGAGTAAATCCGCATGTACATTAGTGTATATTCCTTTCGTACCAAGTGTCTTCGAACATAGTCATTATAAAATGCCCCTCGTAAATAAGAAACAGTTTTCAGTTGAATAAACGTCATTAACGTTTATTACAACTAATGCCGATTTAAGATGTATTGATTTATATTATATGGACTGCAGCTTTAAATGATTTTGAATGATCAGTATTGAAGACAATGGGATAAACGTTTACTAGCGAAGACAAAATTATAACATATATAATTTAAAACACGCCTCTCAGAATACTGAATACTCAAACCGCATGCATGTATAATGTCAACCAATAAAGGCATTTGATAATATATTATTCATAAATATAAATATTTGAATTAATGCGCAATATTTCATTAAAGAAAGCTATGATGCTCAATTGGTTTTCTTATTAATATTTTTGCAAGTGCATTTGGCAATCTTTTAATCTTTATAATTATTACCATCGTCAACAGATGTTTGATTCAGATCTATCAATTTGCATAGCGCTAATTTATTTAGTTCGTACATGTTCATGACACGCTTTGCAAGTTTGTCCCTTAAACATGGCGCATGCGTCAACATTGGACTTTTATTTGCAGTCAAGATATGCCTATTAAATTTACATGCCCATCAAAATTAATACACTACTGCAATAATTTACCGCGTTAAAACACAATCCATACAAAGTCGCCCCTAAATCAAATCACGAAGTGTATTGGCCGTTTTGATTGGACATCCGCAGAATAGACGGCGAATGGGTCACCAGTACATAACGTTAATAAATAATCAAAGCGAATGCATATTTCAGTTTTCTTCTTTATTCTACGGGTACCTTTCGATTCCGTATTTAAATTTGCATGCCCATCAAACTTAATACACTACTGCAATAATTTACCGCGTTAAGCACAAGCCATACAAAGTCGCCCCTAAATCAATTCACGAAGTTTATTGGCCGTTTTGATTGGACATGCGCAGAATAGACAGCGAATGGGTCACCAGTACATAACGTTAATAAACAAAAAAGCGAATGCATTTTTCCGTTTTCTTCTTTATCCTACGGGTACCTTTCGATTCCGTATTTAAACTATTCGTCCAACGCTCATCTTACTGCGTGATGAAAAGGATGTGATGAGTGGGAAGCTAATTACCGAAGCTATCTGCGAAACTCGTGTCTTTAAATTGTGTTCAGGCTTCGTCGATCAAACCGTGATGTCTTTGCATGGCAAATTAAAAATCATTACCAGTATCATGTAAAATCGCCGTTTTAAACGCATTACGGGGCGAGTAACATAGTTATTCGACGAAATTCAAATTATTATACAAATTTACGCAGGATGGTGGCTATGCAAAATAATTATACTGGAAATTAGAGGATATGATTTGTGTTAAAAGTATGCTTTCTATAAATTACAAAAAGTAATTGGAATGATGTGGTTTGGCTATTATCAGTTTTTTTCGATAAAAATTAAGTTTTGATAAAATGACTGATTATCGTAATGTAATCTTGACAGGGAATTAATATGTTTAAAAGTAGTCCCATCGTTTCAATTATATTCCTTTTGCGCTTGGTCCATCTCCCTCTGAATAATTTGCGAAAATAATTCTTACAGATCTTATTGAAGCCACTTCAGTACTTTCACATAATTTTTACACAGCACCCAGGTAACTAACCTTTCAAACGTAACTCTTGAGCACTGAAATTATTTTGGATCTGGACGTCCGAGTCTGGCTTTGTCTTAAAACGCTGGGTTGCTTATCGGTTTTAGTCACATTAAAATTGAAACAATTATTCCCTGTTCAAGTTTGTTTCAGTTTGTTTCAGTAAGCTACACATGAACAACAAAACCATTAGGGAATACGTCATTGGCAGCATATTATCTTGTACAAAAATAAAAACCTATCAATTAATCGTCCATATGTTCGAAAATGCAATCTGGTCTCTGGTGTCGTTTGCATATGGTACAGTGTTTCATCGGCAGGCAATAGAACTGACACTGGATTAGAAAGTTGCTTCCGAAAAAAATCCTGCAGAGAATCCGATCGGAAGTTTACCGACCAGTGCCATCGGGTGCATAGTACATGCATTATTTGATGAACATAACATACACACGTATGTTATATTTTGTATATAAGAGATCTGCCGCCGACTATGGCCATTCATTATCAATATCAAGTTGGAAAATAGTCGACCTTGTCATTTTTCTTGGCTGGACACTAGTGTTTGTTTAGCATTTAGTTGGATGACAAGACTGGTTCACATTTTGTGTCAGATTATACCGATATACTTTCGGTAATACCGCAGTAACCGCGAAAACCAGGCAAAGCGACTCGGAGGAAGAACAAAACACGATGTCAGTGAAAATAGACGAATTTTTGAGGCAGTCGGCGAACGCATCTGAAAAAAAGTGGACACAGTAATCTGAGAAGGGATGGACAATTGTAAGTAAACAGTATTTGTCCTGATCCTTTTGTGGACGCTATATCGAGGACCCATCAATGTAAATATGACCCTGGAGTGGATGGTAGCAGCGTGAGAAGAGAAAAGGATTATAACAATAAGAGTAAAACGGAGAAAGGTCACTTTCAATTAGTCATAAAGGAATTAATTTTCATTTCACTTTATCTATTTTGATATCCAATTGATGGATATTATCGAGGGAAATTGTTGAAATATTCCGAATTTGAATGACAGGCAGACACACGGGCGGGGTGGAAATTATTAACGTACCGAGAATTCTTAATCGCTAAATGTTAATGTCTGAAGATAGCATTTTTGGATGGTGACCCATATCCGAAATGTATTAAATGGCTACCCTATGAAAGAGGAAATAAAAGATAAATTGCTTATGAATGCCATTATAAAGTCCATTTATACCGAATGCTTTCTCGACCAACCAACACAAAATATGTAGACGTCACGTACATATTCAAGAGTACATCGTTGTGCGTTTATTGTAAAAATACTTAATTAAGATGTAATCAACTTGCCTTATACACATTGTGTTCATTACTTAAAAAAATATGGTTAAATATTTAAAATACTAACGGTTAAAAGTAGTGTATTGTTTTTGTTTACTAACGTTATGGTATGATGAACTAAATTGTGTACAGTAGTTTGAAAAGCCACCATAAACTAACTTAAAGCAGCAGTAAAGAAATATGTTAATAAAAATACAACTTTGCAAAAATCGTTTCTAATAGACATCTTACAGATCAAATAAAAAAAAACGCATTGAAAATGGTTAAAATAATAACGTTTTGCTAAATTAATCTCGAAGAATTATCTGTATGCGATAGCTGGTGATGCCTCTAGAGTAAATCAACATGTACATTAGTGTATGTTCCGTTCGTACCAAGCGTTCGAACGAACAAAGCTATTATGAAATGCCTTTTGTAAATAAGAGTTTTTCAGTCAAATAAACGTCATTAACGTTCATTAGAACTATTGCCAATTTAAGATGTATTGAATTAAATTCTGCAGACTGTGGATTTTAATGTTTTACGTAGAAACATCGCTAATGAGCATCCTCGTGTGGATATTATAAAGTTTAGATCTAGAGCAACATAGCAGGGTGCTGCGCTGATTTGGTTCGCCCCTGCTCCTTTTTGGTTCCTCTGGGCTGGTAAACATAGAAATGTTGAATATCTTTTCAAATTTAACATATTATTGCAAATATTCAATGACAAATAATAGACAATGCATAAAGACCTTAATCAGCAGCATTGGACTCATGAAAAGCCTGGATGCAGGAAATAAATCGAAAATGTCAACAAACTGGTCTGATTTTCCACCCTGCTCAACCAGAAGCATTGGACTCATGAAAAGCCTGGATGTAGGAAATAAATCGAAAATGTCAACAAACTGGTCTGATTTTCCACCCTGCTGAACCAGAAGCATTGGACTCATGAAAAGCCTGGATGTAGGAAATAAATCGAAAATGTCAACAAACTGGTCTGATTTTCCACCCTGCTCCTAGTTAGCAGCACCCTGTACCTTGTTTGATCCTAGCTCTTTCCCTACGGTTAGCTTATCACGAAAGTGTACACTTTTTTAATGCCTATCTTCATATAGTATAATTATATGTCGTTAAAGAACCAGTTTTCAGTCCACAAGAGCGTGCTTAACAAAACTTGCCGTCAATACTTATATAATAAAATCATTATTGCACGTACTGAACGTTATTGAACCTTAACTTTATTGAACTTTAACGTTCACTTTAATAGCCAATGCATTTCACAACAAAGATCTTGGAACAAAGTTATATAAAGAAGGCGAATGACTTTGAACACCGCACACCATGCCTGACACGGCGCACAGCATGTGTGCAAAATGTTGTTTACATGGACCACTCCATTCATGCACAACATTCATATTCACTGTCTATTTTATATTTAAATGTGAACAAATAAAAATGCCAAGAAATTTAAATATATAAGTATTAATATTTTTCGGCGTAGCTGTCTAAGATCACTTTTGACCTAGATTTCTTGCGATAATTATGCAGCGGAAAAATTGAATGCCAATAGAATTGGGCAAATTTTCTAATTTGAGGGAATGCAAACTTCAAACAATGGTTTAACGTATACCAATAACTGTTGCTTACTTTTGGGGAATAAAAATCTACATAATTGTTTACATAAGCGGTTAAAATGAAGTTATAAACATATCCTCGACATATACTTTAGAACTGAGGCTAATTATGAACGTATTTTCTCATTGTATGCCATAAACATAATGCTATATTCATTCACGTAACGAATAACTATTTTGTTTAGCCTACATTTATATAAGCGTTACGCTCTATAAATAGCAACTGTTCCCATGCATAAATCTCACTCACAGAGTTGTCGTTCCATGTAGCCCATTGATTCAAGCGAGTTCATCGCATTCAAGAAACAGTAGTGGTATTCTAAATATAGCGCGCGTAGCTAGCAACGGCTGTATAGCTGTGTTAATATACTCGTACATGCACCAATAATAGCGTTCAGAGAATCATAAACCTAAAAATTTAAATAAATGTGGAATTTATTTTATAAACTTACTGTTAATTTGATTTAAAATTGTGGTTACGATTTATTAACGATTATTTATAATTGCATCTTTCTATCAACTTCTCTAGTAGATGTTATTTAATCTGTAAAAAGATACTACATTTTCTATAGATAAAATGTTATGAAAGAAGAATCGGAATATGTCGAATTGTTATTCGCGTAGCATGAATACACAATTTGCAATACTAATTATACAAAGGAACCCTTGATATATCATATTTTTACTGATATAATTTAATATCGTCATAGTCTAATGAAGTTTTATGTTTGCGTTATCAAAAATAAAGTCTTAACATTTCAAAAATCGCTGAATGTTCCCTGACTTTTGCTTTTTATTGGGATACACAGTATACATGCTTATTTGATTTCAAATCGTTATTATATTATATAACTAACATGAATGGTATATTACCGGTACTATAAATAACTATAAAGACTCGTCTGACACATAAAATTTTAATTCATTCCCGAAATTATTTTCTTACATTGTTAATTTGTTAAATTGTCTTGACAAATTCAGATAACAATTATGTTAACCTAAATTATTTTGGTTATTCATATATCACTGGTGGAAACATGGAGTTGTATGATTGGTTTATTCACGGCATAGATATAAATTATAATTTTATTAAATTTTTAAATTTATAAATTTATCTCAAATTAACTTTTGGGTCCGAGAAGTTTTCTTATAGCGTCCGAAAAATCTGGGGTCCAATAAGTACCCTAATATTGGTGGGGACCAAAAAATCTGGGATCTGAGAAGTCACGTAACCGATCATCCTGGCCGTCTGTTTAGGTAATTTTTAAAAGACATCTCAATATTAATTTCAACGCCGATTGTCGTTTTTAAAGACATTTCTTGTTCATTACTGTTGTTATTTTGTCAGAGGAACATCTTGGTGTAGCTGGCTTTATGGGTGCTTTCTGTACAGTCAAAGACCACCGATATGTTTGCGCTACCAACAGCCAAAACTGCCATTGGCTACTAAAATTTCTAATTGGCTACTAAAATTAATGAAATTATTTGAAAATAAAACAAGCATATTTTCACACTTTCAGCGGAAAATATTCTAAATTTCTTTGCAAAATAAAAACACAAATAGGCTACTCTTAAATGAACTAGAATTGTCACATGAGTGACGGATATACTTCCACAAAATGGCCTTGTCACAAAACTATGGCATCCATTCGAAAGAAATGGACAGAGAGAGAATGCTTTAATTTGTTAATGGTCAACAGTGTATTTGGAAAAATTTAATTTCAATAGGAGCCATAACTCTGTCAACATTTAGTGGATTGTAACCAAAGTTGAACTTGATCTGTATTTTATGATGCTACACCTATGTAACAAAAATAATTTAGATATGTAAAGCCTTTAATGAGTTACTGTCCATGTCTTTCGGCAATATAAGTCAAAAAGGGGGGCCATAACTGTGTCAAAATTTAGTGGTTTGTAACCATAGTTGAACTTGAACTGTATTTTTATGACGTTACACATGTGTACCAATAATTATTGAATATGTCAAGCCATTATTGAGTTGTCATCAGGAAACCATGTGTTTAGGGAATTTAAGGCAAATAAAGGGCCATAACTCTGTCAAAATTTGGTGGTTTGTAACCAAAGTCGAACTTTACCCATATTTTATGATGCTACACAAGTATACCATGAATTATTTGAATATGTCAAGCCATTCTTGAGTTATCGTCCTCAAATCATGTTTTTAGGGAATTTTAAGTCGAAAAGGGCCCATAACTCTGTCAAAATTTAGTGGTTTGTAACCAACATCGAACTTGACCTGTATTCTATGATGTTACAAATGTGTTCCGAAAATTATTTGAATATGTCAAGCCTTTCTTGAGTTATCACCCGGAAACCAAAAACCAACAGACCGACAAGCTCACTCCTATATACCCCCCCCCCTAAACTTTGCGTGTGGGGGTATAATAAATGTGCTTTCAAAAGACTATGTGATGTATGTATACTATCTATTTATTTACTTAGCAATTTACGTATAGACAGCAAGCGCTTTTGTCGAAATTGCGAATCTATTTTAATATTCATTGTAATTTGAACATGCATACACGAAACATGACCTTAATTAACTGACAGAAATTCGTTAAATATAACAAAATCTGTTACACGCGTGTTAATACGTTGCTTGCTTGTTGTCGGCGCTATCTGATTATATCAATTCTATCCAAAAATCCAGACACCACTAATTTCTGCTACGCTAAACGTATACTCGTACGCAAGACAATACACACAAAATAACACAATACAATTAGTGTGAACGATACGTTATTTGGAAAATGCGGAAATATTCAGTAACTGAAAAAAGCTGCCAACAAAGGGTTTTGGTCTCTAACATATTGTGACAGCTATCGGCAAGGGGCGATATCGATAGTAAGGGGCAATTTAACGAAAATACTAAAGAATGGGGTTGATTATGACAATAAACTGATTAAAGAACACATCAATGGTAAGTTAATGTATATGTTTTAATATATTGAGAGTTTTAAAATATAACGTTGGACACTTGTACGGGCCGCCGCCCATGAAAAATTTCATTTATTTATTTATCATTGAGGCATTTATTGTGGTCCTTACTATTTGTGTACGTCATGTTGAAAGTTAAATATCAATATTATGTTTGTTTCCTGAAAATATGTTATCACGTGCCTATGTACAAATGTTATACAACAATGTTGCTCATGATGTGAAAATGTGCATATTATAAATAAACGAAACGAACTAAAACAGTGAATCGAGATTCAACCGTTGAATGTGAGTGACTTTCAAATTTTAAAAGGACTTGATCAAAGATTTTTGTTATTGAAATATGTCATTGAACGTCTAAACTGGACAAATTACGGTCTCTTAAAGCATCTGAACTAAAGAGCGCAAGTCCGCACAGGCTGATCCAGGACGGCACTTTCCGCCTAAAGTGAATTTATGTTTAGAAGAGACTTCCTTGAAACAGAAAAAATACCATAAAAGCGGAAAGTACCGTCCCGGATTAGCCTGTGCGGACTGCACATGCTAATCCGGGACGACACTTTACGCCCATGCATTAAGACCGGTTTTCTCACGACGCCCCTCAAATATAAAAAAGTCGCCTCCACCGTGTCTCGAACCTACGACTTCCATATCAAAAGTCGCCTCCACCGTGTCTCGAACCTACGACTTCCATATCAAAAGTCGCCTCCACCGTGTCTCGAACCTACGACTTCCATATCAAAAGACTGACACGCTTACTAGTCGGACTATCCGATTTATATACATGTCCCTGTAATGTTTACTTTACGTAAATGATGTACGTGTTCTCAACAATTTCGTCGAAAACAACAGAAATACTCCAATCGTTTTGCGTTACAAACACTTTATAATTTTATCAATCTCAACTGATGATTTCTCATTAACGAAACGTTATTTCCAATATATTTCTATCTCAGCGGTGCTATTTTGTTCCTATCTATACAATATTCTTTTCGGAAGTTGTGACAAATATTCTGTAAATTGTCAATCTGTGCAACAGGTCCCTATAAAAGTCACGCCAACGGCAGATGCTGTCCAATGCTGGCGATGGTCACACGAACAAGTATTCGGCTGATTTCCTTAATCGATTACGCAACTGTTAGACATATCATTTAATTACCATCTTCTTGGCATATCTAGAATTTCAGGTTCTTGTTTTCACAATTACACGCCCGACGTGCTCCGTAAATGAATCTGAAAGTTGTTACATACCTCTCGGCTTGACATCGAATTCATTCCATTGTAATTCGAGAGTCCCCTTTATATGAGCTTGTCTGACCGATTGACTAGCTACTTCATCGTACAGCGATAGGCATCTGACGAAAGGCAAATAAATAGAATTAGTGAGCAATTTCTATTTAAAGAGTTAATCACCAGTTAAAATAGCCGTAAACCCATTTAAAACCCGGCCGCGATTTTATGACTTTAGGGCTGGTCCGTTTTACCACTCGATTTGTTTTGTTTAATGGCGATTTAAGCAAAATGGACAGTGGGGCCATGATAAGCGTGTCCCGGAGACGTCCCTCCCTGTCACCTAGAAAGTTAACCTGTCCCTCCACAAGATGACCATCTACCCGGCCTGAATGCGCCCGACAATACGCGAGGTCACAGACGACAGGTAAACTACCGTCTTGTGTTTTGGCAGAATTTGTAACACTGAAAATGGCAGGTTGGCACTTAATTGGACCCCTAGGGGCCATCGCGACACGTCGATGAGCCTCGTTATCGCGTCCATCAAACTACTAATATTTTCTTTACGTCGATCAAGTTATTGTGAAGGAGCTGCAATAAACAGATTTTGTGATCATTGGGTATGCGTCGAAACAAAAATCTAGCAACATAGCAATCTTATTAAATTGTCACCAATACGTTTAAACTTCAACAGTTTTAATCACAATTGAGATGAATACAATGTACTAAGTCTTGTCTTTGTTGGTCAGTTTTAATACTGTGTATCACTCATTACTTTCTTCTTCTTCATCAGCAATATCCTCACCATCGTCATCATCATTTCGTCATTTTCGTTTTCAGACAACGACAGCAGAAGAAGTTGCAGCAAGAATTTCATCATAAATTATAATACATGAATCCTTATCGTCAATATTATCATCACCATACTCATCCAGATCATCAATATAATCTTGACGCTATCTATTTGATGTTGGTGAACATAAAAAATGCCAATGTAAATGACTTCAGTAGCTTTCTACTTGTTGACAAATAATCAATACACGTGCTCGATTGGCCTTTATTTTACATTTACTTTAATACGTGTTTTAATATCATCACAAGAGTGCAAGAATGGCATTTTAAAAGGCCGTATACATGCGCATGTGCGCCAGCGACACAACCCACAGTCTACAAAACCACTTTGTAAACTGCCAACGCCTTGATCGAGAACTACTATGAACATGTCAAAAACTTTAAATTACATTTAATTGCTAATTTAACCTTCCTTGCATGTTTGAAAGAATTAAAATGCAACGCGCACATGTTCCCGAGTAGCTATCACCATTTTTATTTATTTCCCGAAAATTGATTTCGCCTGCCGGTGTTAATAATACACTTAGCACATTTAGTGATTTCGTTTGTGTTGATATTTATTTATGGGCTTTTCAATTTCAATTATACCACAAACGTTTGTACTAAATTGATAATAAATATGAGCGACACGTCAGTTTCTTTCAGATCATCGGTGGGTTGTTCATGGTGATAATGTGATATTAAATTAAAAAGCGCTTTATCGAAGCGAATTCAGTGTTAGAGCTCATTAATTCCAGAAATAATATACTATTTTTGAAAGGAAAACACCCGTTATCGCACAATGAAAGCCAATGTAGGTTTTCAATATTCGCAATTTTCTTGTTAATTTTCTGTTTAAAGTATTTACTGTCCTCTATAGAAGCGTAATTGTGCGAAGCGAAATCAGTCTAAACTATATGATACCATTAATCGACTGGTCACGGTTATTCATCAAAGAGAATGAACAACACATTCATTCAATTAACTCGAATAATTGTCCTTTATGGGATATCATAAAACTGTATTCGGGCAGCTAACAATACATTAGTTACTTTTTTTCCACCGCGATGTAAATATTTTATGACGCTTCATTTAATTCAGCCGTATATTTTACAACACAACAGCAAAAACAACAGCAAACGAGCGACACAAAGGACTCTTTAGATAGGAGATTGTTTAGATTAGATTTTAGGGATCAGGGATCTCGACAGTGGCTTAATAAGTATGTTGACTTTTAGGAATCTGTAAGGGATTTGTATAGTGTCTTTTACGGATTTGTATGTTGACTTTTAGGGATTTGTATGTTGACTTTTAGAGATCTGTAGGTTGACTTTTGGGGATCTGTATGTTGACTTTTAAGGATCTGTATGTTGACTTTTACGGATTTGTATGTTGACTTTTAGGGATTTGTATAGTGGCTTTTAGAGATCTGTATGTTTACATTTAGGGATTTGTATGTTGACTTTTAGGATCTGTATGTTGACTTTAAGGGATCTGTATGTTGACTTTTAGGGATCTGTATGATGACTTTTAAGGATCTGTATGTTGACTTTTAAAGATTTGTATGTTGACTTTTAGGGATCTGTATGATGACTTTAAGAATCTGTATGTTGACTTTTAAGCATCTGTATGTTGATTTTTAGGGATTTGTATGTTGACTTTTAGGGATCTGTATGTTGACTTTTAGGGATTTAATGTTGACTTTTAGGGATCTGTATGTTGACTTTTAGGGATCTGTATGTTGACTTTTAGGGATCTGTAAGGTGACTTTTAGGGATTTGTATGTTGACATTTAGAGATTTGTATGTTGACTTTTAGGAATGTGTATAGTGACTGTTAAGGCTTTGTATCTGGACGTATAGAGATCTGTATATTGACTTTTAGGAATTTGTATGTTGACTTTTAGGGATCTGTACAGTGACTTTTAGGGATTTGTATAGGGACTTTTAGGGTTTTGTATGTTGACTTTAGGGATTAGTATGTTGACTTTTAGAGATCTGTATGTTGACTTTTAGGGATCTGTATGTTGACTTTTAGGAATCTGTATGTTGACTTTTAAGGATCTGTATGTTGACTTTTAGGGATCTGTAAGGTGACTTTTAGGGATCTGTATGTTGACTTTTGGGGATCCGTATGTTGACTTAGGGATCTGTAAGGTGACTTTTAGGGATTTGTATGGTGACATTTAGGGATCTGTATGATGACTTTTAGGGATTTGTACGGTGACATTAAGGGATCTGTATGATGACTTTTAGGGATTTGTATGTTTACTTAGTGATTTGTAAGGTGAATTTTAGGGATCTGTATGTTGATTTTTAGGGATCTGTATGTTGATTTCTAGGGATCGGTAAGGTGATTTTTGATGACTTGTATAGTGATTTTTAGGGATCTGTTTGATGACTTTTAGGGAACTTTATGTTGACATTTAGGGATCTGCAAGGTGACTTTTAAAGACCTGTAAAGTGACTTTTAAGGATCTGTATGTTGACTTTTAAGGATATGAATAGTGACTTTTTAGGATCTGTAAGGTGAATTTTAGGGATCGGAAAGGTGACTGTTAAGGATATGTAAGGTGACTTTTAAGGATCTGTATGATGACTTTAAGAGATCTGTGCTAAACGCCTGACTGTGTAATGACAGGTTGAAAACTGGAATCCCAACATTGGCAACAAACTGGGTTATTAAGTTATCGTTTCTAGCAGCAAGCTTGGTACACGTATCTCATGTAACAAGCGAAGGATTTGAATGTCTAATCTTATTTAAATACCCTTACTTAAATATGCTACAAACCTTGCATTTAGTCAGATTAAACATATGTACTTAACACGTCATATTTTCAAAGGCCACAATATATAAATCTACCACTTTGTCGTTAATTTTATTAAATATGTCCATATTTGATTAAGCCAGCACCCGAAAGAAATAAGTTGGCAACAAAAACACAGAAGTTTAGTTAGCTTATGTTATAGATAAATTAAAATTCAGTATGTTTCTTTTAATTAACTTGTCTTTCAGTTCATGATCTACCAATTGAACAATTTCTTTGTTTCTTGAATTCGTTATTTCTTTCTTTCTGTCGTTCTTTGTTTTGTCCTTTCTTTCCGTTGTTCTTTACTAATTTATTTATTTCGTTCCTTTTTGCCCTTTTCCTTCATTTTCGTTCTTTCTTTTCCATCGTTCATTGGTTCTGTTATGGCCTTTTTTTTTCATTAATTGAATTAATTTAATTAATAAATTATTTTATTTCATCCGACTTTACCATCCAAACATCTCTCCGCAACAATATGAGCTCTAGCAATAACAACATCCTTTATCCCCAAATCTTTCCACATTCATCTTCAATTACACGAAACCGTATAGTCATTAAATCAAGTCCGCGCTCTTCGCTTCGAATGTATTTATTTCTATTATCCCATAAATGCTTACATGATTTGTGCAAGCATTAATTCCACATGCGGGTAAGTAAGAATAACACAACAGAACAAACGAAGGGTATCGACTGCTTTCTGTGCCGACAGCAGGTGTTTAACAAGACAAAATTTAACGCTGACGAAATATTAATTTTAAGCAGCACTATATACCACAATCTAGGGAAAATATATGTATCCATACCGCACAGCTGTGCAACGAATAACGAACTCGGATATGAATAGCTCCTTTTATACCATTTTGTCATGTTTATGATTATATTATTGTTACCAAATCTATGTGAATTACATGCAACAAAGAAATACGGTGCAATTACAATAGAAGGAAGATAACTCTAATGGTAATTAATGTTACTCCTCGCAGCGGTTACTTTTCCCGGTACTCTTTAGTAACCACTGCTAAATTAAGTACAAAAGCTTCCAGATTTGGAAGAATTTAGGGGAGACCACTGTGAGTTGTTTGAATAATCATTTTTATCTCCACTGGCCGAAGGCCAGCGAGCGTATGCCATGGCGGTTCGTCTATAGGTCTAGAAGACATTGGCTTTTAGACATATTTATATTTTTAGCTCTGGCGGCCATCATGTGCAGTAAAGCAGAACCATTTTCACAAGTTTGGTAGAGGACAATCCAAGGAACATTTCTGTAAAGTTTCATGAAGATTGACCAAGAACTTTTGAAAACATGACAGGAAAACAAAACTTAACGCAAATTCTATTTTCGGCGTAGCTGTCTTAGATCACTTTTGACCCAGATTTTCTTGCGATAATTATTCAGCGGGAAAATTGAATGCCAATAGAATTGAGCAAATTTTCTAATTCTAGGGAATGCAAACTTTAAACAATGGTTTAACGTATACCAATAACTGTTGCATACTTTTGGGGATTAAAAATTTACATAATTGTTTACATAAGCGGTTACAATGAAGTTATAAACATTTCTTCAACATATACTTAGAACTGAGGCTAGTAGATGTTATTTAATCTATAAAAAGATGCTACATTTTCTGTACATAAAATGTTATGAAAGAAGATGCAGAATACGTCGAATTGTTATTCGCGTAGCATGAATACACAATTTGCAATACTAATTATACACAGGAACCCCTGATATATCATATTTCTACTGATATAATTTAAAATCGTCACAGTATAATGATTTTTTATGGTTGCGTTATCAAAAATAAAGTCTTAACATTTCAAAATTCGCTCTCAATATTCCCTGACTATTGCTTTTTATTGGGATACACAGTATAAATGCTTATTTGACTTCAAATCGTTATTATATTAGATAAATAACATGAGTGGTATATTACCGGTACTATAAATAACTATACAGACTCGTCTGATAATAATAATTTTAATTCATTCCCGAAATTATTTTCTGACAGTGTTAATTTGTTAAACTGTCTTGACAAATTCAGATAACAATTAAGTTAACCTAAATTATTTTGGTTATTCATATACCACTGGTGGAAACATGGAGCTATATGATTGGTTTGTTCACAGCATATATATTAATGATACTTTTATTGAATTTTTAAATTAATAAATTTATCTCAAATTAACTTTTGGGTCCGAGAAGTTTTCTTATAGTGTCCGAAAAATCTGGGGTCCAATAAGTCTCCTAATATTGGTGGGGACCAAAAAATCTGGGGTCTGAGAAGTCACGTAACCGATCATCTTGGCCGTCTGTTTAGGTAATTTTTAATGACATCTGAATATTAACTTCAACGCCGATTGTCTTTTTTCGAGACACTTCTTGTTATCTCTAGTGGCCATTTTGTGCAGTGAGGCGGAACCAGCTGAATCAGTTTGGTAAAGTTTCATCAAGATTGTTGAAGAACTTTAGACAATATGACAGGAATACAAAACTTAAACGCGAATTATTTTTTTAACTCTCGTGTCCATTTTGTCAAGTGAGGCGGAGCCATTTGAATAAGTTTGACAGAGGAACACTAAACGAACATTTGTGTAAAATTATTTGAAAATCTAGGAATAGGTTAAGAAGAAAATGTCGTTTAGACATAATTCTATTTTCAGCTCTGGCGGCTATCTTGTGCAGAGAAGCGGAACCATTTTCACAGGTTTGGTAGAGGACAAACTAAGGAACATGTATGTAAAGTTTCATGTAATTGACCAAGAGCTTATGAAAACATGACCGGAATATGAAACGTTAACGCAAATTCTATTTTTAGCTCTAGTCGCCATTTTGTGCAGTGAGGCGGAAGCATTTGAATAAATTTGGTATAGGAACACTAAACACACGTGTGTAAAATAATTTGAAAATCTAGCCATAGGTTTAGAAGAAAATAGGGGTTTAGACATAATTATATTTTTCGCTCTGGCGGCCATCTTGTGCAGTGAAGAGGAACGATTTTCACCGGTTTGGTAGAGGACCATCCAAGGAAATTTCTGTAAAGTTTCATGAAGATTGACCAAGAACTTTTGAAAATATGACAGGAATACGAAACTTTAAAGCAAAAAGTTAACGACATCTCAACGCCCGCCCAACCGACCGGTTTTCGCTAATCTATAAGCCGAGGTTTTTTTTTTTGAAAAATCCGGCTAATTATTTAACATAACTATGTACGAGGAGTCTCATTTATTCACAGATCGTTATTCTACAAGCATTTAATTTTTTTTTTCGATATTATTAAATTAAAATAAACATACAGAAAATCTTCACTCTTTCCTGATATATTTCGCCTCAATAGGCTTTTTCAAAGTTTGTTTTTACAAATTAGCTACATTTTCATTATGTTACTCAACAAAACAATTGTATATTGACGTCAAAAAGCAAACAAACAGGAAATGACGTCACGACGTCAAAACAGCAGTGACGCAAATTAGCGCCAAAACCATATTACATCAATCACATGTTTATACATATCCACTGTCATAATAATAATGACAATGACAATAAAACAAACAACAATAACAATAATAATAATAATAATAACAATAATGACTATAACAATAATCAAGATAACATCATCAATAACACAATCATAGCTATTATTATTATTATAAGTAATAAATGTATTTCGACTAATAACAAAATAAAATAATTTTAATCATAAATTAATAATAATAATAATAATAATAATAATAATAAAACAATAATAATATTCTGTATCATTATTATTTCATCATCATCATTATCATCACTCATCAACATCATCTTAGCAATCATCACTTTTATCATCTCTATCATTATCATTCTTAAACACTAACATTATCATCATCATATTATTATTAACAAATGAAAATGAAAAAACAGTTATCATGCATGCTGACTGCTTGAGTTTACAACTATTGATCATGTGATAATATATATGTGTGTATGAGTCTTTGCCAGTTAATTATTTCTATATTCCTGCCATAAAATGCCCGAGGTTGATTTTGTGTTCAGTCCATTGGGAACTTCCGTCTTGAGTATATGGATCCAAGTCAACTCCTTGAGTTTTCGGTACGATCCAGAATTATCTCGAATACACTGGAGTACACTCACACCCATATCTTCTATCCCATGCCCAATTGAGTTAAAATGTTCCGCAACCGGTTTCCTCCTTTGATGCCTTGTATCCCCTTCATGCTCTTTCAGTCTCTGCTTTAACGATCGCTTAGTTTCCCCTACATATATTATCTTATGACATTTGAGACAGTTTATGCCATAAATGATGTTCCATGTTGCACAACTTTGTCTATTGGATATGGAAACTCCTTCTATTCCGCCATTGTTGTGTACACCTCTTGCTAGCATATCACAAACCACACATCTTCTTGCACACTGTCCTTCCTCGTTTTCTTGAATACGCACAACACGATTAGTTTTTCCATGAACTAGCACATCGGAGATGTTTCTGTCTCTTCTATAAGCCACTATTGGGGTAGCAGTAAATATCTCTTTCATTTTCTCTGATTGGTGTAGTGTAGGTAGGTGTCTTTGTATAACCTCATGAACATTTGGTAGCTTTTTCGAGTACGTCAGGACAAGAGGTACCCTTTTATTGTCATTCTTCTTATTTTTGCTAGGTTTTAAGAGACTTTCTCTACTTAATTTATCTGCACGTGTAAATTGTTTATCCAGACACTTTCCACTATATCCACATTTGCGAAGATGGTGTCTCAGTTTTTGTTTATGATGTTGGTAATCTTCTTCATTGGAGCATATTCTCTTGAGTCGTATTGCTTGGCTGTATGCAATGGATTCTTTTGTTTTTTTAGGATGGCTTGACTTCTGATTCAAATACATGTGCTTGTCTGTTGGTTTTGTGTATAATGATGTTGTCAACTTCCCATTTTCCATCTTCACAATAGTATCTAAAAATTCTATCTGGTTTTCATCTACCCTCATTTCTACCTGTATGTTTTCATCGATCTTATTCGCATGTTCTAGGAATTTGTCAAGCTTCTCTCTCCCATGAGTCCAAAGTCCAAAACCATCGTCAATATATCGCTTATAAAAGACTGGTAGACATTCATATTTCATCAATTGCTCATCCCATTTACGCATGTAGCTACATGCATAATTTCTTCCTAGTTTTGACCCTATGGCAACACCTTTGATTTGTTTGTACTCTGTTCCATTGAACGTTATGATATTGTTTTCAATAACAGTTAAAATCATCTCTTCTATTGCTTTTGTTGGGATTGTCTTGTCTGTTCTTATTTCTAAAGCTTCCTTACATGCTTCTATATTTTTTCGATATTATTAAAATAAAATAAACATGTAAATTTTCATCATCAACTGGCGAACTGATATTTTCATGTGCCTATCTCCTACAAAGTAGTATGAAATGTTTGTATATTTGAAATACATATTATAAAGAATATCATTATTTAATGTCGAAGCAATGAACTGCCCCATGTTTTAAATCAGTCCTACTTGAATAACCCAAATAAGTCAGACTCGTATGCTCATCAACGTCAGTATGTTTATCTATACACAGTAAAACTATGCAGTTTACAATTACAACGAAATATATAATATATAAAATATTATATATTTGAAGGTTTTTTCATGATTAAATTATTTCAGTATACAATGCATTTATTCATAGTCTATAAAAACAATGTCTACTCAATAGCAACCGACCGGTTTTTGCTTATCTATAAGCAATATTTTTTGTTGAAAAATCCAGCTAATAATTTAACATAACTATGTACACTTGTCTGATATATATAATAATTTTGCTTCGTAACGGCTATTATTTTCTGACAATGTTAATTTGTTAAATATGTCTGACAATTCATGTATCATGGAGTGGTCTATGATCGGTTTATTCACGGTACAAATAATGGTTGAGTTTTTCTCAAATTAATTTTGGGGCCGATACGTTTTCTTATAATGTCCAAAAATTCTAGTGTCCGAGAAGTCTCCTTAGTAGGGACCCAAAAATCTGGGGTCCGAGAAGTCACGTAACCGATCATCTTGGTCCTCTTGTATTGTATTTAAGGCAAAAAATGAGATCTCACTATTAATTTCAAAGCCGATTGTGTTTTTAAATACATGTCTTGTTATTTCTGTTGAATATCAGTGTAAACATATAAACAGTTAACAAATACATTTTCATTTAATACGTTCTAAAAACCAGTAGTGCATATTTACGGATTATGTTTACAAGAAACATATTTGAAACAAGAAATATCTTAAAGAAAGATATTTGGCGTATGTTGCTCATGTTTGTAAAGAATGTAAATTGAATATCCAACATGAATATTTAAAACTGATGCATATGTTGATTTGGTTTATAAACGAACAGCCTCATTTCTCCACCGATCGTTATCCTACACGCATTTAAAATATTTTTTCGATATTATTAAAATAAAATAAATAAGTAAATTTTCATCATCCACTAGCGAACTGATATTTTCATGTGGCTATCTCCAAAAAAGTAGTATGAAATGTTTGTATATTTGAAATACATATTATAAAGAATATCATTATTTAATGTCAAAGCAATGAACTGATGAATTGCCCTCTGTTTTAAATCAGTTCTACTTGATTTATTCGTAGTCTATAAAAAAAAGCATTGCATAGCCTCCATACGAGAATTTGGTAGAAACATCAGTATTTCACAAGAAAAAAAATGATGCAGAGCCGGGAAACTATGAAAAGTCCATATAATTTAAGATATCTTAATTATGTAATGTCCGTACAATTAACTGATCTTATCGTCTGATATTTTTCATCCGTGATCTTTTAAATCTTAATAATGTATACAGTATTTGTCAGGCAAATCAAAATTCAAAATTTAATAGAAGTTACATTGTTTCCAAGAAATATAATGACGAGAATGAATATGAGCGTGTATCATACTCATTATGGAATAAGCGTGTATACTGTGTGCCAAATAAAAACACACGTCAAGGAACATTCATTGCAATTAAATATGATGATTTTACTTCATTTTGTGATAACAAAAACGTAAAGTTATATTTAATAGTGGCAAATTAGATTTATATTCCTTTGGGAAAATACGTCTCCAGCGTTTCTGTGTATAACTATTATAGTTTTAATTCATTCATAAAATGCACGTTAAGTAAAAATACCAAATTTAAATCAAATTAAATTACATATGTCCGAAGCTTCCGTCAGTGTCTATTTATAGGAAGATGCAAAATGTATTTATACATTGAATGGCCTTTACAAGAAAAGATAAGAGAAAATGAAATTCTAAATAATTCTTAATAAAAAGAACCACTAATGGTTATTCAAATAATCTCTCCCTACTTCAGCTTCAAGAAGGGCAGTAGTTACTTTCAAGAAAGTATGTGCATTTGTACTGGTCAACCGCTTCGATCGGCTAAGCTTGCCCAGGAAAAGTGAGTAGGTCAACTGACCGCCGTTAAGTCTGTAATTGTAGTAATTTTGCTGCAGTATATACAGGATGAGTCCTGCAGTTCCACATAACAGACATAAGAAAAAATTCCATGTCACCGGGGTATTCTCTTTTAATCACAAGCTATAAATATAAAGCATTTCAGAATCACATCCACTTCCACACAAATAAACAAAATAACATAAAGTATTCAATTATACTAAAACAAGTATCACAAGAAATACATTAGTAATGCTCAAAGCATGGAAATGTTTTCATTCGTATATTCCTGTGTAAGAACCAGTACTTAGTCACTTTTTCACAAGTTTTAGTACAGTTCAGTAAAAAACCAAGCAGGTTCATCACCAGCTATTGAGTTGGGCTGATACCCCAGACATTTCCAGTGTACCCATTTTGAACAGGAACTTGGACAGTCACAGTTAATGCTGGTTCCAATGTCACAATGAACAATTTTTCTATAGAATATATATAGCTACTTCCCGCAGTGGTTTTACACAAAATCACAAAGCGTTCAAGGGTCATAGCCCGGCAGACTGAATCGACGAAGAAAATTATTCAGGTCACCAATGGATTATTTTCCTCTGTCTGAGGGTTCCGGAATGTTTCGCACCAATGGATGTTTTGCCAGAGGATGTTTAGACTTGCAACTTATGCGCACAGATGTGTGATTACTAAATACTTATTACAATCCATCAACAACCATCTGTTATGATAACAACAATTTATTAACATTATTATTTTAATATATTCACTTGAATTTGGACAATTAATAATATTACTTAACTTGAACACACATGTTGGATTGTAATTTGATACCTCTGCATGCTTGAGCTACCTGCGCGTAGCAGCCTTGGGCATTCGGCGACTTGCCTGTGTAGAATAAACATCGTAAACACTGCAGAGTATTTCTTCTTTAATACAACATGGTGGCAGCGTGTCAGTGAACCCAAATTTAACCGGAATTAAATATACAGTTTGGACAGTAAAATGGCGAATTTTAATTTTACTCATCCAGAGAATTTCCAGTTCAATAAACCAGAACAATGGGAAAAAGATTCGAACGTTTTCGCAGCGCATCGGGATTGCTAGAAAAATCTGAAGACGTACAGGTTAATACTCTATTATACTCAATGGAGCTGGAATCGGAAGAAATATTTTCGTCATTTGGTCTGAACGAGGAAGAAAGCAAATCGTGGGAGACGGTGTCTCGGCGATTTATGCAGTATTTCGTGCCAAAGAAAAATGTAATATTCGAAAGAGCAAAATTCAACAGCAGAGTGCAAAATGAACAGGAAAATGTGGATGCCTTTATAACAGACTTGTTTCATCTGGCAGAAAACTGTGCATTTCAAGGGTTACACGACGAACTCATCCGAGACAGGATTGTCGTAGGGCTACGAGATCACAAGTTGTCGGAGAAACTACAGTTAGACAAGGACCTTACGCTGGTAAAGGCGATAAATGAGGCCCGACAACGTGAAACCGTAAGAGCCCAACAGTCGGTGCTACGAGGAGAAAAAAAGTGTTCAGATGAACAGGTCGAGAGTGTACAAAAAGGGAGGAGCAGTCGCCAGAATCAGGGAGCACGGGCTGAGCAGACGGCAACAAAGGGCCGACGCCAGCATGACAGTAGCTCAGAGTGCCAGCATTGCGGCACAAGACCCGACCATCCGAGGGCACGTTGTCCGGCGAGAGACAGCACGTGTCACCACTGTAAGAAGTTGGGGCATTTTAAGAAGAAATGCAGGTCACGTCTTACGGAAATCACTGGAGACGGGGACGGTGACAGTGGCTTCCTAGGCACCGTGAAGGCCAAGGAATCAAAGGCGTGGACAACAACTCTTAAGGTCAACGAGGTGCGGATGACATTTAAAATCGACACGGGAGCTGACGTCACGGTGATACCGGAACACCACTTCAAACGTCTGAAGACAACGGACTTGTGCAAGACAGACAAAAAACTGTTTGGGGCAGGAGAAACACCGTTAAAAGTAGTTGGACAATTTGAATGTGTTATAGAATCCCAAGACAAAATGTGTATCTCTCAGATTTATGTTGTTAGGGGGCTGAAACATGCGCTCCTGGGTCGACCGGAAATCACGGAACTCTCCCTCATCAAGGTAAATAATTTCAAAAACATTTCATCCGTCGATGATAGCTCGTATGACCAAATTCGGGATACATTTCCTAATCTATTTAACGGGCTAGGGGAAACTGATTGGACGTACACAATTAAATTAAGCGATGATGCGCGCCCGTATTCTGTCTCAACCCCGCGACGAATCTCTGTCCCGTTAATGGAGAAGGTGAAGGCCGAACTGGATGTCATGGAAAGGAGAGGCGTTATTTCCAAGGTTCAAGAACCTACGGAATGGTGCTCTCCTATGGTTATTGCTCCCAAATCAAACGGGCAGATACGGATCTGTGTTGATTTATCGAAGCTAAACGCGTCCGTTAAACGCGAACGATATCAATTGCCTTCCGTTGACGAATCTCTGGCGAAATTAGCGGGTGGTCGATACTTTTCAAAAATTGACGCGTGTCAGGGGTTTTGGCAAATAAAACTTGCGGAAGAGTCACGTCATCTCACTACATTCATTACACCATTTGCAAGATACTGTTTTAATGTGGTTCCTTTTGGTATCTGCTCCGCCCCCGAATATTTCCAAAGTAAAATGTCCGAATTGTTGAACGGAATGCCAGGGGCCATCTGCAAGATGGATGATGTGCTAATTTGGGGCAGCACAAAGGCCGAGCATGACGAAAGATTGTGTAATACGCTCAAATTAATCGAACAAGCGGGCGTTACTCATAACAGGCAAAAGTGTGAATTTGGCAAAACGCGCCTAACTTTCCTAGGTCACGTGGTGGGCGCGGGCACAATAGAGGCTGACCCGGTCAAGATCCAGGCAATTAAGGAAATGCCGACGCCACAGGATGTATCTGATGTCCGCCGATTTCTAGGCATGTGCAATCAATTGTCAAAATTTTCACCCAAGCTTGCGGAAATATCGCAGCCATTAAGAGAGTTGTTGAAAGGAAACAACTCATGGGTTTGGGGCGCACCTCAAGATCACGCGTTCGAACAAATCAAACTGGAACTCAGTTCTCCAGACGCTCTTGCGCAATACGATCCTACACGAGAAACGCTCGTTTCCGCAGACAGCTCTTCGTATGGGCTAGGCGGGGTTTTACGACAAAAACACGACGGTACTTGGAAACCAGTCGCGTTTGCATCGCGTTCCTTAAATTAAACAGAGAAGCGATATGCCCAGATTGAAAAGGAATGTCTGGCATTGACATGGATTTGCGAAAAATTCCAAAATTACCTAATCGGGTCAAGGTTTGTCTTAGAAACGGATCATAAACCGTTAGTACCACTGTTAAGTACTAAAGATCTGACCGATTTGTCACCTAGAATACAAAGATTTCGCATGAGATTAATGCGATATGATTTCAGCATCGTTTACACAATGGGTAGCAAAATCGTTACTGCCGATTGTTTGTCCCGTGCGCCACGGGTCGCGACGTCCTATACGGAAAGCGAAGAATTGTTAGCGGACTCAGACGTATTTGTCCAGATGGTAACAGGTGGTTTGCCAGCAAGCGCTAACCGACTGGAACAAATCAAATCGAAGTATGGTCAGGATGCGGTATGTTCTCAATTAGTTAAATTCTGCAAACAGGGTTGGCCTGAGAAATCCGCACTCAAAGGTCAAATTCAACGGTACTGGGAATACCGTGGGGAGATAACCTTACAGAAGGGTTTGTTACTGAAGGGAACACGGCTAATTATCCCGGAAGTACTTCAATCTGAGATGATTGATAGGGTTCATGAAGGTCACCAGGGCATTTCAAAGTGTAGGGAGCGTGCGAAACAATCCATCTGGTGGGTCGGACTAAGTACATCGCTAGAAAATGCCGTGCGATCATGTCAAAAGTGCATTGAAAACGCGTGCGATCAGGCGGAACCGTTAATGCCAATCGAATTTCCCGATCGTCCTTTTCAGCGAGTAGCAACTGACCTGTTTGATTTCAAAGGACATCCCTATATATTAGTGGTGGACTACTTTTCGCGATATATCGAGATTGCAAAAATGTCGAACACCAGTTCCGAGACAGTAATAAATCATATGAAGTCAATATTCGCGAGACATGGGATCCCGGAAGTGGTTATGTCCGACAATGGGCCGTGTTATAGTTCGGCTGTTTTCAAACAATTCAGTCAAACGTACGGATTTGAGCATCGGACAAGTAGTCCGAAATTTCCCCAGAGCAATGGACTAGCAGAGCGTGCTGTTAGAACGATAAAAGACATGTTAAAGAAGGCCGACGATCCGTATTTAGGGCTTCTCTCCTACAGAACTACACCATTGCATAATGGTTATAGTCCCGCAGAGCTACTAATGGGTAGGAAACTGCAATCACCAATACCTGTCAAACCGGAAACATTGCGTCCTAAATGGCCGAACTTTAGAAATGTCAGTCAGTTTGAAAAAGAAAACAAAAAGAAACAAAAACGAGATTTTGACTCGCGGTACAATGCTAAACCGAAACGAAATCTTCCAAATCGCTCACGTGTGTTTATTAAGGATCAAAAGAAATACGGTATTGTCGAGTCGAACGCTGGATTCCCGAGGTCATACAAGGTTCGTACTGACGACGGGGTGATACGCTGAAATAGGCGCCATTTACTAAGTACACCAATGATGGAATCAGATGATCTGAGCGACTGTGAAAATAATTCAGGAAACCAGCTTGTAGAAGACAGCGATACAACTGTGTTCAAAAGGTCACCCCAGGAGCGAAAGGATAATTTGGATCATTATATTACACGCTCTGGCAGGGTGTCAAAACCCCCAGAAAGATTAACTATGTAAAGCTTATCTCCAACGATTCTATCAATAAACAGTCAACATATAACTGCTTATCTTGAAAGGGAGATGTTGGATTGTAATTTGATACCTCTGCATGCTTGAGCTACCTGCGCGTAGCAGCCTTGGGCATTCGGCGACTTGCCTGTGTAGAATAAACATCGTAAACACTGCAGAGTATTTCTTCTTTAATACAACAACACACTACAGAATATTTGTATATTTTTAATAAATGTTATTACATAAGTGGTGTTGTGTGTACCAATATGCTAATTCAAAAAGGAATACAATACTTAATTCAAAAAGGAATACAATACTATGTTCCGATCGAGTCGCGGTACTAACGATTTTTTGAATAACCAAAACGGAAAGATAACACAACTTTTAATAAACGATTTTAAGGTGTAAAAATGTCTTAAACACACATGGCAAACAACAAATAAAAAATTATTTCAGTTGGAATCCCTGCAAAACACCAAACCACACAACACAATCTGTAAGTTAAATTTGACATTGTGTACGACGGAGTCGCGGTAATCGGTAACAAGGGAAGCAATCCTTGCCAATAAAAAAAATAAATAGTGTACAGTATAACCTTAATTACCGGACACAAAACCCACAGGGAAATACTCCTATTAATTTGGCGCAGACGCAGACGACAGAGTAAAAACAATATCTTATTAAATTCCGCAATGAAATCGGATGAGACTCTAAGAGGAAATGCATTATACAAGCATGTTTAAACAAAAGAGAATATACTTTGCAATATTCTATGCATTTTCAGATAGTTTCCATATTAAGAAGCCGAAAATAGAAAAGAGGTGGGTTTTGTTTACAAGAAATGCTCACTAGATGATGTTTATTGTTTACTGCGACACCGTCCGTACCGCGACTCCATCCGAATACAATCAGTTGAATAATCCCCTGGAAAATCAGGGTGAGACATTCCAGATTCTGTTTGTCATAGTTACCTGAAGCAAATAAAGTTCAATTAAAGTATTATTATTATGATTGCAAAGATATACTGTAATACAAACACACAATAATATTATGTATAAACATACTGAACTGGCTACTCTATGCAATTCCGTATATACATTAAAACTGTTACGGATAAACATAACGAGCATAAAAAATTAATATACTGGCGTTCTCTTTATTATTTCATAACCTATTTGAAAGAAAGGTATTAAATCCAATGCCAAAATAAGATCTGTTGCCGTTACAGCTTAGTTTTTCGATCATAAAATGATTAATTCCCATACCCCACCCACGTTTAGAATGTTAAATTTTAACCTGTTTAAAACATAACAAAGTGCATATAAAGCATAAATATGTATAAAGGCCGACTTACATACATTTCTCCACAACAAGTAACAGTTTTCTTTTCCAGTCATATAGTTAATGCTCTCATGAAGAACAAATATCACAATATGCAGAGGTAGCCTAATCAGTAGGAACCCCTCTGACCTCAATCTCCGCCCCAGATGTGGTGTAAATGCAAAACAAAGCCTAAATGTTTTTGTTTTCATATTTAAACATCGAAGCTATAAACAACAACCTCTTATGGAGTTTCTTAAACAACTCAGAAACTGGAGACAAACCGTTTTCAAAAATTTAAACAAACGTCGTGGTTCATAATGACTTCAATAACTTTTTATGCTCAACGAAAGGAGGATCATTACAGTGGCCGCTTTGTCCGTCCGTCAGAATTCAATTTTCGCTGCAATACAGTTTGTCCGGGCATGGAACGAATTTTCCCGATGATTTTATCCATCATACTCCATGTCCGTCCGTCCTTCCATCCGTCCGGTACTTCGTTTCCGTGCGAGATGTCGGGAACTTGATGAATTTGATAGAACTTTATATGCAGCATCCCTATAGGGTGGACATGCGCATATCGTCAGGTCGTTCCAGTCTGATAATTTTTCATGGAGTTATTGCCCTTTTTATATCTAAAATAATACATTTAAATGAAATATCTACGTTTCCACACCAGATCTCAGGAGCTAACTACTCGATTTCAATGAAACTTGATTTGCAGCATCCCTACCGAAGGGAAATACGCATATCGTCAGGTCGTTCCGGTCTGATGATTTTTCTGGGAATTATTGCCCTTTTTATATTGAAAATAGTACATTGTAATGGAATATTTTCCTTTCCGCGCGATATATTAGGTTCTAACAACTGGAATTCAATGGGACATTATATGCAGCATCCCTACCGAGAGGACATGCGCATATTTGTCAGGTCATTCCGGTCTAGTGAGTTTTCAGGAAGTAATTGGGCTTTGATTATAATTTTTGTTGTTGTTGATTGTCCACACTTTAACTTGGCCATGGATGGAGGGATCTTAGAATTACTTGGCACAAATGTTTGCTGCAATGAGCTGGTGTGTACTGCTCATGAATCAGGTCCATAGGTCAAAGATCAAGGTCACACCTAGAGGTCAAAGGGCAAAACTGACACTGCCATGAATTTTAAAAAGTACCTGGCACCAATGCCAACCTGTATCAATGAGCCAACATAAAGTGCATATAAACCAGGTCCATATGTCAAAGGTCAAGGTCAAAATCAGGTTTTCTCATGCCCAGACTATCACTTGGGTCATAGATTGAGCTATTTTCCAATTACATGATAACTAGAAATGTGTCCACAATCAAAGATGCCCAACCTACGCAGTTTGTTCTACATGGCCCGGCTTTGTCTATATGCATACAAATTATACAAATTATTTTACAAAAGGAGAATTGTCCTTTTATATTGTACTTTGTGTTAATGTCATCTCTTATTCTGTGAATTAAATTGAGGTATCACAAACTTCCAACCAATAGTTTTAGTCCTGACTAAAAATCTTAATAAATCTTACCATTTATACATAAACTTGACCTTTGACCTTTGAGCATGACCTTGACCTTGGATCACGGTACCTGTTTCTTGCACACGACACACCGCCTCATAATGCATATCACTTAATTGTGCTAAGTTTCGTGTATTTGAAAATTCTTCCAAGCTGGACAAAATTATGCTCCTGACAGGATCTATGGCTTAAATTCTTATATTTGACATTTGACCTTTAAGTGTGACCTTGACCTTGAGCCTAGGGACCTGGTTCTTGCACACGACAAACCATCTCACCATGCTGAACGTACAATTGTGCAAAGTAATTTTAAATTTCTTCCATGCTGGACAAAATGATGCTCCAGGGTCTATGGCTTAAATTCTTATATTTGACCTTTGACCTTTAAGTGTAACCTTGACCTTGGACCTAGGGACATGGTTCTTGCGCGCAACGTACCGTCTCCGAACAGGGTCTATGGCTTAAATTCTTATATTTGACACTTGACCTTTAGTTTTGACCTTGGACCTACGGACCTGGTTATTCTGCGCGACACACCGTCTCACTATTCTCAACACTTGTGCCAAGTTATTTTAAAATTCCTTGCATGCTGGACAAAATTATGCTCAGGAATTGTCTATGGCTTAAATTATTTGACCTTTGACCTTTAAGTGCGCCTGTTTCTTGCATGCGACACACCGTCTCACCATGCTTAGCACTTCTGCAAAGTTATTTGCAATTACTTCCCCGCTGGATAAAACTATGCTCCAGACAGTGTCTAAGGCTTTAATTCTTATATTTGACTTTTGAACTTTAAGTGTGACCTTGACCTTGGATCTAGGGATCTGGTTCTTGTGCACGACACACCGTCTCACTGTGCTTAACACTTATGCCAAGTTATTTTAAATTCCCTCTATGATGGACAAAATTATGCTCTGGACTAAGGGTCTATGGCTTAACATTTCTGCTATTAAAGTTATTTGAAAATCCTCCAATTCTGGACAAAGTTATTGTCCGGACAAGAATCCGAACATACGCACATACATACACATGTACATACCCACAGACAGGGTAAACTCTACATGCCGGGAAAAAAATTCTGCCCCTAATAGAGATCAAACTCCGACCACCGGCGCGACAGTATAAGGCATTAATCACTCGGCCATTGAGTCTGTTCTCACATGCAGTGTAATTTTCTGATATATGGTCACTGGAATGTAACCGACAGGGATGGCTAGTACCCGTACTGTTTAATTACCGACAAACTGTGAATTCCATTTTGTTTTTTATTATTATTATTACGACCAAGTGAACAAGGCAGTCCAAAGGACAGCCACATCCCCCGCTGTGATCCTTCATTAGATTTTAAAGGGGACTTTGAAGTATCACACTGACCTTAATCAGTTTCATGAAAATTCTTTAAAGGGCATAGGACATATGGAGCAGACACGAAAATGGAGGCTCAAACATTTGACCTTTAAGTGTGACCTTGACCTTGAGGTGGCAAGACTGCCCCATGCTTTCTGCACATTGCCTCAATGTGATAAACATTTGAGCCAAGTTTCATAAAAATCCTTCAAAGGGCATAGGAGATATGGAGCAGACAAAAGAATGGAGGCTCAAACATTTGACCTTCAAGTGTGACCTTGAAATTGAGGTGGCTTGACTGCCTCATGCCTTCTGCACATTGCCTCAATGTGATAAACATTTGAGGCAAGTTTCATGAAAATCCTTTAAAGGGCACAGGAGATATAGAACAGACATGAAAATACAGGCTCAAACATGCAACCTTCAAGTGTGACCTTGACCTTGAGTTGGCGTGACTGGCTTATGCCTTCTACACATGGGCTCAATGAGCAAAACATTTGAGCCAAGTTTCATGAAAATCCTTCAAAAGGTATAGGGTATATGGAGCTGACACAAAAAACGGACACGAAAATGGAGGCTCAAAAATTTTACTTTCAAGAGTGACCTTGACCTTGAGCTGGCATAAAAAGCCCATGCCTTCTGCACATTGTCTCAATGACCTAAACACTTCAGCTAAGTTTCATGAAAATCCTTCGAAAGAAATATGAAATATGGAGTGGACACGAAATGGAGGCTCGAATATTTGACCTACAAGTGTGACCTTGACCTTGAGCCAGCATGACTGACTCATGCCTTCTGCACATTGTCTCAATGACCTAAACATTTGAGCCAAGTTTCATGAAAATCCTTCAAAGGGTATAGGAGATATGGAGCGGACACGAAATCTAGGCTTGAATATTTGACCTCCAAGTGTGACCTTGACCTTGAGCCGGCATGACTGACTCATGCCTTCTGCACATCATCTTAATGACCTTAACATTTGAGCCAAGTTTTATGAAAATCCTTCAAAGGGTATAGGAGATATGGAGTGGACATGAAATGGAGGCTCGAATATTTGACCTTCAAATGTGACCTTGACCTTGAGCAAGCATGACTGACTCATGCCTTCTGCACATCGTCTCAATGACCTAAACATTTGAGCCAAGTTTTATGAAAATCCTTCAAAGGATATAGAGATATGGAGCAGACACAAAAATGTTACGGACAGACGGACGGAGGGCATTCCTATAATCCCCCTCCCGCTTCGCGGCGGGGGATTAATAATAATTAATAAAATAATTGTAATAAATAAATAATCATGACCCACTCAACAAATAACCTTAACATGAGTTGTCGATAAAAAGGTTAGGATTAGAATGTCAATGAAATGTTATACATTTTTAAATATTCCTAACATAAACACCTTAACTTGCATCAACAATAAGGGAGATGAATATGTTAGGATTATAATATGTCCATGATTCTACTTGGAACGTGACCCAATTAAACTATTTATCAATGACTTCGAACGATGCAAAGTGGACTACTTTCTTCCGCGATTTTTAGCCTAAAAATTTGATCCTACACTAAAAGCTGTGAATTACCTGTTTTTTTTTGCGTTTGTTTTTATGTTCTATTCACATTCTTCATCAAAACAATGGATGCATTTGGGAAACGTTCATGATATTCAAAATGGCACTTTTTACTTTTGCGTAATAATAAACGAGTTAAAATCGTAGCGATTCCAACCCTTGGATTTCTGTGAACAACTAAAAATCATTCATTCTGGACAAAGACAATGCTCTGGACAGTGTTAAAGATTGATTTCTTATATATGACCTTTGGCCTTGAATTGTGACCTTGACCTTGGACCTAGGGGCCTGGTTATTGCGCTTGACATGCCGCCTCACTATGTTTGTCACTTCTGTCAAGTTATTTACAAATCCATCCATGCTGGACAAAGATATGAGCCGGACAAAGTGTTAAGGATTAGTGTCTTATATTTGACCTTGAATTATGACACTGACCTTGGACCTAGGGTCCTGGTTCCGTTCGTGACACGCAGTCACAGCATGCTTATCACTTCTGCCAAGTTATATGATCCGGACAAAGTGTAAAGGATTGATATCTTTTATTGATATTTTACCTTTGACCTTGAATTATGACCTTGACATTGACCTTGGGACCTTGTTCTTGCACGCGACAAACCGCCTTACCATGCTTGTCACTTCTGTCAAGTTATTTGAAAATCAATCAATGCTGGACAAAGCTGTGATCTGGACAGTGTTAAAACTTGATTTTTTAAGACTTGACCTTTGACCCTGAATTGTGACCTTGACCTAGGACCTAAGGACTTGGTTCTTGCCCCCGACATTCCGTCTCACCAGGCTTGTCAATTCTGCCAAGTTATTTCAAAATCCGTCCAAGCTGGACAAAGATATGCTCCGGACAAAGTGTTAAGGATTGATTTCTTATATTTAACCTTTGACCTTGAATTGTGACCTTGACCTTGGCTCTAGGGACCTGGTTCTTGCCCGTGACTCTCTGCCTCACCATGCTTGTCACTTCTGCCAAGTTATCTGAAAATCCATCCATGCTGGACAAAGATATGCTCCAGATAAAGTGTTAAGGATTGATTTCTTATATTTGATCTTTGACCTTGAATTGTGACCTTGACATTGGACATAGGGATCTGATTCTTGCACGCGACATGCCGTCTCACCATGCTTGTCACTTCTGCAAAGTTATTTGAAAATCCATTGGTGGAAAAAGATATGATACGGACAACATGGATTGATTGACAATATGGATTGATTTCCTAAATTTGTTTCTTGCATGCGACATCCTGACTCACCATGCTTCTGCCAAGTTATTTGAAAATACTTCAATGCTGGACAAAGTTATGCTCCGGACAAAGTTTTCCCACTGATACCCGCCCGCCCAATAGGGGCGTTCCCATAATACGTCCCGTTTTTAAAACGAGCGTATAATAATGACAAATGCTCAAACAATATTTATTTCATATTTGCAAAAGGTGTTCCAAAAATAAATTAAGTAATATAGGCAAGTGCTTAAAATTTGTATTTCATATTATTTGCAAAGGTGTCCCAAAAATTAACAAAGTTGTAATTTTGGCTAGGTCTCAAAAAGATTTGTCATACAATTTGTAAAGGTATCCCAAAAATTATTGAAGTTGTAATATTGGCAAGAGGTACAATATTTATGTTATAATATTTGCAAAGGTGCCCTAAAAATAAATCAAGCTGTAATATTTACAAGTCCTAATAAAATATTTGTCATAATATTTGCAAAGATGTTCCAAAAATTATTTAAGTTGCAATATTGGCAAGTGGCAAAATATTTATGTCGTAATATTTGCATAGTTGTCCCAAAATTATTGAAGTTGTAATATTTGGCAAGAGGTAAAATATTTGTCATATTTGCAAAGGTGTCCTAAAAATAAATCAAGTCCTAAAAATATTGATGTCATAATGTTTGCAAAGGTGTCCCAAAAATTAATGATATTGTAATTTTGGCTAGTTCTCAAATAAATTTGTCATAAAATTTGCATAGGTGTTCCAAAAATGAATTAAGTTGTAATACTGGCTCGAGGTAAAATATTTGGCGTAATATTTGCAAAGATGTCCCAAAAATAATGTTGTAATTTTGGCAATTGCTCAAAACAAGATTTGTCATGATTTTTGCATAGGTAATTCGAAAATATAAGTTGAAAAAGTCTGTGAACATTCTCGAAGTCAAACTTAGTGTTACTGCAGAAGATGAGATTCTGTGTTTGATAAACACACATGCCCCTGGTTGGTGTTGGATAGCCCATTTGTTAGTCCAATTAGGTCAAAGTCAAGGTCAAAAGTGAGGTTGGGTAATATGGGTGGATTGGAAACGGTAATAAGTAACAAATGTGTAAATATCCAAGTGTTGTATTAAGTTGTGTTGGTGCTAGAAGAAACGCTAAAATCTACTTAACCTTGTCACGGATGGACGGACGGACGGACAGAAAAATCACTATATGCCTCCCGCATCAAGATGCCAGAAGCATAAACAAGAGGGCCATAAGGCCCTAGGTCGCTCACCTGAGGGGCTAAGGAACTACTGAGCAAGTTTCATGAAAATTCGGCAAAAAATGTGGCCTCTAGGGTGTTCACAAGCTTTTTAAAGATTTCAATATAGCCATACAAGGAAAATTGCCCCTACCTCTAGCTGCCATTTTCAAAATTGGCCATAAGAACATATGTCTAAATGTCACAATAATGTCACATGCTTTTTTTTTCAATTTGGCCTGGTTACCTAGTTTTTGACCACATGTGACCTGGTTTTGAATTGTGTCCCAGATATCATTTGGACAAATGTTCTGAGCAAGTTTCATGATTATTGGGCTATAAACTTGACATCTAGAATATTGACAAGCTTTTTTTTCAATTTGTCCTGGTGACCTAGTTTTTGACCAGACATGAGCAAGTTTTGAACTTATCAGAGATATCATTGAAACAAATGTTCTGAGCAAGTTTCAAGAATATTGGGCAAAAAATGTGACTTCTAGAATGTTCACAAGCTTTTTCTTCATTTTGCACAAATGACCTAGTTTTTGACCCCACATGACAGTTTTGAACTAGTCTGAGATATCATTTGGACAAATGTTCTGAGCAAGTTTCTTGATGATTGGGCTATAAATTTGGCCTCTAGAGTGTTCACAAGCTTTTTCTTCAATTTTGCCTGGTGATCTAGTTTTTGACCCCACATGACCCAGTTTCGAACTCATTTGAGATATTATTGAAACAAATGTTCTGAGCGAGTTTCAAGAAGATTTGGTAAAAATATGACTTCAAGAGTGTTCACAAGCTTCTATTTGACATAGGGAGGGTAGTACATTTTTATCGAGTGCATCGGGATTCTCTCCCATATGGCCATCGATTTGACATAGTGACCTAGTTTTTGACCCCACATAACCCAGTTTTGAACTTGAGACATCATTAGAACAAATGTTCTAGGCAAGTTTCATCAAGAGTTGGCAATAAATGCGGCCTTCAGAGTGTTCACAAGCTTTATAAAGTTTTCAATATAGCCATACAAGGAAAGTTGCCCCACCCCCTGGCGGCCATGTTTTTCAATGTAGCGGAACCATTTTCGAACTCGGCTGAGATATCATAAAAACAAATGTTCTGAGCAAGTTTCATGTTGATTGGTAACAACATTTGACTCCAAGAGTGTTCAAAAGCTTTTTCTATGGCCATATAAGGAAAACTGCCCCGTCCCCTGGCAGCAATGTTTTTTAACAGAACCATTTTAGAACTCGGCCGAGATATCATAAAAACAAATTTTCAGAGCAAGGTTCATGTTGATTGGGCATAAAATGTGACTTAGAATTCTAAGAGTGTTCACAAGCTTTTTCTATAGCCATATAAGGAAAACTGCCCCGCCCCCTGGTGGCCATAATTTTCAACAGAACGGAACCATTTTCAAACTTGGCCATAAGAACAAATGTTCTAAGCAAGTTTCATGTTGATTGGGCAAAAATTTGACTTCCAGAGTGTTCACAAGCTTTTTCTTCAATTTGACCTAGTGACCTACTTTTTGACCCCCCATGACTCAGTTTCGAACTCATCCGAGATGTCATAAGAACCAATGTTCTGAGCAAGTTTCATGAAGATTGGGCAAAAAATATGACTTCTCGGGTGTTAACAAGCTTTTTCTTAAATTTTACCTAGTGACCTAGTTTTTCACCCCACATGACTCAGATTCGAAATCGGCCGAGATATCATTGGGACAAATGTTCTGACCAAGTTTGATGAAGATTGGGCAAAAAATTTGACTTCTAGAGTGTTCACAAGCTTTTCCTTTAGCAATACAAGGAAAACTGCCCCCCCCCCCCCCGGCGGCCATGTTTTTACCGGACTGGAACCATTTTTGAACTCGGCCGAGATATCATAAGATCAAAGGTTCTAAGCAAGTTTCATGTTGATTGGGAAAAAAATGTGACTTCTAGAGTGTTCACAAGCTTTTCCTATCGCCATATAAGGAAAACTGACCCCCCCCCCCCCACCCCTGGTGGCCGGAACCATTTGGAACTCAGCTGAGATATCATAAGAACAAATGTTCTGAACAAGTTTCGTGTTGATTGGGCAAAAAATGTGACTCCTAGAGTGTTCACAAGCTTTTTCTAAAGCCATATAAGTAAACCGCCCCGCCCCCTGGGGGCCATGTTTTTCAACGGAGCGGAACCATTTTCGAACTCGGCCGAGATATCATAACAAAAAATGTTCAGAGCAAGTTTCATGTGTATTGGGCAAAAAATGTGACTTCTAGTGTTTAAAGCTTTTTTTATAGCAATATAAAGAAAATGGCCCCGTCCCCTGGCGGCCATGTTTTTCAACGGATCGGAACCATTTTCAAACTCATCCGAGATATCATTAGAACAAATGTTCTGAACAAGTTTCATACAGATTGGGCAAGAAATGTAGCCCCTAGAGTAGGGATGGGACCGAATACTCGAATATTCGAATATCAGATAATGTTCGAATATAAAAAAAACAAAAACGAATATTCGATTTTCAAATTTATTTAAAGAACAAAATTTCTTTAAAAAATAGTTTTTTTCCAGTTTGATTGCAAAGTTAACATGAATTCCAGTCGTATTTCCTGTCTAGCAAGTGGGCGGGGGCAGTGTAACGATTTTACAACACATGCCAAACGTGTCCAATTAATGACAATAGATAATTGGCAGGGGACCACGTCTTTACAAGGGCCACGATTTAACGGTTTGTAGGAGGCGCGAATATGACGCATTGTATCAAATGTAGTGATAACGGTTTCACAGTTTGCACAAGGCATACATTGCTGTTTATTATCCTTAAGTGACATCTAAACGGTAAACTTGTTTACAGTAAATTACAGTTACTCTCTAGGTAAACCAATCAAAATGAATCCATTATCAGCCAATCAATTTCTTCAACAAAATTAGCATGATCTGGTCAATCTTAAAATACGTCACTTGTAAATTATTCTCCATTATATCAACACCGTATATTACACAATAGTCTTTATTAATAAACAATGCCACCATGACGTGCTTGGAAGAACATTACGCGGTCATTAGACAAAACCCAGGCAACGTGTAATCTGCACAGCAGATACAAGCTTCATGGTTCTGAAAAAAAGGAACTATTAACAAATTAATTAACAATACATATAACAATATCTTACATTTCTTTATTTTTGCCTAACACTCACTAAGTTATATTGCCCATTTACCACTGAAAGAAGGTAAAACAACTACGTACACGTAGTATACATATTTCGGCTAGGTAAATATTCGGACAGAGTGCCGTATATAGTAGTATTTACAAAACGAATATTCGAATATATTCGAATACCTAAAACGAATATTCGAATATTGATTTCAGTATTCGGTCACATCCCTACCCTAGAGTGTTCACAAGGTAAATGTTGACGACAAACGACGAACAATTCACGACGCACAACGGAAAACTGACAAAAGGCGATCACAATAGCTCACAATGAGCATGTTGTGCTCAGGTGAGCTAAAAACGAGAGGGCGATGAATGCCCAAAACGCTCACCTGAGAACTGGTACAGATGAAGTTGTGACAGGTTTGAAAATAAAGATATCTGAACAATACCAGTCGATGTGCGGTATTTTTGCTTATGGTTCTCAAATCATTTTTCTAGATATTCTTACCTAACCCTTTTTCATTAAGTCAGTGACAATTCTAGAAAATGCAGAAATATCAGATTTTGATGTCTTTTTCGCAAGCAGTTTTGGAAAAACGAGCAATGCGATAATTGCGATGGCTGTGCTACATGTATAAGGTCAAGTTTTGCTTTTTTTTGGATAACTTTCTGTCCAATGATGATAAATGATGTTAATACAGGCTCTGCAGCCATCAATGTTGCGAGTGCAAATAATTGCATGCAAGTTATGCAACTGTTGGAAATAAAATGTTATCAATAAATTGTTATGGTTATACGAAAACTGTGTAAGTTTGGTCAACATTGAATACAAAATCGTGTGTGCACGCCAATAATTGATAATTTGATGTTTTTTTCCACACACAAGGGGCAATAACTCTGGTGTTTCTGACCCAAACATGCTTATATTCAACTTCATCTGTAATCTTAGGATCATAGACAAACTGTGCACAATTGGTGTGAAGATTGGATGAAAAATGAAGTCTCTATCCTAAATAATGTCCATTTTTGTATATTTTTTTCACAAACAAAGGGCTATAAATTCGGTGTCTCTTGCCCGATTTTGATTATCTTTGACTTCACCTTTAATTTTATGGTCATAGACAAACTGTGAAATATTGGTGAAGATTGGATGAAATATGAAGTCTCTATCCTGAATAATGTCCATTTTTGTATATTTTTTCAAAAACAAAGGGCAAAAACTCCGGTGTTTCTAGCCTGATCTTGCTTATATTCAACTTCAACTGTAATCTAATAGTCATAGACTAACTGTGCAAGACTGGTGAAGATGGGATGAAAAATGAAGTATCTATCTTAAATAATGTCCATTGTTGTAAATTTTTTAATAAACAAAGGGCAATAACTCCAGTGTTTGAAACACGATCTGGCCCATTTTTAGCATCTTCTGAGATCTGATTGTCATACACAAACTGAGAAAGTTTGGTTAAGATTGGATGGAAAATAAATTCTATATGTTGGAAAAAGGCATTTTTGCACTTTTTTGCATGAAAAAGGGGCAATAACTCCAGTGTTACTGGTGTGATCTGGCCCAATAACAATCCCATCCAAGATTTTATGGTCATACACAAACTGTGCAAGTTTGGTTAAGATTGGATAAAAGTGAAGTCTCCAGCGTGAGAACGAAACGAATTGTTGACCGCACACAGACGACAGACGGCACAGGAGAGGTCCCCTATACCAACTAGACATGTATCAGTAGGACACAGATGCCCAGACATTCCACTTGTTGTCACAAAACTCTGAGGCCGAAAAAATGCACCAAAATACCCATGTGCACAAGTTCACATGCTGATGGATATGTTATCATGACCAATACACTCAACTTTGACCATCACATTCAGAAAAAGTGTCAGCTAGCTCATGTACAGCTACGAAACATTAGAGCTATACGTAAACATCTCACGCAAAAGTCAACTGAATCATTAGTGCATGGATTGGTTCATTCCCATGTTGATTTCTGTAACAGTCTTTTTACTGAAATTCCAATCTACCAAATCAACAAACTACAGCGAGTCCAAAATCATGCTGCTAGAGTAGTAATGCATGCTTCTTATGAACAGTCAAGTTCTGAACTTCTGAAAGAATTACACTGGCTTCCAGTTAAAGCTAGAATTATGTTCAAAGTCCTAGTAATAGTGTTCCGTGTCATCAATGCTAAAGCTCCAGTGTATCTGAGGGAAATGTTTGTTCCAACTCGAGGGCGGTACAGTCTGCGATCACAAAGTGATACTAGCTTCAAAATTCCTAGATGGCGAAAAAAATTAGCAGACAGGTCTTTGGCTGTGGTTGGTCCTAAATGGTGGAATGATCTACCTAGCTATCTGAAAAACATTCAGACTGAAGCCAGCTTTAGATCAAAACTGAAAACACATTTGTATAGTCAGTGTCACGAACAATAAGTGTGCTCTGAGTGTGCTATTTTAAAAACAAAACATCTGTAGTAATATAAAACAATATTGATGTCCATATGTCTGAATCTAAGTTCTAGAATCCTGTTTGAATAGTGAATGTTTAGGTTCTATCGTGTGTATATAATTATGTAGTATAATATTGTCATGCGTAATATGTATTATTTTTAATTATCAAATGTGTGCTATGTAAATATTTTATAATTTTTGCGCTATATAAATGCCATGTAATTGTAATTGATAAAGTTTCATCAGTCTAGCAGTTATACTTTTTGAGTTATATGCGGCACAAATCCAAAAATGTCATTTTTTGCACACAAAAAAGGTCATAACTCCACTGATGGCGGAAAAACCTGCACTAAAATACCCAGGTGCACAAGTTCAAATACTAATTAATATGTTTATAAAGTTCCATCACTCTAGCAATAATACTTTTTGAGTTACACGCCACACAAGTCCAAAAATGTCATTTTTCGCTAAAAAAGGGCCATAACTCTGCCAAAGTCCAAAAAAACTGCACCAAAATACCCAGATGCACAAGTTCACATGCTGATTAATATGTTTATAAAGTTTCAACACTCTTGCGTTAATACTTTTTGAGTTACACATGACACAAGTCCAAAAATGTCATTTTTTGCTTCAAAAAAGGCCATAACTCCGCTGATGTCCAAAAAAACTGCACCAAAATACCCAGGTGCACAAGTTCACATGTTGATTAATATGTTTATAAAGTTTCATCACTCCAGCAGTCATACTTTTTGAGTTACACAAGTCCAAAAATGTCATTTTTTGCTAAAAAAAGGGCCATAACTCCACTGATATCTGAAAAAACTGCACCAAAATACCCAGGTGCACAAGTTCACATGCTGATTAATATGTTTGCTAAGTTTCACCACTCTAGCAGCAATACTTTTGGAGTTACGCACGACACAAGTCCAAAAATATAATTTTTTGCTAAAAACGGGCCATAACTCCGATGTTGGAAAAAACTGCACCAAAATACCCAGGTGCACAAACCCTGATGCCGATGAATATGCTTACAAGTTTCATCATTCTAGCAGTTATACTTTTTCAGATGGACAGAAGGACGGACGGACAAGGGCAAATCTATATCCCCCCTCTAAAGTGGGGGCATAAAAATTATTATTTTCATGAAAATATTAATCCGACAAACATTCAAGGAAAACAGTAAAAGAACACTCGTGTTTGATAAACACACTCGCATGTCCCGGTTGGTGCTGGATAGCCTATTTCAATTATTCAAAGTCCAAATTGAGTCAAGGTTGAAGTGAGGTTGGTTGATAATGGTGGATGTCTCCAACAGTTGTAGTAAGCAGTGTTGGTGCTAGACTAAATCTAGTTAACCTCGGACGGATTCACTGACAGACAGGACAATCACATTATGCCTCCCTCATCAAGATGCCGGGAGCATAATAAAAATGCTCACGTGTGTATGTTTTGGACGAAAGGTTGACAGATTTTCTTAAAATTGTGTCAAAGTTTCACGAAATCTGGTTATCTCATGCAGACGTATGCGAACATAAATTCCAAACTAGAAATGTGCCCAAAAGACAAGGATGCCCCCACCTAGGCAGCCTTTTTTCTACATGGCGCTACTTTGTCTATATGCATACAAATTAATTTGCAAACGGAGAATTGTTCTTTTATATTATACTTTCTGCTAATGTATTCTCTTATTTTGTGAAATAAGCTGAGGTATCGCACATTTCCAATCAAAAGGTAGAGTCCTGACCAAAAAAATCAATAAAGGGAAGTAATTTAAACTTTAACAGTTATGGTTCTTGTATGCTTCACTTACTGTTGCTGTCTTAAATCATTCTGTGAAGAATAAAAAATTGTATCATTTTTGAATTATGCTTTGCACACTCCGCAATGAAGGGAAGTAATTCACAAACTTTACAAGTCTGGTTCTTGCAAGCGACACACCATCTGGTAATGGTGATCATTTCAGAAAATCGCTGCATGCATGACAATATTATACTGGACAATTATTTGACCTTTTACTTTGAATAGTGACCATGACCTTTTAGCTTCATACCTGGCTCTTACACGCCACATGCCGTATCATAATGCTTAGGCATAAAAAAAGTATGTTTGTTTCAAGTTACATGCCCAAAACAAGAAACGTGGAAATGCCATGAAAACCAAATTTTTCGAACGAAATGCACATTAAAGTCAGCGCAAAAATGAAATGTTTAGTAATTGTGACCTTGACCCCACCAACCCCATATGCAATCCCAAGCGTGGTCTAGATATAAAGTATAAGGTACAACATTCATTGAAATATCTCAATTCATTCTCAAGTTATTGAGGGGAAACTGTTTTTCTATTTTTAGTAACAGTGACCTTGACCCCACCCACCCCATATGCAATTCCAAGCGATGTCTCAATATAAAGTATCTATGTATGAAGTTTCATTAAAATACCCCAATGCGTTCTCAAGTTAATGCACCATCTTATAATGCTGATCACTTCTGCCAAGTTACTTAGTATTTGAAAATCCTTCCATGCCGGACAAAATTGTGCTCCATGGTATTTATTCTTATATTTGACCTTTGACCTGTAAGAATGACCTTAACCTTGGAGCTGTTCTTGCCACGACACACCGCCTCATAATGCTCATCACTTCTGCAAAATTATTTGAAAACTCTTCAATGCTGGAATAAGTTATTGCCTCAGGACAAGAATCTTAATTTCTGCTGCTACAATGCAGGTCAGAGTTATGGGCCTTGGTCAGTGACTTCACATAATGACCCCTCAGACATGTGTGAAGTTTCAATCAAATATTTGTAGTACATGTAGCTACAGAGATATGAACTTGCTGCAAGCAAACCTTAACCAGAGCATTAAGCTGATGCCGACGAACAGGTGGGTAGAATAGCTCATACTATTCGGTGAATAGTTGAACTTATTATTTAAGGCAAATCTTGCATTCTAAATAAAAATTCATTGTTTTTATTTTAGATACACTGAAGTATTTGTATTTATCCTGTTTCTACCTGCAACAGTGACTTAATAACGGGGTGACCGGATAAATTTTCCTATCTCCAGTCAACAGGAAGTGGCAAGGTTTATCCAGCTAGTAGTGTATTCCTACGCGTAGAATAGCAACATTGTCCAGAATGACGTGGCAAAAAATGAAATATACCTGTACTCACCAGAGTTTTTCGTCGATAGAAACTTTGTGTTGTCTAGTTTTACAGAGGTCCTAGCTTCCATATTAAGTTGTTAATCCGCACATGTATGGCATAATCGATAAGGTGTAAACAACATCTTCCTTCCATTCCATTTCAAAACACTTGATGTAAGTGGGTTATTCTTTCTGAATGACTTTCTTCAATCAAAAACAAAGATACAATTTATTCATGAAAGAAATAACCCTTTATATAAATTTTCGTTGCAGTGTTATTAAAACTGAACGAAGAGTAGATCTACGTCTCTATACATTACTATAATCTTTAATTTGGCCACGATGTTCTCCACCCACAATCCGAGTACATTCTAGAAAATTGAAATTCAAATGGGATTAATCTCACTGGTTCAATTCCAGGCATATATTCCATACACATTTGATTTAAATGTTATTAACATAATCTATCCAAAACACAGAAACACTAACTATTGTATTTATTTTAAATTCCAACACACTCCCACCCTAGTTTGTACACTGTGTAAACTTCAAACTCAACCGAATGACGTAGGCGTGACGCAATGCAACTTTTCGAAAATCGATGTCTGGTTTATAGTGGCTACTGTATACTAATTCTTGTTCGTGAATATTATTGGCATCAGCAAATTATATTATTTTTAACATTTTAGAATGATTACAGGCAAGAAACAGAGGACTATTTTTTCGGGAAGTATGCATACATGCTAGTGAGTTATAAGGTCAGAGGCTTGTCATAAAACATAATAGTTATAAGCTAAACCTTTAATTAAACTACTTTTAAAATGCAATTGAGTAGAAAACAGGATAAATAGAATACATGGTAGGTGCCGGGAAGGAGAAAATTTATCCGGTTTGGCCCGAAAACAAAAATAGGGCTCACTAAAGCTCGCCCTATTTTCATTTTCTAAACCCCTACTGTATAAACTTTCTCCATCCCTGCACCAACCATGTATTCTCTATAAGCCTGTTATGTCAAACCTCAGAGTTGTTGGTCTGAAGTTATATTGTTTAAAAAAACTGAATGTATTTTTATTTATATCTGAATGAGTGTATGTACATATGTATGTATGTTTGTAAGAGTGTACGAGTATGTATATATGTATGTATGTCTGTATGAGCATATGTATGCACATCTGAATGATTGTATGTACATATGTATGTATGTTTGTAAGAGTGTACGAGTATGTATGTATGTCTGTATAAGTGTACAAGTGTACGAGGGTATGTACTGTCTGTATTAGGGTATGTACACATGCATCTATGTCTGTACGAGGGTATGTACACATGTCTGTATGAGTAACAAGTGTACAAGGCTTATTTACACATGTATGTATGTCTGTATACAAGGTGTACAAGGGTATGTAAACATGTATTGCTGTCTGTACAAATGTACGAGGGTATGTACACATGTATGTATGTCTGTCAGAGTGTACGAGGGTATGTACACATGTATGTGTGTACGAGGGTATGTTTACATGTATGTCTGTCTGTCAGAGTGTACGAGGGTATGTACACGTGTATGTATGTCTGTCAGAGTGTACGAGGGGATGTACAACTGTATGTATGTTGTATGTGTATACGAGGGTATGTACACATGTATGTCTGTCAGCACGAGTGTATAGGCGTGTGTACCAGCAATGTTTTACTGCTTTGGGAACGGGACCTGTACCCACCAAATTTGGGAATGTTGCATTCGAAAATGTGTCAAGGGAAACATTTAAGAAATTATAATTAATGGATAACTTTAACTAGTAGTATATTGGTTGTATAAAATGTGACTTCTAGAGTGTTAACAAGTTTTTTCTTCAATTTCACCAGTGACCTAGTTTTTCACCCCAAATGACCCAGATTCAAAGTCGGCCGAGATATCGTTGGGACAAATGTTCTGGCCAAGTTTCATCATTGAACTCATCAGAACAAAGGTTCTAAGCAAATTTCATGTTGATTGGGCCAAAAATGTTACTTCTAGAGTGTTCACAAGCTTTTCCTATAGCCACATAAGGACAACTTACTTCCCACCCCCCTGGTGGCCATGTTTTTCATTGGACTGGAACCATTTTAGAACTTGGCTGAGATATCATAAGAACAAATGTTCTGAGCAAGTTTCGTGTTGATTGGGCCAAAAATGTGACTTCTAGAGTGTTCACAAGCTTTTTCTATAGCCATATAAGGAAAACAGCCCCGCCCCCTGGCGGCCATGTTTTTCAACGGAGCCGAACCATTTTCAAACTCAAGCGAGATATCATTAGAACAAATGGTCTGAGCAAGTTTCATGTTGATTGGGCAAAAAATGTTACTTCTAGAGTGTTCACAAGCTTTTTATTCAAACTGACATAGTGACCTAGTTTTTGACCCCACATGACCCAGTTTCAAAATCGGCCTAGATATCATTAGGACAAATATTCTGACCAAGTTTCATGAAGATTGGCCAATAAATGTGGCCTCTAGAGTGTTTATAAGGTAAATGTTGACGACGAACGACGAATGACTAACGACGAACAAAAGGCGATCACAAAAGCTCACATGAGCATATTGTGCTCAGGTGAGCTAAAAAGGCAAGTTAATTATGTTTATGTCTTGCGGTCACGAAAATGGGCTATAGTGTGTACATGTACATTTATATATGTGGATCCCGGGAATCGCGATATAGCTGATCTGCATTGTATGACAGCATTTACAACGCTCACAATTTAATTCAAAAGAAAATAAGAGGGCCAAATGGCCCTGGGTCGCTCACCTGAGTTTCATTAGTCGAACAATTTTCCATGTGTTTGATTTTTATACGGATATGGATATACTGATACGGACTGATGGAAATGCGGACTTAATCATCATGGTTTGAAAAACTTAAGTGACAATAGACATTCCAAATTTTGAAGTACATATTGAAATTGAAGCTTTTTCTTCAATTTCACCTAGTGACCTAGTTTCTGACCCCACATGACCCAGATTGAAACTCAGCCGAGATACTATCGGGACAAATTTTCTTACTAAGTTTCATGACGATTGGGCAAATAATGTAACTTCTAGTGTTAACAATCTTTTTCTTCAATTTGACCTAGTGACTTAGTTATTGACCCCACATGACCCAGATTCAAACTGGGCCGAGATACCATTAAGACAAATGTTCTGACCAAGTTTCATGAAGATTTATGCAAAACAGGTGACTTCTAGTGTGTTAACAAGCTTTTTCTTCAATTTCACCTAGTGACCTAGTTTTTCACCTCACATGACCTAGATTCAAACATGGCCAAGATATCATTGGGACAAATGTTCTGACCAAGTTTCATGAAGATTGGGCAAAAAATGTGACTTGTAGAGTGTTCACAAGCTTTTGCTGTAGCCATATAAGGAAAACTGCCTCCCCCCCCCCCCAGCGGCCATGTTTTTCACCGGACCGGAACCATTTTTTAACTCGGCCGAGATATCATCAGAACGTAGGTTCTGAGCAAGTTTCATGTTGATTGGGCAAAAAATATTACTTCTAGAGTGTTCACCTATCGCCATATAAGGAAAACAGACCCCCCCCCCCCCCCTGGTGGCCATGTCTTTTAACGGACCAAAACCATTCGCAAGTTTCATGTTGATTAGGCAAAAAATGTGACTTCGAGTGTTTACAAGCTTTTTATGTAGCCATATAAAGAAAACTTCCCCACCCCCTGGCAGCCATGTTTTTCAATGGAGCGGAACCATTTTCGAACTCGACCGAGATATTATAAGAACAAATGTTCTGAGCAAGTTTCATGCTGATTGGGCAAAAAATGTGACTTCTAGACAAAAAATGTGACTTCTAGAGTGTTCACAAGCTTTTTCTTCAATTTGACATAGTGACCTAGTTTTTGACCCCACATGACCCAGTTTCGAACTCTGCCGAGATATCATTGGGACAAATGTTCTGACCAAGTTTCATGAAGATTGGCCAATAAATGTGGCCTCTATAGTGTTCACAAGGTAAATGTTGACGACGAACGATTCACTTCGCATGACGCACGTTGGGCAAAAGGAGATCACTAAAGCTCACCATGAGCATGTTGTGCTCAGGTGAGCTTAAAATGCATTCATTAATCAAAATGAAGCCTATGAAGAAAACATTCAAAAACGTTCTTTAAAAACATTCGCATCGTAACATATAGGCCTATCTTCATATATTTACGAACGATTACCAACATACATTTGAACGAACGTGTAAGCTCACAAGGTGTAATGCTACACTATGAAATCGGTAAATATTTGCGGTGGTCATAAATTCGCACAATAGCAGGAGCGCGAAAATCAGACCAACGCGAAAATTAGTGATTCCACAGTATTCAACCACTTTGTCAGAGTTATGGGCCTTTATCACTACAAACAAGAAAAATATTGAGCAGAAACTGTTTTTCTGTTTTTAGTAACAGTGACCTGGACCCCACCCACCCCATATGCAGTCCAAAGCGAGGTCTCAATATAAAGTATCCATTTATGAAGTTTCATTAAAATATCTCAATGCTTTCTCAAATTAATGAGCGGAAACCTTTTTTTATTTTTAGTAACAGTGACCTTGACCCAATGCAATCCCAAGCGAGGTCTCATGTTTCATTAAAATATCTCAATGCGTTCTGAAGTTATTGAGCGGAAACCGTTTTTTTATTTTTAGAAACAAATACCTATATACGTAATCCCAAGCGAGGTTTCGATATAAAGTATCTATGCATTAAGTTTCATTAAAATATCTCATGCGTTCTCAAGTTATCGAGCGGAAACCTTTTTCTATGTTTAGTAACTGTGACCTTGACCCCACCCACCCCATAGTAGTTATAGAGAAATGGAGTTTTTCTAAGTACAAAAAGGGGCATAATTCTGCTAAAATGCTGGTCACAGTTATGTGTCTTGACCAGTGACCTTATATAATGACCCTGAAGGCATGTGCGAAGTTTCAATAGAATATCTGTAGTAGTGATATGGAGTTGTTGCCCGCAAACCATAACCCGATTTTCTAAGTACAAAAAGGGGCATAATTCTGCTAAATTGCAGGTCAGAGTTATGGACCTTGGTCAGTGACCTCACATAATGACCCCAAGACATGTGTGAGGTTTCAATTGAATATCTGTAGTAGTTACAGAGATATGGACTTGTTGCACGTAAACCTTAACCAGAGCAAAAACGGTGACGGCGACGCCGATGCCGACAAACAGGCGAGTAGTATAGCTCGAACTATTCGGTGAATAGTCCAGCTAAAAATCAATAAACACATGAAACATGCACACAACAAAACCCGAGTATAAATATAAGAAATAATTCCAGTGCCTAATTTCGTTCACAAGTGTCAGGTTAACATATATCCAAGCTGTAATGCAGGGGGAGTGGCTGGCATATACGGGACATTAGACTGAAAGAAACTTCCGACAGGCGAGATTTCAACATGCCGAATGATCAAGGGTCCCTGGACATAGACTTTGGTTGGATTTTAGATCCCCAGGCCATTTGATAAACCAAAAAGAGCTGCCTGAGTACCGCATGCTTGACTATTCACTCTGATAGTATATTTATATTCTGTCAGTGACCTTACATAATGACCATGAAAACATGTGACATTTCAATTGAATGTTATATAGTAGTTACAGAGATATGTACTTCCACACTAACTTTAACCTGAATATTTCTATGCACAAAAAGGGGCATAATTCTGCTAAAATAGTGGTCACAGTTATGGGCATTGGCCAGTGACCTTATATTATGACCCTGAAGACACGAGTGAAGTTTAAATTGAATATCTGTAGTAGATAGATAGAGATATGGAGTTATTTCTAAGTACAACAAGAAACATGAAAATTCAACGAAAACGAAATTTTTCAAATGAAATACATTAAATTCAGCACAAAAATAAAATTTTTAGTAATGGCGACCTTGACTTTTAACCCACCCACCCCATATGCAATCTCAAGCGAGGCCTAGAGATAAGGTATCTACATATGAAGTTTCATAAAAGTATCTCAATGTCTTCTTAAGCTAGTGAGTGGAAACTGTTTGTCTATTTTTAGTAATGGTCACCTTGACCCCACCCATCAATTTGCAATCCCAAGCGAGGTCTAGATACAAGATATCTACGTAAGTTTCATTAAAATATCTCAATGTGTTCACAAGCTAATAGCGGAAACCGTTTTTCTCTTTTAAGTAACAGTGACCTTGACCCCAACCACCCTATATGCAATCCCAAGCAAGGTCTAGATTTATAACGTATCTATGTATATGAAGTTTCATTATAATATCTCCATGGGTTCTCAAGCTATTGAGCTGAAACCATTTCTTTATTTTTAGTAACGGTGACATTGACCCCACCCACCCTATATGCAATCCTAAGCAAGGTCTCAGTATAAGGTATCTATGTATTAAGTTTCATTAAAATATCTTAATACGTTCTCAATTTATTGAGTGGAAACCATTATTCTATTTTTAGTAACAGTGACCTTGACCTCAACCCCACCCATCCCATATGCAATCCCAAGCGAGGTCTCGATATAAGGTATCTACATGTATGTATGAAGTTTCATTAAAATATCTCAATGTGTTCTCAAGCTATTGAGCGGAAACCGGTTTTCCATTTTTAGTAACAGTGACCTTGACCCCACCAACCCAATATGCAATCCCAAGCTAGGTCTAGATACATAAGATATCTATGTATATAGTTTCATTAAAATATCTTAATGGGTTCTCAAGCTATTGAGAGGAAACTATTTTTCATTTTTAGTTACGGTGACCTTGACACCACCCACCCTATACGCAATCCCAAGGCCAGTCCTTTTTTATTTTATGGTATCAAATTGTTTTGGAGAATATGTCAACTGGCAGGTCGAAAAAAAAAAAATTGTTCAAATCTTAACACAACCAACGATTTCCATTTAGTAATTTAGTCATTTACAATTAATAACAATAGCAACATTAAAACACACTATTATGTGAAGTTAGAATAAGACATCAAACATGGCATAAACTGTTTTATTACACCGATGTTTTATATGCAGTTTAACCATTTGTATTAATGAATTTTACAGAGTAAATAAGTGTAATATATGCCTGCATATATAATAACTGCATAATTAAAATTGATTTTACCATAAAGATGTATATTTATAGATTTACAAAATGTAAAGTGATACGCCTTTTTCAAAGAAGATGAGTTAACCTGTGCAGGACTGGAATCCACGACTGCCAGAACACAGACCTTGCAAAATGAGAGGGGTGGGTTAGGGAGGGGTATCCCCTCCCAACGTCAATTTTTTTTTGCGGCAATTGTGTCAAATGACGTTACCTGGTGCGTTTTAGCTATTAAAATTAAGGCTTAGATGTTTTAATTTTCAAAAGTTTGAACAAAATGAAATAAACGAAACATCACTGTTTGAACGGCATACCTCTTGCCTTTTAAAAGCAAAAGCATCATTGTTGTTACGAAACTGAAAGTAATGATTTTTTCCAGATGTTTATGTCCAGTGCGCATCACATTCGCACAGTGACGTCATGTCCAACCTATTCTCATCGTTCTCGAATCTTTACGTTACACTCGATCTACTGATAAAGCCTTTTTTATTCAACATATAGGCATGTATTTAGTGCTTTAACACTGTTTTAATCGTACAGCTGTTGAACATAGTACTGACTGGATAATTGGTGAATTGTAAAGATCTTGATTAAAATACATTTATATTATACAAAAAGGGCGGGAAAATTTCCTCGTGCACATCGTGCCTACGCGCATCACATGTTAAAGACCTGTATTTAGTAAAGCACATGATCAGTACACTCACGCTTTCCATGCGTGGAACATTATGTCGTGGTTGTCAGCAGACATTTCGCGCTCGGGTTTTACATGGCATGCAAGTACATAAACAACGGCGAACGCCATGCTTAAAAAAACTGTCCGTGAACTTCTGGAACAATTTGTCGATCTCGATCGGCAATCATCGTGTGATACCGTCAAAAACAAAAAGCAGTGTCACGGAAGTAAACAGACTTACCGAGCAAATTATTATATTCTTACTCAAAATATTTCGAAAATTTGAACGTTTCATCCCCCATCGGTAAAAAAAATCGTACATCTTTATTAATCACTTTCGGAAAATTTACGTTCGCTGGTTTTGTAAACCGTAAAATCAAAAAGTCCTGGCCCAAGCGAGGTTTCAATAAAAGGTATCTATGTATTACGATTCATTAAAATATCTCAAAGTGTTCTCAAGTTATTCAGCGGAAACTGTTTTTCTATTTTTAGTAACAGTGACCTTGCCCTTGGCCCCACGCACCTCATATGCAATCCCAAGCAAGGTCTCGCTATAAGGTATCTATATATGAAGTTCAATTACAATAGCTTAATCTGTTCTCAAGTTAGACAGCGGAAACAAAAAATACGCCCACCAACGACATACCCCAATCTAATAACCGAAATTTTATTAGAAAAATTTCGTTAATAAACAGTAAGATATTTGATAACAAAAAAAATACCAAAAAAGTCTAAAAAATTAAAACCCCAAGCACGGATCGAACTCCTGACTAAGAGTCATACGAAAAAATAACAGAAGACAGTGCTTTAACCAACTGTGCTATCATGCTTGGTAATAAGTAGAGTGTAAACTATGGTTATAGCAAATACTGACAATTATGACGCCAAAACATGAAAAGGGCCAAACAAACAAGACTCATATTATAAATTGATTTTTATCTTATAATGTGTGCACTCTGTTTTCATTATATATATACCCTGTTTTTTAACCATTATGATATGTCAGAATTAAAATCTGAATTTCATGATTTTTAAAGAAATTTCCCCCTTGAGGCCTATTTCGATGACATAGTCCTTTTAAAATATCTCAATTTGTTCTCAAGTTATTGAGCAGAAACTGTTTTTTTCTATTTTAAGTAACAGTGACCTTGACCTTGAACCCACCAAACCCATATGCAAGCGAGGTCTCAATATAAGGTATCAATGTATGAAGTTTCATGACAATAGCTCAATCCGTTCTCGATTAAGAGAGTGGAAACGAAAAGTTGACACCACCATAACGCCCACATACCCCAATCTAATAACCAGAATTTTTGGAAAATGTTGTTCAAAAGGGGCATAATTCTGCTAAATTGCAGGTCAGAGTAATGGACCTTGGTCAATGACCTCACATAATGACACCGAAGACATGTGTGAAGTTTCAATTGAATATCTGTAGTAGTTAGAGACATGGACTTGTTGCATGCAAACCTTAACCAGAGCATTACGCAGATGCCGAAGAACGGGTGAGTAGTATAGCTAGAACTATTCGCTGAATATTCAAGCTAAAAATGTTTGGCTCTAGGGTGGGGAATCAGAACCAAAAACAAGAGCTTTCAGAGGACAGTGCCCTCGACTATTCTAAGAATTTCAGTTGGTACATATTTGGAAAGTGGAAGGGGAATACCTTATGTAGTTAATAACTAAGTTAATGTAGTTTTGAAATTATAAGAGTTTTAAATATAAACTTTAAACAGACAATCTAAGTGAACAAGATTCGATGTTTGATATATTACACATGTGCCCAGTTGGTGCTGGGTAGCCCATTTCTAAGTCCAAATTAGGTCATGGTCAAGGTCAACGTGAGGTTGGGTGATATGGGTGGACTGGGAACGGTCATAAGTAAAAACTGTATAAATATCCAAGTGTTGTAGTAAGCGGTGTTGATGCTAGACATAACAGTAAAATCTAGTGAACCATGAAATGGCACTTTTGAATTATTATAAGTCCAAATAAGTTGGGTGATATGGGTGGACTGGGAACGGTCATAAGTAAAAACTGTGTAAGTATCCAAGTGTTGTAGTAAGCGGTGTTGGTGCTAGACGAAATGGTAAGATCTACTTAAACTTGTCATGGAAGGACGGACAGGACGATCACTATATGCCTCCTGTATCAAGATGCCGGGGGCATAAAAAGGGGCATAACTCTGTCAAAATGTAAACAGAGTTTAAGAGGTTGGCCCTGACACTGGAGTTGAAGACAAAAGTACGTTCCTATTTTAAAGTCAATAACTTATGTAGTTCTGAAGTTACAAATGTTTTGAATATAAACTTTAACCAGAAAATCTATGTGAAAAGGGGGCATAATTCTGAAAAATACAAAACAGAGTTATATGGAATGTTGCCCCTGACATTGGAGTTGATGACAAAGGTATACTCAAATTTTCAAGTGAATAACTTATGTAGTTCTGCAGTTACAAAACTTTTGAATATAAACTTCAACCAGAATATCTAAGTGAAAAAGGGGTATAACTCTGTCAAAATACAAAACAATAGTTATTGGGAAGTTGCACCTGATACTAGAGTTGATGACAAAGGTATATTCCAAGTTTCAAGTGAATAACTTATGCAGTTCTGAATTTACAAATTCATTAATTTTTTTAGCCTTAAATATCAGTAATATTTGAATTTCAGAACTTTTTTAAGAAATAGCCCCCTTGAGGCCCTTTTCGATTCAATAGTCCCTTTAATGTCTCAGCTGCCAAAACTAAACCTGTTGGACTAACCAAAACCAAATACGAGGGCTGTTTCATAAATTCGCGGAATTCTCTTCTCAAAAGTTAATTTTTCAATCATCTTAAATGAACACACATGCACAAGTTGTTTGACACATATCCTATGATATTTTAAAATGGGTCTTTATTTTCTTTAATTTATGGAAGTTTGGTATCTATAGCAACCGCTATTTAGTGACTTGAAGCACGCCGGTATATAAACATTTGAAACGCACTGAAAGTGCTATTAACTAGTCATACGTTATGCATTTTTTAGCGCGAAAGCGCCTGATGTTAGCATCACTTCTCAAAATCATTTCCTGTAAGTTTGAAAATATTGTGTTGAACGGTTACCTCCCAGCAGTGTTTTATCCCCATGATTTTGCTTGATGTCAACGGACGATGTTGAATTATGTTCCATTGACAAAGTTTGTGTTGGACTCGAACTATCTCCGGCGGAAACATTTAAACAAATCCAAAACTTGGATACATTACCTAAGTGTGGAAAGACATTTGTGTACAAATGGCATGCGCGATTTAGGGCCAGTAGAAACCATCCCTACAAACCAGACTTAGCCCCTATGGACTTCCGTTTATTTACAAACCTTAGGAATGAACTGAGAGTACAACGCTTTGAAACATCGTTAGCACTACGCAACAAATCAAGAGACATTTCTTCATCATTCAATAAGGATTGGTTCAAGGTTACATTTGACCAGTCGGTACACAGACATAGAAAGTGTGTGGCTACAGGTGGTGACTACGTCAAGAAAGTGAACCACACTCTTCAATTTGATGTTTAGATGATGTTAAATTGACGTCGGCATGCTTCAAGTACTACACAGTACCCTTGTTCAATGTTCCAAATAAAATTAAATGTTCTATGTATCACTATAATTTTTGGTATAAAAGTCAGTCATAAGTAAACGTATCTCAAATGTATTTGTTTTTGGGATAAAACACCTAAGTTAAAAGAAATATAGTAATTCTGCGAATTTATGAAACAGCCCTCATATTATATAAAGAACAAGTGCTGTCACTATCAGGTGTCATATTCCCCCGAAGGCGCTTTCAGTAAATCTTTGTAAATCGAGGTGTGAGCGTGAAACTGTTGTATCTGATTAACATTTCAATATCAGATACAATAGTTTCACGCTTTACTCTCGAAATAAAAGTGAAAGAAAAATGTAAACTTTATTACATCAGTCAAAATGGCTGCCCTGGAAAAAGGGGCATACATCTGCCAAAATACAAAACATTTTTATGGGTGTTGCTTTCCCTGGTGGAGACGTTGATAGTAAAGAAGTATTTTAAGTTTCTCGAAATACCTTTGATAGTATTCAAGCTATTGGACTTTAAGAAAAACTAACCAAAATTTTTATGTTAAAAAGGGGCACAAATCTGTCAAAATACAAAACAGAGTTATGAAGGTTGCTTTCCCTGGTGGTGGAGACGTTAATAGTAAAGATGAATTTTAAGTTTCAAGCAAATACCTTGGATGGTATTCAAGATATCGGACTTTATAAAAAAAACTTTAACCATGGTCGGACGGAATAACGCACTGACAGACGGACGGACGGATGGTTCGATTTAATATTTCTTCCTTCGGGGGCATAAAAACAATAATTAAATGATTTGCCTTCGCCGGAACTCAAGCTATATGTAAGTGGTAGACGTATTTTCCAAAATACCGATGAGAAGTGTTACATTAACGCTTTATAATTTTATCCATTTCTTTTCATGATTTTTCATAAACGACACTACATTTCCAATATATTTTTCAAATTTGTCAGTAGCGTTATTTCCGTTGTTTACATATAATGTGTTTTTCTTTCTGGGATCTATGACAAAATTTTTAAAAATTGTCAATTTGCTAATCTGTGAACAGGTCCGTTTAAAGCCTTTGTCACAACCCCATGCAAAACCCCCAAGGTTGGAAACTGTTTACCAATTTTTTGAGACCACATGAAAACTAAGGCAAAGTATTTTGCATGTTCGTATCCAGCATATCTTGCAGAACAAGTTTTCAATAATAAAACACAGTGATAGTAGCTTAAAATATAATAGGAAACAAGTATAATCTTAAAATAAAGATTTACCACAGTTCTTAAAAAATGTTTCAAATAATAATCAATATGAACAATCATATTTAATTAAAATATGTCAAAAGCCACAATATTTCATAAACTATTATTACGAATACATTATTTAAAATTTCAGGTACTTTATAATAAACAACTTTACCCATAAAAATATTGATTTACTGTAAAGATTATTTTCCAGTGATATGAGAACATTCATTTTATTTATTAACAAAAATTAAATGTAATAACATCTTACGAAAAATATCGCCAAATTCTAAAAAATCTTTTTAACTGCACATGTATGCATTTGACAACTGAACAACAACATTTCATTAAATACTCAAGCTTTATGCAGACATTATGTTTAATCAACAGTTTACTGCAAAGTGAATGATTGAGAAATAAATGCAAATTCATATACCACGAGGTAATAATAGAACTATTATGCTTTGCATGTGTTAGAAAGGAAATGAATATACAGTGAAATTTGCAGCAAATTAGTAAATACAGAATAAGCATGTGACTTTCGAACAACAGCAAATAAAATTTCACAGATCATTAACTTTCAGTTCATAAAGCTATGATGTTTCAAGACACATTTCCAGTATTATTTTGGCCCTTACAAACCATGGCCTATTACATTGATAATTAGTTGTTTTATTTAATGTGGCATGGTTTTGTAACACTAAGCATCAGCACTATTTTCTGACTTGCAATATTGAAAAAATAAAATTATTGTAAAAAAAATAAAAAATTATTCAAAATATTGATCAAGGCAAGGGAAAATGAAATTCTTTTGTGCTCCTTTTATTTATTGTCCTACTGAACCTTTATCATCCTGGTATAAATACACTTTCTATGAAAAATCCATTGCTGCATTGCAAAAAATATCCACATCCCCCAATATTTTTGTACAACAGTCAAAAGCATGTTTATATCCTTCAATAGAACATATTATACTGGTACGCTAAAGCTAAAAAAATAAAATAAATGTTGCTTAAATTGCAAATAATGTTCACGTTATTAATGTGAACATTTTAAAATTATGAAAGAGCATCACATTGCAAATTAAATGCTCTTTTCAAATAAGTTTTTGGCCAAAAAACATAATGTGAACATTTACACAAAAAGTAAATGAATATTAATTAATACTTAGCTTTTACTTCAACAAGATATGAAGATATGAAAATCCTAGAAATGGTGAAATGAAATCAAAGGAAATAGGTCCTATTGCAGGGTAATAATTATGGTTGTGAAAATAAATGCCTTTTTTGTAATTTCAAATTGGCAATAAAACATAGTACACATTTTAAGGAGTACTCTTCTACATCTGACCATAGGCAAAACACACTCGGACTTTTAACTTGTTACATTTTTGTACATTTCCTGACCAGTAATTGTAAATATATACAGTTTTCATCATTTTCTAACAGTTTTTATCACATGCAGACTATAGAAGTACTATCATTTTTTCAATGTTTTCTATTCTTAGTTTCAAATCACACAGCAGACTATCCCAGTATCAACTTGACAGTAGTTATAGGGACAACATTCTTGAACCTCCCTTCAAAGTTCCACTGACATTATCCAACTACTGCAGTGTAGCCTAAGATGACCAAGGGAGACAACCTTCACTAGAAGTACAACTCACAGGTCCCTTAGCTGGAAATGGGGAAATATTGTGTCTGCTAACAGAAGCAGAATGTCTGCTAATAGTTCTTGTAATTTTGTGAGATTTAAATATTGTTCTTTTGAAATACACTATTCTACTAACTTTTTTTCCTCGATTAATTCTCTATTAATTCCATTCTGCAAATGTGAATTCTACTCATTTTTTCTTAACTGTTCGTTTCTAATTTGAAATTGATCAGAAATTGATTTCAACATTTTTATTAACAAATACATTTATATCGTATTTTGAGGTCAGAAGTAGCAGTAGTATTTTTTTTTTTTAATTCTGATGACATTTTCAACATTGATACATGCAGTGAATTTCACATCCAATACAATTATTACCCAATTGTTACTCAAATCTGTTTTCATATCAGCAAATATTGCTAAATACTGCTTTAATAAAAGTTACTTGTTGATTTTATTTTCTGCAAAATATCTTACTGGTATTATATGAAAATGCAAATGAAACTTAAAGAATGTTTGCAACAGTAAAAATCAAGTATTTCTCAACAAAACAGCATGAAAGGAAGGCTAGAGCAAGACTTACTATGAGAAAAATTACTAACCCTAACCCTGAAATTTGCTGAAATTATTATAATTATTAAAATGAATATTTTTAAAATGAAGAAATAAACATGCTTTGACAAGCTATCTTTTGTAAAGCAAGTTGCAAGTCACAAAAATGTCTATTAATGATATTTTCATTATTAGATCTTTAGGCAATACCAACTTTTAAGCCATTTTACAGCAAGCATGTTTCAGTCGACCCATGAAAATTTAATACAACAAATGTCTCCAATATACTTCTAATGGAGCACAGAATAAACATAAGAAGCATGAAAGTTTACATTTTAAAGGGACAGTTTCACAGATGTTGGCTGTGAAAAATAATTTTTTTAAACTAACTTTCTTGTTTTAAAATAAATTTATAATTCATATTTTAAGGTTTGAAAAGCACATTCCTGGTGCAAAGTTAAACTTTTGACGAATATCTCATATTTTTCGATAAAATTTTGATACCTGGTAGACATACCCTAGCAAGTTTTTACACCAAAAAGCACAGTAAATATAAAAATAATTATGTTTCCCAAGCAATATGGAATAAAAGCCAAAAGTGTAGATAGATTTAACAAATTTTTGTTTTAAAATCAAATTTTTAGACAAATATTGTTCCAACACCAAACTGTGAAATTGTCCCTTTAAATATTCCTTTTGTAACATTTTTAAACATAGTTTTGAACAACATTCTTATGATATTAAGAAGAAACCCGTCTGTAGATTTGCCACCGATTTCCACCGATTACCACTCTTTTTCGTGGAAAACGGTGGCAAACAGTGTAAAAATGATGGCAAGCAGTGAAATGCCATCGTTTTTCATCAATCTGTGGAAAACGGGTAGTGGCATTCTATGTAAAATGGTGAAAATTCACTGGCAAATGGTGGAAAATTGGACTTAGTCATTTTGATGAGCGTAAAATGTATATTTTGCATACACAAAATTGGAACTTAGAAAATATCTGAGAGAAAAAGAGTGAAAAACGGAGGAAAATACTTATAAAATTGTATGACTTGCTTAAGGTAAAATAAAATGCATTTAAACTGAGTGTTTTCTGATAATATTGAAGTATTGCATTAGTTTCATGCTCAACACTTGTACTTTTAAACTTATTTTATCAAGGTAATTTACATGTTTTTTATTGTTTGAGAGTCTGATGGATGACGTGTTAAAAACACTTATTTTCTATACACGTCTTTATACTTGACAACTTTGATAGTATTGTATATTAATTAAAATTATGACTTAATGTAATATAAACAAAAATATTTATGTGGATGTGATAGGCTTTGATCAATTCAAAAGGTTTCAATGATACTGTACCATAATACACTTCAGCTAAAAATACTTAAATGTCTTATAAACAAAGGGTCTCATGTAAAACACTTTAATTAATTTGTACAAGTTGAAAGTTCTTGACTTTGTTCCAGCTGTTTAAGAACTAGTGATACACCATGACCTAAGTGAGATGCTACAATTTACAAACAATCTGATAAGCACTGACTGACAGCTGTGGTATTCAGATGTTTGTCTGCTACATAATTTGAAACCTTCTCCCTTGCATAAAACATCTGCTTATCTATTGGTTAACCCATACACAGCCTTTCCTGATTGGTTCATTCAATCACAGAAAGTTTACCTCTAAATTTGAAAACAAGAGTACACATGTAAATGTTTTAGCAACTTATAGACTTAAATTGTAGTTATAAAGCAACCTGTTGGATTTAATTGCAGTTTTAAAGCAATCATGAAATACTGACATAAATTAACATTCTGTTAAGAATCAATGTGCATCTAGTAACATGTGGAATCAACATTTAGTGTTGATAAAGAGGTGTACAGGACTTCAGCACTTTGGTTTATTGGAATAGCAGAACAACTGGTGGTTTGTATTTTTATATCTATATTTTCCCTTAAACATCATCATAGTTATATTTGTTCTGACTTCAATGTCTGTTTAGTATGTTGTTAACAATATCAATAAATTCTGAAACCACTGTATGATTTTGTTTAAGTTCACATTATAGACAATGCATTTAAAACATTCTTTCAGGATCTTACAGAACCATAGGGTTGTGTATTCTATTGCTAAATAAATTCTTAGGTAAAGAAATGCTTTAATTCAATGTACTTATTTTAGAGAATTCATTTAGGCATTACAATATTACCTAAGCAAACATAAATAATCTTGTATCTAAGTATACATATGTAATATTCGGATATAATATTAAGCATAAATGACTCAAATTAAACTGTCTGCCAGTTACATACATTGTCCCAACTGTATATGACAATAGTATTAATATAACAAAAACATTTCTTTCTCATATTGCTCTCACAGGTGTTATAAACGGTACCCTAAAATATAATATATACATTAACATACATCATATTTAATTATTTATTGATGCAAATAAGCACTTAGTTCACTGATGCATATATGCACTAATGAATATTGCTTTTATTTGTTTTACAGACTTTGCCATGAAGTATCCAGGACATGGATTGAGGACATTCATGAGGACTTTCAGCACTCAATGGAGCACTGGAGACTTTACATATTAATTTACAACAGTTATAAAACATTAATAATCTGTAGCATAAGTGTTGTGACGTATCCAGTATAGTACAGTAGCGTATCGGTAAGTATGGTTTTCTCCCTTTTTTCCTTCACGGGTCTCTTCCGTTCCAGACGTAGGCGAGGCAAGACGTGCTTTGAGGAGTAATAAGTTTCCCAGTATTTACCATAGGATAAGGTTAAGGTTGCGTTACAGGAGGTTTACTTTATTGGCGACGAGGTTAATTTGGTTTGGCTGCGTACATTTAGAATTCAACAATTATATTTCACTTTTTCCAGAACTTTCCGGTTAGGTCCAGTAAATTTAGCGGGAGGGGAAATTGTGGGTTAAAATATACGGCATTCATTGTACGGCATTCAGTTATCGGGGATATTAGTCTGGCAACCTTGTGAAGGCCTGTAAATTAATTTAGCAAATTAATTTTTCCAGTTTAGGCCAGAATTAGGTGGCTATTCTGTTTCTGCACAGAATTAAAGGAACAGTGTTTGAAAATTGGGAAATATTAGGGAAGGTTAGTAAGCAGTGTCTTGTAGCCACGCTAGTGTTTCAAGCTGTGTCTTTTAGTCACGCTTGGTCCCTCTAGTATCTGGGGTAAATTGTTTAAGTAAAATAAATAAAGAAATAAAATTTTTGTGTTTATTGATTATTATTTATTGGTATCGGCCCTGCACTTGTTTATTAATAAAAATGCTTATCATCGTAACTACAGCGTCTGTTCAAGACTTGATGAAAATTCCTGGAATTGGTGAAAAACTGGCCAATCATATCATCCAGTTGCGTGCTGCGTATGGGGTGGTTAAAAAGGAAGTGTTTGATTTAGCGTTGGGCAGCAAGCTGACACCGGAAGTGCTCAGTATGTTGGACTTTTCTGAGCCTGATCCCTTTAATTGGCTCGATTTTAGTGAGTCCCTGCCTTCACCAAAAGGCATCACACTTCAGGCGGCAGCATTTCCGGCTTATCCGCTGCTTCATGAGACATTACTGGTGTCTACGAAAACATCGGTGGTGTATACAGATTCAACGTGGTCACCACAACAGCTCCCATAATGGCATCATGGGCAAAATCACCGCTAATTAGAGAATCTTGTCCTCCTCTATCCTTGACACCGGCTGCACACAGGGTACGACGTTACAGCCCAGTAAAGTTAGAACATGGTTCCAATAGTTCAAGAGCCAGCTCACTTTTGTGTTCCCCGGATCGTCCAGTAATGGTAAAGACCCGGGGGTCCAGTGAAAAGAAACCCGGGGTGCATGCTGAGTCCTCTGAACACGAATGCAGAACATTGAGAAAGCCTAGCTCTTATAGTGCTGGGCAACTCTCAAGGTCGGGTTCTTATGAGCGCCAGGTCAAGGGAGAGAGCAGGAGGTGGGATCTAAGCGACGCCGGACGACACAGGACATTTGCAACCGGAAGTACGCAGGCTGCAGGTGGTAGGCCTTATAGGTCGCCATCCTCGAGTAGGTCGCCGGGGGCCAAGACAACATCACTGCGGGGAAACGGGAAGAACAAGGCAAGTAATGTCAGTAGGCACCGGAAGTCGGTAACCGGAAGTAACCGAACTGCAGGTGGTAGGCCTTATAGGTCGCCATCCTCGAGTAGGTCGCCAGAGGCAAGGTCAACTGCACTGCGAAGAAGCCGGAAGGGCCAGGTAAGTGGTGACGGTGGGCACCGGAAGTCGGCAACCGGAAGTAATCAGACTGCAGGTGGTAGGCCTTATAGGTCGCCATCAGCAAGTAATTCTCCGGTATGCAGGTCAACATCATCGTGCAGAAACCGGAAGGGCAAGGCTAGTGATGATGGTGGGCACCGAAAGTCTGTAACCGGACGCAATCGGACTGCAGGTGGTAGGCCTCATAGGTCATCATCATCAAGTAGGTCGCCGGATGCCAGGTTAACAGCACCACGCAGGACAACCTCACACAAAAAGAAGACCGGAAGAAGACTGCATTCCCATCGTTCACCGTCGGGCTCCGAATCAGAGTCTAGATCTAGATCACGTGGGTCCAATCACAAATCTAAGACCTGTCGTAGGCACTCCTCTGACAGCAGCCGGTCCCAGAACCGTAGCTCGCGCAGACAGGTGGACCCACGTAGACACCCGAAGGCGCTGCGGTATGATGGGAAGGCAAGTTGGCTATCTTTTAAGCGGAAGTTTGATAGCTACCGAAAGGTTATGAAGTGGTCTGAAGAGGAATGCAAAGACTATCTGATCTGGAGTTTGGAGGGGAAGGCCCTTGACTTCTTCACCATTACAACCATAGATAATGACCGATACTCATTTCGTCGGTTAATGAAGTCATTGGAGTCTCGCTTCGGTACGAAAGAAGTGCTTGAGACATCGAAGGCCAAGTTCCGACAGGCTACGCAGGGGCAAGAGGAGTCGCTTGAAGATTGGGCGGATCGTGTGCTAACATTAGCTACACCAGCCTTTGTGGACCTTCCGGAGGATCATATGCGCCAGGAAGCTATTGCCAGATTTTGCCAGGGTGGTTTGGACAAGGAGGCAGCCAAGCATGCCTGTTTGGTGAATCCCTCAAGCATGGAGGAAGCCCTAAACCTGGTGAAACAGCACCAATACATATCGCAGGCAGTAGATGGAAAAAAGACCAGAAGGGGCCGGGAGGAACTTTCTGTTAATACAGTGCAGGCATCTTCACAAGCAAAGATGGAGGAGCTTATAGCGTCCGCTTTGAAGGAGTTTGCCCAGCAAATGCACCTTACCCCTCCTGAAGCAGTGTCGAAGGAAGGTCAATGTGGGGATCAACCAAAGAGGTTGGGACCATGTTACTTCTGTAAGAAGAAGTATCACCTCAAAAGAGACTGTGTGGGGTACCAAGAGTGGCTAAAGAAAAAGGAGGGCAAGCCAAAGGGTTTAAACGGCAGAGGGCTCGACGGGAAGACCACACGACCGGGCCCTCAACAGTGAAGACAAGTGGTCTACCACAGAGGTCTGTTGGGGTAGAAGCTACAGGTACGGCTGCTTTAGGCAGGGTCTGTGACTCGCCTAATACAGATCAAAAGCAACAGAATGGTGTGCTCGCCCAACCGGGCAACAGTCTTAGCACAGTAGGGGAACAGGAAATAGGGGGGTCTGAAACTTCAGTGACTATCTCTGATGGCAAAGCCGGTGGCTTCCCCAAATCGGAGGGAAGACAGGAAGAAGATGAGCCTAGTAAACACGGAACCCAGTTAGGTACAGTTCAAGGTGATGGTACTCAGATTAATCAGTCCAGTGATCAGAGACCAAGTTCGGAAAAGTCTCAAGAGCCCATAAAGATATGCCAGGTGCGGGCGGGTTCTTCCATAGTGCGGATCAAGGTGGGCGACCTTGACCTCAATGCAAAGATTGACTCGGGTGCAGAGATTACGATCCTTCCATCAAGAATGTATGAGAAGCTAAAAAAGGCTCCCGCACAGATCCAAGATGTGGTTATGCAGATGGCTGATGCGGAAGCTGTCCTTAAAGGTTTCATAACAGCGCCTGTGAAGATGAAATTGGGCAACCGTTGCTTCAAAGAGAAGGTCTACGTAGCTCCCATAGGCGATGATATGCTATTGGGGCATGATATTTTGCATCATCTTGGGGTTTTGATGGACATGCAGTCAGACACGCTGATACTTGACGGTGAAAGAATCCCAATTACCACCAGTTTCAAAGATGGGAAGCCTGCAGTTGCTAGGGTAATGTTGAAAACTTGAGTAGTGGTGCCACCTAACTCGGTGGTACGTTTACCTTGCAAGTTAGATGCACCTATGGCTAGTGACTATTGCATTGAACCAGTGAGTGCCCTTAGGGTCCTTATGCCAAGGACAGTCAGTGCAGCAAACAGTGACCCAGTAGTGTGTTTCATCAACATCAAGGACACTTGCGCAACGTTGAAGAAGAACACACTAATTGCGACTGCCTGTGAAGTGACAAGTTACCCAGAGGAGCTTTTTAAAGTCTCCGCAGTGAATGAGACCCAGCTAGGGGAGACTGGGACATGTTGTTCTAATCTCCCTGCACCAGAGACAATTGGGAAACCAGATACAAGCATCCCAGAACATCTTAGAAGCCTTTATGAAGCGTCAATCAAGCACCTTGATGAAGAACAAAGCCAGCAGTTGCTCACGTGCTTGTGTGAATACCAGGACGTTTTTGCCCGTACCGATTTTGACTTAGGTACGTTTACTGAAATCGACCATAAAATCGACACGGGAGATGCGAAACCCATTAAACAGCGCATGAGAAGAACACCGGCTTGTTTTGCTAACGAGGAAGAAGAGCATCTAAATAAGATGTTAGAGGCGGGCGTCATTCAAGAGTCGGTATCAGATTATGCGTCGTCACCAGTACTCATACGTAAAAGAGATGGGTCGGTCCGGTGGTGCATCGACTATCGGGCATTAAATGAGGTGACTGTTAAAGATACTTTTCCCCTGCCGCTCATTGAAGATTGCCTAGACACGTTGGCGGGAAACCTTTGGTTTTCCAAGTTGGATGCAAACTCCGCTTACTGGCAGGTTCTGGTCAATCCAGAAGACCGGAAGAAGACGGCGTTTGTAACCAAATACGGCTTGTTCGAACATGTTCGTATGGGCTTTGGAATGACCAATTCTCCTGCTACGTTCTCCCGTGTAATCAACCTGGTGCTCCGTGGTCTCACGTGGAAGACGGTACTCGCGTTCCTGGACGATATCTTGGTCCTAGGTCAAGATTTTGAGGGACATTTGAAGAATTTGGTGGACACTTTTCGTCGGTTAAGACAGCATGGGTTGAAATTGAAACCCCGGAAGTGTATTCTCTTCCAGCCGGAAGTAGAGTTCTTGGGCCGAATAGTTAGCAGTAATCAGCTAAAGATGGCTTCAAAGGATATGCAGACCGTGGCTGAATGGCCCGTCCCAGCTTCATCGAAAGATGTGGAACGGTTCCTGGGATTGGCAAATTATCACCGGACGTTTATCCACCATTTTGCACATTTGGCCCAGCCATTGTATAATTTAACCGGAAAGAATAAATTTCAATGGCACCAGGAAGAACAAGAGGCGTTCGAAGAATTAAAGAAGGCACTAACTAATCCCCCAGTCCTGGGTCTTCCAAACAGTCAAGATCCTTTCATATTAGATACAGATGCTTCCGACACGGCAATTGGAGCTGAATTGATCCAGTTTCAGAAAGGGGAAGAAAGAGTTATTGCTTATAGCAGTTTCGCTTTAACCCCGGAACAACGCAGGTACTGTACGACTAGAAAGGAACTATTAAGCATTGTAATATTTACTAGACATTTTCGGCACTATTTGCTGGGACGATTGTTTACAGTAAGAACAGACCATTCAAGCTTGACGTGGTTACTGAGGTTCAAAGATCCCCAAGGTCAGCTGGCGAGATGGATCGAAGAGCTATCTCAATACCACATGGTCATTCAACATCGACTGGGTGCGAAACATGGCAATGCAGATGCTCTATCCAGAAGGCCTGATGAACTTGTGCCATGTGCGGCTTATGTAGCAGGTATTCGGCTAGAGCACTTGCCGTGTGGGGGCTGCCATTACTGTCAACGTGCGGACGAACAATGGGGTTTCTTCACACAAGATGTGGATGATGCGGCAAACCTGTCCAGTTTTGCCATGAAACAGGGGGCAAGTGCGAGGGGGGAAACCGTGTCAGTTGGATGTTCGAGTCTCAGTGCGACATCAGACGATAATCTTACAGTGGAGAGCAGTGACCTAGGACTGAGTGAAGCACATTTCGATATCGTCACCGTGGGTAATGAGTGTGCCAAAGTGTGTAATGTAAGAGTGGTGCAGGAAGCTACTGCCGAAACGCCTACTTGTTGGGGTTTTACTTTCGAAGAACTGCAAGCGGAACAAAGCAAGGATAAAGATCTAAGTATAATTCGTGAGTGGCTGTTAACAGGGCAAGAGCCTGATGAAGGAATTATATTTCTCGTCAGTCCAGAAGCCAAGTATTACTGGGTGAATAAGGAACTGTTCCAGTTAGTGGACGGGGTTCTGTTCAAACGGAAGCTGGACAGCAAAGATCTTGAACTTGTGGTACCTAACAGCCTTCAAGAACAAGCAATGGTATGGCATCATGATATACCGTCGTCAGGGCATCAGGGGGTGGCCAGAACAAAAGCAAAGTTGAAGGAAAGGTTCTTTTGGGTCAGGTTGTCCAGGGATGTGGAATCGTTTGTGTTGACGTGTCCCGTGTGCAACAAGAACAAGAAAAACAAGCACTACGGGAGGGTTCCATTGACCATGTATCAGGCGGGAGCCCCGATGGAGAGAGTGCACATCGATTTTATAGGTCCTCTACCCAAGACAGAACGAGGGAACGAACATTGCCTGATGATGGTGGATCAATTCACGAAGTGGGTGGAATGCATACCATTGCCATCACAGAAAGCAGAGGTAACTGCACGGGCAGCAGTCGATGAGTTTTTCTCACGATTTGGGTTACCCCTCCAATTATTCTCGGATCAAGGGCGGAACTTCGAAAGTAAGCTGTTTGAGGCGTTGTGTAAAGCACTACATATCCATAAGGCAAGAACGACACCTTATAGGCCGTCTGCAAATGGACAAGTGGAACGCTTCAACAGGACGTTGATGGACGCGATGAGGTGCTTCTTAGGGAAATCTCAGAATAAATGGGATCTGCATGTTCAGCAGATAGCAGGAGCGCTTAGAGCATCGGTCAACCGAAGTACTGGTTTTACCCCGAACATGCTCATGTTGGGCCGAGAAGTCAACACTCCAGCATGGCTCATGTTTCCCAGTGTACATGATAAGCATGAGGACTGTGATACCTATGTTGCAGAGTTGTTGAAAACCATGAAGGAAGCCCATGCGTCTGCTAGGTCCACCTTAGAGACTTCCATGAGGAGGATGAAACACTACTACGATCTACGGATACTATAGCTCCCCTATGTCGAAGGAGATGTCATATATCTTTTAGATACGGCGACTCTCAAGGGCAAATCACGCAAGTTGAGTTCTCCCTGGAAAGGTCCAGCCGTGATCGTCAAGAAATTGTCAGCTTACCTTTACCAGGTGCGACTGCGAAATGTAGTATCCATAGCCAATCATGACAGGATGATGCCATGTAAGGACCGGAAGCTCCCGGATTGGATTGTCAAATTCCAAAAAGGGGAGATCTTAGGAACTCCGGAACAGGAAAATGAAGAGGACAACAAGGAGTACTGTGTTTGCAGGAAGCCGTATGGCGGTCGGTTCATGATACAGTGCGACTTCTGTGAAGAATGGTATCATGGATCTTGTGTCAACGTGACGGCAACAGAGGCACTTGAACTAGACAAATACAAGTGCAGGGCCTGTAAACAAAAGTGTTAGGGTACTAATTTTCGTCCGTTATTTCAGATTACAGGTGGTAGTCATGGCATCAGGATCTAACGAACCAAGAGATTGCCTGGCAACAGTGGAAGACTACCTAAGTCGTGGTCAGGTGTACAAGCCGGCTGGGGATTTTGTCAAGAAGCTGGCACTGTGCCCAAGATGTTGTGGGGGGAAGGAAAAAGTGAACGTTCTGTTGGATGTGGTCAACCGTATGGTGTCTTTAGTGAAGCAGTCTAGTCAAGGCGGGCGGAATACGAAGAATTTCTCCGCTTGGCTCAAGGAGGCTGCCAAATCACTGGAGATGTACCAGCTGGTAAGTCGGGATTGGATCTGTACCAAGGTGTGGAAGCTTCCCGACTTGCCACCCCCAAAAGAACAGGACTACGATCCAACAAAAGGGAGGAGTGACATCAGGTACCGAACCGGGTCGGCCTTGCCAGTGTTAGATGCAGTTGAGGAGGACATGGAGATCCTGGATTATGAGAACGTCGATGTGGACAGGTTGCTGGCTTCACCAGTCCTCAGTACAGTTCCCGTGGCGAATAGTCCCCGTCGATCTCCTCGGCTGATTAGCAGGGGCAAGAATACCGACACAACAACGTCATCTCCTCACGTCCAAGCAGGGAGGGGAGCTCAGGTCGTGACTTGTAGTCCGATCCCGGAACCCTACCTGGAGACACTTCCTTCCCGTACAGTGGAACGTGTGGCACAGGGCATAACAACAGGAATGGAAACCACGGGTACGACTCGTAGTCTAACCAAGGAACCCATTTCAGAGACGCCAGCTTTCCAGAGAGTGAAAAGTGCGGTTCAGGGCACAGCAGCGGACCCGAGATCAGAAGGGGCCTGTGGCTCTTCTGAGGGTAAATCAAAGCGAGTCCAGTGGGTCGATGAATGGCCAAAGACTTATCATCACAGAGATGTAGTGAAGCCAGTTCGTTGGGTAGAGATTAAGAACCCAGAGAGCTCGGTGGGCATTCTGAAGCGCAAAAGCGGGTCGGCCATAGGCAGCGAGGATTTGGTTATCTCAATGTCTGTGTTGAAGAGAGCCAAAACCAGCGATCTCCTCGCCCAAGTCAGGGAGAAGGCCGAAGAGCGCAGAGAAATAGAAAGGAAAAGACGGAATCGTCGTAGTCAGAAGCGATGCTGGGTCCCGGGGTGTGTGGAAGGGGCAAAGTATCTGAAGGCCCATGCATTCTTCACGCACATCCCCTCTATTTTCGACGAAACGTTGGACCCTGCGGATGAAAGGGTACTCAGAGGAAGAAGGAACGCCTTAAGTCAGGCTGGAAGGTGGCTGCTGGGGAAACCTGTTTCCTTGGACGAACTGGTCGCTTTCTTGACTGTGCAGAAGATGTTGAGCACCTCGGACAACACCACAGTCACGGAACGGCAGGAGGCGGCTATGAGGGAGTTTTGTAAATTCCTTCATGAGCCCATTCCGGAAAAGGTCACCTTGGAGCCTTGCAACTCGGTGGGAGCACTGCTACATTGGAAAGTGGAGCTACTCTTGGCAGCCAGTTTGTTGGAAGAAGAGCGGGCTTACTGGTGGCAGAACTTCCAGGCCCCCGAGAGTGCACATCAAGTCGAGGAGGCTCAACCAGTCCAGCCAAAGTACCCAGAGGCGTTTGACGCACACTTTCATCTGGATAGGACTCTGCGAAGTCTGAAGCTTCACCAAGGTCGAGTGGAGGACATCCTGAATGCGGTAACAGTAGAAGAAGGCAAGCGGATTTCCCTTGTAGGGGGTGTTGCTATCTACTGCGACCCAGACAGCTATCCTACGGACCAGCAACTGCGAGATCTTCCGCAATACATTTCCGTAGGGGTCGGTATCCATCCACGACATGCTCGGTACAGTATGGCTCGGGTAAACGAGGGAGTTCAACGATTCCAGAAGCTACTGGGCAACCCTCGTGTGGTAGCCTTTGGAGAATTGGGACTTGACCACACAGAACCCATGAAGTACTGGGCATATCAGGTGGAGCTGCTGGAAAAGATGCTCCCATTCCTGGAAGACAGACATGTGCTGGTGATTCACTGCCGTGGAATGGAGGGAGATTGTGGTACAGAAGCATTTCTCCTGCTCCTTCCTTTCCTGAAGAAATTCGTAAGGATGAATCACCCGGTACATTTGCATTGTTTCACTGGTAATAGGTACGTCCAGGATCGGTGGCTGGAGGTGTTTCCGCGGACATACTTTGGTTTCACCAACAAAGTGAGGACATTTTCGTCGGATCAGATTGCGGCATTGCAACATGTAGAGGAAAGTCACTTGATCCTGGAAACGGATGCTCCTTACTTTCCGGCACCTGGATCCAGAGTATCGTCGCTGAGTCAGATCTTCTCCGTGGCCGAAGCGGTGGCAGCACATCGAGGAACCACTGCGAAACACGTGTTGGAGATCTCATTGGCCAACGGAAAACACCTCTACCACAGTCAGCAGTGACGAGCAGTTCTTGTAGCTCGCCTGCTCCAGTCCAGATAGTGGCCAGTAGATATCAGCTGGGTTTGTAACTCGTTGGTGTCTACTGTAACAGAGAACCAAACCTCCAGGAAGACCAAAAGTAGGGCTTGTAGCTCGCGCAGTAACATCCTGACCATTGACTTCGGTAGTGAAGAACGGTTCGCCAGATGAGACCCCTAAAGTAATGTAGTGAGCGTGTGGGATGCCCGGAGATACGTCACTGGTAGCCGAGATATCCTTGTGGGGCAACTTGTAGTTGCTGACCATCTCGTGCAGATACTTCCCAGTCCTGGTAAGGCCTTTTTATCATAAAGTCGGGGGGAGTGTTGTGACGTATCCAGTATAGTACGGTAGCGTATCGGTAAGTATGGTTTTCTCCCTTTTTTCCTTGTTAGTGGGGGATACCCGCGAGTTCACGGGTCTCTTCCGTTCCAGACGTAGGCGAGGCAAGACGTGCTTTGAGGAGTAGTAAGTTTCCCAGTATTTACCATAGGATAAGGTTAAGGTTGCGTTACAGGAGGTTTACTTTATAATTGCATCTTAAGTATATTTTAATCATCTTGTAATTGTGACAACTGAAATTTACATAATAAATACTACATTGCGTTAATTCTTTTGTGTTGTATTAGATTCATATTGTTTTTTATTCGGATGACAGCATATTAATCAATCAGTTGGCGAAAAGGGGCAAATCATGTAAAAAATGCCATCGATTTTCACCATTTTCCACTATCAGTGGCAAAGAGTGGAAAATTTGCCACTGTGGTATTTTGATGGCAAACAATGAAAATTTTGCCATCGATTTCACCATTTTCCATCCCAAGTGGCAAAGGATGTAAATATTTACATCGATTTCCACTGGTGAAATTGGATGGCAAATGATGAAAATTTCGTCCAAATACTCCACCGTTCGCCATCAAATTTCACCAAATGCCAAGAACGATGTAAATTCTTCCACTGTCCCTTTTTTCATCGTTTGCCACTGATTTTCCACCGAATTTCATGTCTAAATACTCCACCGTTTGCCACTCTTTTTTCCATGGCGAACGATGGAAAACGGTGGCATATTTACAGATGGGAACTTTGTGTACAGCAACAATGCCACAATGCATATCACTAATTGTTCTGGCTGGTTGTACAGCAACAATGCCACAATGCATATCACTCATTGTTCTCGCTGGTTGTACAGCAACAATGCCACAATGCATATCACTAATTGTTCTCGCTGGTTGTACAGCAACAATGCCACAATGCATATCACTAATTGTTCTCACTGGTTGTACAGCAACAATGCCACAATGCATATCACTAATTGTTCTCGCTGGTTGTACAGCAACACTGCCACAATGCATATCACTAATTGTTCTCACTGGTTGTACAGCAACACTGCCACAATTCATATCACTCATTGTTCTCGCTGGTTGTACAGCAACAATGCCACAATGCATATCACTAAGTGTTCTCGCTGGTTGTACAGCAACACTGCCACAATGCATATCACTAATTGTTCTCACTGGTTGTACAGCAACAATGCCACAATGCATATCACTAATTGTTCTGGCTGGTTGTACAGCAACAATGCCACAATGCATATCACTAATTGTTCTCGCTGGTTGTACAGCAACACTGCCACAATGCGTATCACTAATTGTTCTCGCTGGTTGTACAGCAACAATGCCACAATGCATATCACTAATTGTTCTCACTGGTTGTACAGCAACAATGCCTCAATGCATATCACTAATTGTTCTCGCTGGTTGTACAGCAACAATGCCACAATGCATATCACTCATTGTTCTCGCTGGTTGTACAGCAACAATGCCACAATGCATATCACTAATTGTTCTCGCTGGTTGTACAGCAACAATGCCACAATGCATATCACTAATTGTTCTCACTGGTTGTACAGCAACAATGCCACAATGCATATCACTAATTGTTCTGGCTGGTTGTACAGCAACAATGCCACAATGCATATCACTCATTGTTCTCACTGGTTGTACAGCAACAATGCCACAATGCATATCACTAATTGTTCTGGCTGGTTGTACAGCAACAATGCCACAATGCATATCACTCATTGTTCTCGCTGGTTGTACAGCAACAATGCCACAATGCGTATCACTAATTGTTCTCGCTGGTTGTACAGCAACAATGCCACAATGCGTATCACTAATTGTTCTCGCTGGTTGTACAGCAACACTGCCACAATGCATATCACTAAGTGTTCTCGCTGGCTGTTTTTCTCAATTTAACGAAAACCAAAATAGGACTGGAAATGCGTCTTTTAAATGTTTGTTTTTTTGTAAACTAAAAGTAGATGATCTGTGAAATTGTTATTCACCATCGTTGGAAGGTCGAATGTTCATCCTACATTTACTACATTTGTGTAAATAACGGTCACTATTTTACATTCACTGCTTTTCAACAACATGTCAAAACAAAACTGTCCCATATAAACACGTGGTATACAAATCTGCATGAACTCCTCATTCATACACGTGCAATAAACCATCAAAGAAACACATGTTCACATATCGCCCAGTTATTTACGAAGTCTTCTTTTTATCACCAGGTTCATACTGAAGATGTTGAAATGTATGGAAGCGTAAATGTACCCCCCCTCATGATGTCAACTTGACGTTGTTATGTAGTACAATACGACATACGCTATGTCGACATGTTGACTTATAACGCAGTTACTCGTTATAAATTCTGCTGACATGGCTAGATAATGTTGTCATATCGTAATAAAAATATCGACTTCTTGTGTTATTTTTTCGAAATGTTGACCGTCATTTTGTTGAAAAGAAATGTAAAACCCGTATGTCGAGTTATTTGTTCACTATATACGATATACTCGCAGCTTGTCGATATACACTTTCACCACATATGCAGAAAATAATGATTACTCGACTTAAACTTTTACAGCATATGACTTAAATTTGTCCACAAAATACCTATTTTGCGGCAAATTCTTCGTTCGATAGCAGACACACGTGGCGGAATCTGAATCAAAACTCTATAAATTTATAAGGATTACCCATTGAAAATGTTTGTTTTTGTAAGTATATTTGTATATAATACTCAGCCATTCCATGTAGGGGTTTAGTAGGGTTTGTACTAAATAATTTGATTCTGATTAGAAAATTCTATCGGTCATACATTCTGGCGGGTGTTTTGTTAATCCCCACATTTCTTAGCTTTTATGCCAAATACTCATTTCTTAGCCATTTTAAAAATGTAGGATGTGTCTAAACAGTAAGTTGTTTGTCAGTTGAAATTGTGCACTTTGCTTTTTACTTATATTTTGGCACTGTACTTTATCTCTTCTGATACACAAAAATCAACTATACGCCACAGAAAACATCATTTATTAGTTAATTCCTGCGAGTATTTCGATTAAATGCATGTTTAAAATGTGTATGTACAATTTTTCCAAAGAAATGTTGAGAAATGTTGCACGGTATATGCATGTGTAACAATCGCTTGTTGTTTTTTTGTATTTTAGTGCTGGCTGTTCCGGAGACTGTAAGGCATAATAGATGAAGAAGGTGTACAATTAAGAGCTCGACACAGATTGCGTTGCAGACATTATCAAAACAAGGGACCCAACTTTGCTATACATATAGACGGTTATGACAAACTGAAGCCTTTTGGTATACCTATTCATGGTGCAATTGATGGGTTTTCAAGAAAAATTTTGTGGTTAGAAGCCTGTTACAGTAACAAGAATCGAAGAATAATTGCTGGATATTATCTTAAATACGTAAAACAATTAGGGCGTGTACCAAGACTTGTTAGGGGGGACGCTGGTACAGAAAATGTTCTAATACGTGATTTGCAGACAACTTTGCGGTATGATGATGGCGATAATATGTCTGGATTTAGTAGTTATCTGACGGGAAGATCTACGTCAAACGAACAGATTGAACGATTTTGGGGAAGTTTGCGTTTTACTGCCTTTTGGAGAAATTACTTCAGAGACATGGTAGATAGTGGTTTATTACGAATTGATGACAATGTACATTTGGAAATTATAAGATTCTGCTTTATGCCTCTAATACAGCGTGATTTAGACTCATTTGTCAACATATGGAATCTTCATAGAATTCGTCAGCAAAGAAATGTAGAAATCCCAAGTGGCATTCAGTCAGCTCTGTATCATCAACCTAAGTGTTTGATACCCATGATTACTCGTTCCCACTTCGTTGCAGTTTTGAATGTCTAAATCATTTACAAAACATTTATACAACGACAAAGAGCAAGTTCGGCTGCAGAGATTTGTTTAAACCTGTTCTGGAGGAAGTATATGACATGTAGGCAGAGAATCTTCCGCAACCCCACACACTTGAGACTGCCCTGGACTTGTTTACTGTTTTATGTGATCTCATTGACAACGTGTGACCGCTTTAAGTGACTCTTTTTTTGTTAGTTAAGGACCATGTGATTGTGTTAACATAAAAAATAACAAATGAGGTGTTATTATTGTGTCAATGTCATTACCACTGTGTCATTGTCATAGCATTTTGTTATTTGCACAGCTATTGTGCCATTGCCTTTATAGTGATTTTGCCTTATTCAGGTTACCTTTGATATTGTACCATTTCCATTGCCATGGCGTTATTGCAATTGTCATTGTGTCATTGCCGTGAAGATATTTATTGTGCTACTGTAAATGTCATAATGTCATTGTCAAATGTATCTTTGTCATTTATGTGGTGTCATTGTTGCATTGCCATTTATAAATGTTGTGACGTTGCCATTACATGTCTGACTGCCATTGAAGTTTTGTCATTGGCACACTGTTTTTGTCATTTATAAAAATGTCTACGTATCAATGGCAAAACAGATGCAAAATACTTGTGCAGTTAATTTGAAAATCCAACCATCCAAACCAAATATGTGGATCGGACAAGCTCTTTATTTGCTCATTTTACCTTTATCCTCGAAGTGTAACCTTGACCTTAAAGGTATTAGTCTGGTTTTTACGCATGACACGTTTCAATCGCGGTGAATACTTAAGCAAAGTTATTTGGAAATCCCACTATCCATGTATACATTGAACCGACATTGTGACAACTATGTCGAGCTCAGCCTCTTAACAAAAATGAGTGGATTGTGACCGAAATCAAAATTGACCTGTATTTGAGAAGATGTACCCCCATGTCTAATATAAATTAAATCCATTAAGTGTTTTAAGTCATTTATCGCTAAGTCACCATTGTGTGACGAACACACAGATGGACGCACAGCCAACAGCAACACATAAAACCCGTGACCAGTTTCAATGTCCAAGGCACATACCAAAATCACTTACTCTAAACCAATAGGTCCAGTCAATGTTAAACTGGTTGTTTGGCTTCATGTGTATCGGTATAACACCTTGATATAAACAAGAGGGACATGATGGCCCTATATCGCTCACCTGATTCACCTTGATCAAGCTACTGTATTGTTTATTTGTTAATGCCCGTTAATCAAATTGCTGTATGACAAGTTATGTAAACTATTTGGCAGCTTTGTTCGGGTGAGCTCAAAAAAAGCAAAAAATAAACCCTCTGAATTCTGAACAGCTTTATACTTAAATTATAAATAACTATACAACCTTTTAGTTGATTTGTGTAAAAACTTACTAATAATCATACCAATTTTCAGTCAAAACAGTGTAGACTTAATTTACAATTAAGGAGAAATAATAAATCAGCTTCAAAAATCATGTAAGATAATTACTTCAGTTTCCAAAATCCCAATTCAACTGTATAAGTCAGTCCAAAAGTTACATGATTAAATGATACTGAATAAGTTACTAACTTAACAGTCCAAAAACTACAGAAAATAATTAACCCTTTCAGGCACTAGATCACATGATATTAATCATATATTCTGATTGCTTGTTTACAACATAAATTTTAGCTATTTATTGTTGTTTACATCTTTTTCATGACTGGATGCCAAGACAGTGGAAAAATTTACTGCTGCACACTTAGCCAAAATATATGTCAGAAGTAGGCTATATATGTATAATTACTATGTGTAATGATGCTGATCTAAAATAGAAGCATCATGTTGAATCAGAGTGATGTATTGGTTTTACTGATAAGCAGACTCCACTATCTGGGTTATATCTGTGACTAAAGGGAAATAACACATTTATGGCACTTCCTGATACTGCATTTACCTCCCTTTACCAGGTGAGTTATTCAGGAATAGATGTATTTGGGACAAAAAAAAGGGACAATAACTCTGGTGTTCCAGGTCCGATCGAGCCCATTATCAAACTCGTCCAAGATTTGGTGAAGATTGAATAAAAAATGTAGTCTTTATCGCGACAACAGTCCAAATTGCTCATGGCATACGGACGACGGACCACGCCGGAGAGGTCCCCTATACCAATAGCTCACAGAGCACTTCGTGCTCAGGTGAGCAAATAGTTATTCAAGGGAAAGTTTGTCATCTAAGGTGAAAATTGTAGATTTAGGGGCAAGAAATACAAAATATTAATTAAAACACATGTTTCCCAAGCCTCATGTGGTTTAATTTTTTTTTATGAAGTAATTTTTCACATATATGAGCGTTTTTATTGAACTACGCATTAACTACATCCATATTTTTTATGGTTTAAGCAGTTTTAAATGCATGTGTATACTTTTTAAGTAGATTTAATGCACCAGTACATTTTGGATATGACAATAAACCCCGTTAAAACAACAGACAAGTGTTAGCGTTTATTCCATATTTATTTGTATTTCAATGACTATACTATTACGTTTATTCATTGTGTATCATGTATTTTTAATTTATACCCCAAATGTTTTTGACTTCAAAGAATGGACAGTAAACCAAAGAAACCGGAAATACAAATGTATACTGCAACAGCATATACCGAAAAAACTATAATAAGAAAAGTACAAACGAAACAGTTCGCAAAATTGACACACTTTCACGAGACGTCTCATTTAAAATCCAACAATAAGATTAAATTTCACCACCATTAAGACTTTTTATTCTTAAAGTTTAGGCCTCTCCTACAATATAAAAGCCAGAAAATTGAGCGATCAGCCATGCACTAAGTTATACTGACCAATACTAGGTAGGCACCCTAGCAACCATGCATTTTTCAGATGTTTCGTATCATTTGGTTTAGTCTTTATTTCGATAGGAAAACGCTTATATTTTTAATAAATTTGATCTAATTCATTAAAAGCATCCTGTATTAGACTAACAAACAATGTTTCAAAGTTAAATTTACAAAAATCCCAGCTTATGTACAAAAAGTGTAGCGATTTCAAATAATTTATTTACGTATCTTAATTTTGCAAGACAAACTCCTAAATTCTCAATTAAAAAAAATGTATTTGTGAGATAGAATTGTCAAGCTATAAATAATTTACGCCAGTATAAGAAGAAATAGTGATGACTTTCCATTATTCAGAGGGATGACCGAATATACAGAGGTGGCTGAGTAGATAAGAAAGACTGATACCACTAATCATTTTTTTTTGGCCTTCTATAGTCTTAGGCATAAAAAAATATGTTTGTTTCAGGTTACCCGACCTACCCTAAAAAAAATGCCCATACCGTAGAACATTTTATTGAGCTTCTCAAATATATTTTTGAATTTATTGATTTTTTTCAATAATTGAATGTTTTTTTGCTTTAATACGCGTTTTCTCGTGATGTCATGATTTTCTACAGATTTACAGATTTCGCGAAAGTTTATATCGACATGCTGCGATTATATCGTATATCGTGAAAAAATAAGTCGACATACGAGTTTTACATTTCTTGTCAACAAAAATGACTGTCAACATTTCGAGAAAATAACACAAGTCGATATTTTTGTTATGACATGACGACATTACCTAGCCAAGTCAGCAGAATTTATAACGAGTAACTGCGTTATAAGTCGACATGTCAACATAGCGCATGTCGTATTGTACTGCATAATAACGTCAAGTTGACTGAACATATCTCGTATTACCAAACATAATCACATCATGAGGGGGGGGTACATATACGCTTCCATAGAAATGATAAAATTGTGTGACATTTATGTCTATATAAATGTTTAATATATAGAGATATTAAAAATAAAAATAAAATTTGACTTTAGTACATTTCTGGAAATACATTACCACCCCAGGTTTCTTGTGTAACAAAACAAAGTGTAGCCAACAAAATGTTTTTAAAATCTAAAACAACCGTAAAACGCCGTGTATTATGCGCAGTCATATATAATGCGCACCTAATTTTTTTGGTGGAAAATGTGGAAAAAAATAGTTGGGAGCCAAAAATAGGTTGAACATGTGTGCTGTGGAGCTTTGCAATCAGTTTTTAACAAAAGGAAAGTATAAAAATCATATCAGATTAAAAACAAAATCAAAATAAATGTTTGATATGTTTACAGCGTATTACAGTTTTTCCAAGCTCTTGTGGTCTAATTACCCCAAAACGAAAGTCACATCCTCAGGGTTACATGCTGTCAGTTAGATAATAAGCACATATGGTTGAGTGCAGGATGCATATAATTTGTAAAATACAGTTTGAACGATATGTTTTGGTATCATTTTAAAGGTATATATGTAAGCAATAAGAAAAAAGGCTGTTTTTGTGCCCTACTTTTTGTCTAGTGGTTCCCAGCTTCATAATTTTTGGCCCATGTATTAATGCTCAAAATGGCAGCCTCCATGGTAAATATTTTGAGTTACAACACATAGAATATTTTGACATGCTGTTTTTTCAAAAGGTTATGTCTTCATCTGTCCAACAATGTATGGTGATATATTGGAAAGTACCGGTAGTTTGGTAATGGTGAAAAGTGAGATCAAATTTTGAATATTTTATATGGAACAAAGAAGGAATTTATTTGCGCATGCGTAACCTTATGTGATATAGACGCTTTGCAAGCAAAGGTTACATTACACCAACATTTTATTGGAAAGTTCATACAATTTTTGAAAAATACTCAAAATGACACTAATATCTCAATCTGCTTAACAACATTAATGACATAAGCCAGGAAAAACACAAACGAACCAATTTCAAAATATTTATTCGCACCTATTGAGTTGCAAAAAAATAATGTTTTTTCACACATTTCGTACGACAAAGGAAATTATCACAATATCGACAATGGCCCCAAATACAGTTGCTGTACTCGGGACAATTGGGCATGGTATTATTACAACAACAATAACTTGTAATAAACAAAAATGGCCGAAAGTGGCTTCATTTCTTCTCAATTTTAGCCAAAGGTACTGTTTAAAACGCTGGATACATACCTAAAATAATAATAATAGTTATTATCACTTATTAACATTGTCCCTTCAGTTCTTAATAGTATAGATCATTTAATTATGCTAATAGTCCATTTACAATACCTGGAAGCCATTTGGGGCAAGTTGCACAATCTTTGGAAAAATTTCCCTACATCGTTAAAGTATTGTATAACGTGCGCCAAGTTTTTAAAATTGATTTTGGGGGCAAAAAAGTGTGCGTAGTACACGATGTTTTACGGTAAGTTCAAGATTCCTTTATTATTAGTCCAATAAAACCAAAAAGAAATATAAATAATAGCCCAATAAATTTAGTGAAATGATGAACTGTTCGAGAAATCTTCTTATGCTAGGTTCCCACTATCGTGTGATCCATCACGAACACCATGATTGGCCACTTGTAGCTGATTGTGGTATTTCTCTGAGATTTGAAGCTTGGATACAGAGTGTTGCTAGTCCGTAAGTTTTGATACGATGTTTTGCGCTCTGTTGCGATCTGGTCCCCATTTGCCAATAACACATCTGTCACAATCACGATCTGTCACGGTCTTATCTCCAGTTTAGATATGATTACATCCGTTCCGTTGGGATTGTTTTGATCGAGACCACCAGTGGGTCTAGATTTGACAAGATAATCACAATCGGGTTTTCCGAATTATGACGTTCTAGTACGTATGGATAAGTTCCGATACGTTTATCACAAATCAATATGTCTTTCATGATCATGTTCGATGAATATCACGATTCAAGCTACGACTGGACCCGAATGATATACATACAGCCCTAATGACTACTGACATCATTGCTTCTTGAGATCGCAAAACATCTTAAAGACGTTCGGATCAATTTTTTCTATTTTTTTCCCACAGAATGAGATTTTCTAAAAAATTTGCAAACATTTGTTAATTTATCCTTAAAGTAAACAGTCTTAAAAAAAGGGGGGTTACCGGCCTTGTTCCGGAAATATTGGGGTTTAAATACGGTACCTGTCAAAGCCCTTTTGTCAGTTGTGTGACTAGCATTGTTCAATTATATAAAGCGTTCATGTTCAAACAAGGACGGAGTTTTTTAAATGCATCTTTTTTTTAATGTTTCGTTTGGCAATATACAAGTGCAGTTTAATGATAAAATGCACTTTACCTATAGTTACCAGTTAAAAAATGACATTTAATGGATACTTAAAAAGGTTAATTATGCATTTAATATGCCTTTGAAAACATCAATAAATAATAAAATATACTAATATCTTTTGTTCCAAACGATAGATTTTGTTAAAAAAATTCATATACATATGTCATTGTATACTGAAAGTAAAACAGTGATGAAAAATAGGGGTCACCCACCTTTTTTCGGAAACACTGGGTTTTGAATACGGTACCTGTCAAAGCCCCTTTTTTCAGTTTGGATTTTTTATCAGTGTTTTAAGTATATAGGAGAGCTTTTTTTCAAACAAGGTTATGGTTCTGTCAACTGATATGTTTTAACATGTCTTGTTTGGCAATATACAACAGTATTTTGGTAATAAAAACACTGTTAAAATTTCACTGGACATTTAAGTAGATCGAATGGGTTCTAATAATACCTTCTGAAACGTCATTTACTATGTATTAATATATTATTTTCCAAATGAGATTTTCTTAAATTTTCACACATACATGCACCAATGTATATTTACACCAAAACATTAATAAAAAGAATGGGTCACTGATCTTGTTCGGGAAATATTGGTCTTTAAATAGGGTACCTATGTCGCCTTTTTTCATGTCGTATTTACGTGAACAACGTATCAATTGCCAACATAGAATGGCGATATTTAATGGATCTTTTTTTAACTAGTTTGTTTGGCAATACATTGTATACATGTATTTTTGATTATTATAATGCTTTATGAACTTTTAACCATTGACTGGAACTTAATGACTTACAAAGAAGTTAGATTTTTACTGATTGAAATTGTTATATTGTAATCTATGTACAATAAAGAAATAATGAAGCCAAAGGAGAAATGAACCCAATTAGATTCTTTTAGTTGCAAACGTCTTTAATAGAGAGTGGGTTTTTTTTTGTCTTTCGATCAATCTCGATCACCATGATTTGGATGTACGATTAGATACGATTTGTCACGCTTTGTTACAATCAATTAGATATGATACGACGAGCCCAATGGACAATGATCGCAGTTGATCATGTTAACCATAGAGAATTTTTTAACCATTGAACATTTTTCTACAATTAACACGATTGCCACGACTGACCTCAAGATCTGATATGATCTTATAGGATGACCATGATTGTTCACGATTAAGGCCACAATTTCAATTGTGATGCAAATCGTGATGGTGGGAACCTAGCATTACATTTTAAGCTAGAATCTTTGTAAATATGGGCCTTGATAACTAGGATAACAAGAGTTGTTTGTAAAGCAGTTATGCCCCCTCTAAGTTAAGAGCAATCTTGAAACAAGAGCTGTTTGTAAAACAGTTATGCCCCCTCTCGGTTAAAATAGCTAAAAAGGCTAGTTTTAGATAATCAAGGGCCACAACTCCATAATTACTGGGACAATTTGGTTGATTTTCAAACTTAATAGAGATAATACGCCAACAAAGATTTTCACCAAGTTTGGGGAAGATCGGCTATGAACTGTTGGACTTGGAGAACAGACTTGGCAAAAAGTTTGAAAATTCACAGGTAATCACTTCACTATTCCTGGGCTGATTTGACTGGGTATCTAAATTGGCGGAGATATGACTTTAACAAACATTTTCATGAAGTTTGGTGAAGATCAGATGAAAACTGTTGGACTTAAGACAGCAGAAACTGCTAAAAAGACCAATTTCAGATAATTCAAGGGCAATAACTCTACAAATCCTGGTTGATTTGGCTGATTATCAAACCTGATATATATATTGTTATTACAAACATTTTTATAAAGTTTGGTGAAAATTTGATGAAAACTGTTGGAGTTAGAGAGCAGAAACAGCTAACAAGGGCAATTTTACATAATTCAAGGACCATAACTACACAATTCCTCAAGCGATTTGGCTGATTATCAAACTTGACCTAGATATTATTTTTTTACAAACAATTTCATGAAGTTTGGTGAAGATTGGATGAAAACAGTTGGACTTGGAGAGCGGAAAAGGCTAATTTTAGAGAATTCAAGGGCCACAACTACAAAATTCCTGGGTTGGCTGATTATTGAACTTGACCTAGATATTATTATTACAAACATTTTCATGAAGCTTGGTGAAGATCAGATGAAAACTGTTGAACTTAGAGAGGGGAAACAATAGAGATCTATCAACAGACTGACATTAGCAAACCAACATACCCTGCCATCTTCGATGGGGGGGGGGCATAATAAACAATAACCGTTTGTTTTATTTATATTTATTTTGACCTTGACCTTGACCCCATACACCAATACAAGCTAGGTCTCGATAAAAGGTATCTACATAAGAAGTTTTCTTACAATATCTCAAATCCTTCTCAAATTATTGAGCGGAAACCATTTTTAGTAACATTGACCTTGACCCCACCCACCCCATATACAATCCCAACTAAGGCCTCAATATATGGTATGTAACCCATGAAGTTTCATTGCAATAACTTGATTTGTTCTCGAGTTATTGAATGGAAACAGTTTTTGTATTTTTATTAATGGTGACCTTGACCCCACCCACTCGAGATTCAATCCCAAGCAAGGTCTCAATATAAGGTATCTATGTAACAAGTTTCATTGCAATAGCTCAATTCATTATTGAGTTATAGTGCTTAAATCATTTTTCTACTTTTAGTAACAGTGACCTTGACCCCACCCACCCCAGATGCAATCTCAAGCAGGGTCTTGATATAATGTATCTATGTATTAAGGTTCACTGCAGTAGCTCAATTCGTTGTCCAGTTACGAAGCGGAAACCAAAAGTTGGCGCAGCCACGTAACGCCCGACCACGTGCCAAACAACATACCCATATCTAATAATCAATAGTCCAATTTCAGATTATCCAAGGGCAATAACTCTGCAATTCCTGGGGCAATTTGGCTGATTATTGATCTTGGCAAAGATTTTATGCCCATAAACATTTTCATGAAGTTTGGTGAAGATTGGATGAAAACTGTTGGACTTCAGAGCGGAAACGAAAGTGGTCTACTGACCTACCGACAGACAGACCGACAAAAGCAAATCAATATACCCCGCCATCTTTGGTGGTGGGCATAATAAACCATTACTGTACATTCTCAGTGATTATAGCACTGTATACAGTTTTGCGTACATTAAAGCAGCAATCCAGGAATATGTTAATAAAAATATAAGTTTGCTGAAATCGTTTCTAATGGACATCTTGTCGATAAAAATACAAACAAGATTCTGTGTTTGATAAACACACATGCCCCCGGTTGGTGCTGGATAGCCCATTTCTTAGTCCAAATTAGGTCAAAGTGAGGTTGGGTGATATGGGTGGATTTGGGATAGTCATAAGCAACAACTGTGTAAGTATCCAAGTGTTGTAGCAAGCGGTGTTGGTGCTAGACGAAATGGTAAAATCTAGTAGAAACAGCCCATTTGAATTATTACCAGTGCAAATTTGGTCTAGGTCAAGGTCAAAGTGAGGTTGGGTGATATGGGTGGATTGGGAACGGTCATAAGTAAAAACTGTGTAAATATCGAAGTGTTGTTGCAAGCAGTGTTGGCGCTAGACAAAATGGTTAAATTTAGTTAACCAAGAAAAAAACAACCCATTATTCTAAGTGCAAATTAGGTCAATGTCAAGGTCAAAGGTTGGGTGATATGGGTGGATAGGGAAAGGTCATAAGCAACAACTGTGTAAGTATCCAAGTGTAGTAGTAAGCGGTGTTTGTGCTAGACGAAACGGTAAAAGCTACTTAACAATGTAACGGATGGAAGAACGGACGGACAAAGGGACAGGACAATCACTATATGCCTCCCGCATCAAGATGCCGGGGGCAGAAAAAACGCACTGAAATCTGTGAAATAATGATGTTTTGGTATTTTTTTACCGTACTGTTTATCTGTATACAATAGCTGGTGATGCCTCTGGAGTAAATCAGCATGTACATTAGTGTATATTCCATTCGTACCTAGCGTTTTCGCACATAGACATTATAAAATGACTTTCGTTAATTAGAAACAGTTTTCAGTCGAATAAACGTCATTAACATTCATTTGAACTAATACCAATTTAAGATGTATTGAATTATATTCTATGGACTGCGGCTTTAAAATGTACATATGCGAGTGTTTCGAAAAAATAATTAGAGAATACTATTTATTTACAGTTCTTTTCTAAGCTGCAAAGTTGCATGATGTGCTGGTTGAAGCAGAGGGATATATTACAGCAGCAGTCCAGAAATATGTTAATACAATTAAACTTTGCAGAAATTGTTTCTAATGGACACAAAATAATTGCCTCCCACGAATTACAAAAAAATAATGATGAGAATGTCGTAGATAAATAGCATTGAATCAGACACGCGCTGCATAAATCAGTTTTAATTTGCAAAAGAAAGTGGCCTGGATCTCCATCTTCAAGTAGGCCATACCAGCTGATACCGATTTATTTAAGTAGAGTGTATAGTTACGAGTTTGGATACTTGTTTTGTAGAAATGATATAACAGACAGGTGACTTACTTCAATAAATGCTCCTTATGATAAAAATACTCATATTATTCACTTGCTTTTCGTTTATTTTCTTGCCAACAGTCTTTCTACGCTGTCAGCATTTTTATTTTTCCATTTTTAGTACCTTGACACAACCCAACCCACCCCAAAGGCAATCCCAAGTAAAGTATGTATGAAGATTCATTCTCAAGTTAAGAGTGGAAATCAAAAGTTGAAGCCATCATACCCACAGGAATGTAAAGTGTAAACAGGCCCATAATTATGACAAATTTCAAAGAAGAGTTATCAAAATTGGCCTATGGGTTCATTTTAATATAGGAAATAAGTGTTTAAAGTTTGAATAAAATCCCTTGAGCCTTTTCTGAGAAACTACCTTACCGAAAAACTTTTAAAACTCAGGGGTCTCGATCTCCGTGTTTTGATGCCGAAATTCGCATCATTCCCCCATCAAAAAGTGTTTTTTTTCCACATTTCAGGCCCAAATTCCCCCTAAACAAATTTCCATCAAATTTTTTTTTCTTTTTTGTTTATGGGAGTAATTTTCCGGGATCAAATTTACTTTAGCACCATTACAAACGGTTAACGATAAAATCCTAACAACTCCACAAGGTCATGTTAAATGACTGTTTTGACTTTTCTGGATCCCAATTATTTTTACTTTCATAATAAAACTTCATATATATATAGTTAACTGCTAGCTTATTTGCCGAAGACCTTCATTTCTGTTGTGGGGGGAAAATGGCTTCTGCTAAAAAGTAATCAAAACAGGTAAAGCAAAAAGTCACAAATACTGTGTCTGACAGTAGATAACACAGTTTATTACTTTTTTAAGAATTAGAATCAGTAGTTATAACATGAATTTTAGCTATTTATTGTTAACATAAGTTTAAAAACTGTAAACAAAAATGGAAGTGAAAAACTTATTTTGCATGAAAAAATATCTGTTGCATTTCTCTACCTTCTCATTAATTGTCAAGTGGTAGATGTTAAAATATTGAATAGTTACTATATTATTCAATGTATTGATAATTAATGACGAATAAAGTTGTTTGGTTAAGAGTTAGACTGAATAAAGTGATTTGAAAGGTATATTTAATAGTTTGTATTTTTGACTCGTTTGCTAAGCCTAAATTCCCCCTTCTGTGTAAAACGACGCTAAAATTCCTGCACCGTACTCTTCCCCCAAACCAGCGAGTGACCCCTGAACCTATCCAGATTCCTTTATATGTAAAAATTCAAAGTGTAAAAAAGGCCCATAAGTTTGACAAATTTCAAACAAGAGTTACCAAACCTTGGCCTTTAGGTTCATTTTAATATGGGAAATAAATGTTTAAAGTTTGAATGAAATCCATCAAGCCATTCCTGAGAAACAAGCTGACCAAAAAACTTTAATCTAGCCTGGACACAGACACCGGGGCAGTGGAATAACTTGCCTTTTCTTCGAAAAGTCGAGCTAAAAAAATGTACCAAAATACCAAGGTGCACAAGTTCACATACTGATGAGTATGTTTATAAAGTTTCATCACTAGCAGTTATACTTTTTGAGTTACACAGACACAAAAATCCAACGGACGGACGGAATGGATGGACAAGGGCAAATCTATATGCCCCCCTCACCTTAACGTGAGGGCATAAAAATGACAATATGGAAATATGGTGGACTATTCGGAAATATGGTGGACTATTCGGAAATATGGTGGACTATTCGGAATTATGGTCTACACATTGGAAATATGCATGAACAATTCGTAAATATGTTGGATCCATTGGAAATATTTTGCACACATTGGAAATATGTTGGATAAATCTGACAAATGATGACCACAAATGTTGACCACATGTTTTGCAGGCTTAAGCATGACATCATTTACAGTCAACTAAAATTACCTTTAATTGACTTGGTGCGATGCTTTTTAAGCCGGCCCATATGAGTCATGGATGCACATTCTTCGTGGACAGACCAACTAGACAACCTGTGCGAAATCTATTTGTCTTTCGAAAAAATTAGATCGACGATATACCGTTAACTTAAACTTGATTCATGATCTTTGGAATCAAGCAATTTAAAATCTATTGAAATTCAGATTAGGAAAAACACATTCTGTGTTGAATTTATTCACATTTTACTTCCAAATCAACAAGAGCTGTCAGAGGTCAGCGTGCTCGACTATTCAAAGTATTTCAGTTGGTTCATATTTTGGATAGTGGAAGGGGCATAAATTTGTTCAAATACAATTTAAGTGAGTTGATTACAAAGGTATATTCCAAGTTTCAAGTGAATAACTTGTATAGTTTTGAAGTTACATGACTTTTGAATAAAAACTTCAACCAATTCAGATGCGGACGCAGACGCCGGGGATAGTAGAATAGTTCACCTATTCTTCACATAGTCGAGCTAAAAAGGCTGTTTTTCCCAACAAATTCATGCTTTCAAATTTGGTACATGTTGCTCTTGCCATAGCACTGATCATTTTCCATAAGCATATTTTTACCTTGAAGTTTGAATCGACAATTTGAGGAATTTTGTCTACTGAAAACAGTTTCACAGGACATTTTTCCAATGCAAAACTGCAAGACATTGGACGACAATATACACCAGACAACCACTGACCACAATATAGATCAAGCTAGAGCAGTATGAGCCCAGGTGATGGATCAAGAGCGGTCAGAGGACAGCGCACTCAACTTTACTTGTTCTTGTCCCAGTTACTGGCATTTAAAAAAAATAATTAATAGGATAGTAGGGCCAATTTAACTAAGTTAATTTCATTCTAGAGTGGAAAGTATTTTTCTAATTTTTAAAACAGTGACCTTGACCTTGAACAAACCCTCCCATATTCAACCCCATGCAATCTCTCACTGTATGGTACCTATAAATTGAGTTTCAAATTGTTCGAGTTATTGATCAGAAACTGTTCTTATTCTATTTTTTGTAACAGTGACCTTGACCTTGACAATACCCAACCCACCTCAAATGCAATTCCAAGTAAAGTATTGATTTGGGGTATCTACGTTTGAAGATTCATTTTCGAGTTAGAGAGGGGAAATCAAAAGTTGACGCCGCCACCTACCTGCGGGAATGTAAATTTTCTAAGTGTGAAAAGACCCATAATGTTTGACAAATTGCAAACAACAGTTACCAAACTTGGCCTATAGGGTCATATTAATAATGGGAATACATGTTTAAAGTTTGAATCAATGAAGTCCCTCAAGCCATTCATGAGAAACTAGCTTACCGATAAACTTTAACCTAACCATTACACCGATGCCGGGGCGAGTAGAAGAGCTTGCTTTTTCTTTGAAAAGTCGAGCTAAAAAAGAATGAATTATAAATTGAAGGCATCAGACAGCAATACACAACGGACAACCACTGACCAGAATTTTTCAGGCTTGGGCACCATGTGCTCAGCTGAGCTTAAATGCAGCATACTTTCTCAATATTAAAGTCAAATAGGTCTGTAAAAGGCCACATGTCCAGTTCCTGAACCTGAATAGTTTTATTTCTTCCATGTGTTATTTTTAGGCAGTTGAAAATTCCCAAGATAAAACCGAAAACTTATAAAAACAATTATACTTATCGAATATGGAGAACGAATTTTCCAATATTATAATATTAAATGCTAAGATTTCAAGTCTGACTGATCTGAACTCACACTGAAAACTAAACAAATGGCCGAATACATAAATAATCTTATCTGAAATGAATGTCTGCCATCAATTCTTCACACTTCTGCAAATGCCTCGATGAAAAATGGTCCCATTTCTGTGGTGGTTTGAATCATAGGATCGTAGGATCATCCCCTCCACTTTGGTTTCCATGGCAACCACTGGTAGATGCTGGATGTTCACATTTCCACTCTGTAGGAAATGTGCATTTTAAAAAATCTGGACAGGCGACGGCTGGCAGCCAAATTCGTACCATCAAGACACAAACAATATGGTACATGGTTTCCATAGCAACCATTTGTAGACACTAAGATGATGGGTACATTTACCCTCTATAAACACTGATGGACACAGAGGGACCCGTAAATCTGCATCATTACTAAGCCCAAACGCAAAAATATACATATATAAACAGCTTGTTTGGTGCTCAGAGCACAAAAATATTAATATTTCTGAACTAATTATAAACGTTAGTAACCACATTTAAAATAGAATACAAATAAAGATATTGGTCTCAAGTTGTTTATGTAATTGTAATAAATTAAATTTCCTAAAATAAATATTAATTACATATTTCAGAAATTAAAACTTGGAATTAATCACAATTGACAATTAGTAAATTATGCAACTAAAGATTAATTTAAAACACAACATATGCAAACAACAAAGGCTATTAGCTGTCATCCAAACTACTAAGGAATAACTAAAGTTTAACATACAACGTCGAAATGTTTTTCTTGTACCCTCTGATACAATGGCTTGCAAAGCATATCCTGGGACTACCGTCGTCCACGTCCGCTCTCTTCAACAGCTGACCGCCAACTAACTGGTTTTGGCGGCAAATTATCCCGCTTCACGCATGGCTGCACAGCAACGCGCACGTGACAGCCCCAGGACGAGATTTGATCTCCTGAAGGCAGATTTCTTTTCAAATGGACTCGTGAACATGTGAAAATTGCCGAGTATTTTTCCTGGTGTCCATGTGTATATTAGTTGTCGTGTAATTAATTTGCGATTGTGTGAACGAGATCAAAGCATACATTTTGAAAAGCCAATCTCGCTGATCATGTGCACAACCCTGTTATACTGGCAGCACAAAGCGTGTTTGTCCAATAAATTAAACGCGCATAATACAAAAGATTCATTCTTCTTCTTCCAATGAATGTGCTTCGGCAAAGAGTCATAGGGGACTTGTCGGCAATTAAGCTTGAATGATCGCATGTTAGTAGCAACATTTTATCACAGATCGCGAATTTGTAACTAAACTATGAGAAGACTGCAATAGATTCATAAGCGGATTTAGAGGGGGGGGGGGGGGGGCGGAAGCGGCCTACGTCCCCTCTTAAATTGTCCATCATTCGATTTTTAAACACTAAATATATTAAAACATATGCATTTCGTCGTAATTAGTGTGTTCTTCAATCAATGTATTGTCATAATCAAGCCCATTCTTCGGTATTTTCGTTAAATTGTTCCTTTCTGTCGATATAGCCCCTTTCCGATATATATCCAGATATGTTAGACGGACCACAAGGCGTTTGTTGGCAACTTTTTTTCAATTACTTTATATTGCCGTCCCCCTTTAACTCAAATCCTGTACCCGCACCTGGGAAGGGTTTTACCAAAAACAGTACGCTTTTTACGCTGCACCTTGACCGGCCCCCCACACCACTACACTACACCCTCGGTGACACCCACGATACTTTGCCAGACTGAGATAAAATCCTGTAAAATATGATTATCAATGAATGCTTTTACAAGAATATTTCTCACGTGCGTATTATCCCGAATTCTGTCCTGTTTTATGTTGCCAGTACTCGGGATTTGCAAACTTACAAATGAATAGATAAAACATTTAATTTTATCCAACCATTAAATTGTGCACCAAAGCATTCATTTAAACGATAAAACAGTTATGCCAAGTTAAAGATTTTTTCCTTTGTATTTTTATATACCGCTTTAGTACCTAATAATAATTGTACAAGAATATCATTGAATCACCTGTCTATCTTGTGGAGTAATTGAAGACTGCAATCACTTCTTCTTTCACTGTACGAAGTTCAGAGAACCACGTATTCAGCTACTCAATGGTGTGTCTCAGATCTGCTCTCCAACCCTATATGTGCTTCTGTACGGCGATCTCTCGCTCTCAGTCGATCAAAATAGTACTATATTCAAACATGTTCAGTCCTACATCCAAAATTCCAAGAGATTTTAGCCGCACGCCTAAATTCCTCCATCTATGTCTCCCTGTTTTTGTTTATCTATCATTGTTTTTTGTTCAAATACTTCTATTAACAAATTCATATCTTGCATTTCGCTTCAAATGTGCATGTTGTATTTTGCCCAAAATTTTATCATGTCTCATTTTGTTTATCGTTCTTATAATTCTTCTGCGACGTCATGACATAATGCGTGTAATGTTATCATATATCGGGAGAGGGCTTCAATAAGGACCACCTTTCAGCCCAATCCCATGTCGACATTGTAATTATATGTTATGTTATTACGTCCTAATAAATAAACCAATTTACATGTAGTTGGCATACCTACTTATTTTCCGAGGGACCAACTAATTAAATGGTAGGTACCAACTAAATAACGACCTATGAGCCTAAAGGCCATAGGCGGGCTTAGAAGGGGAAGGAAACGGCGTGCGCCCCCTCTAAAATTGTCCAATATTCAAAATTTTAATACTCAAAATCACATCAACCTACGAGTGCCTTTCGTTGAGAATGACGTGTTTTTTTTAAATAGTTTTCTCTCAATGTAATGCAATAATCAACCCGTTCTGTGGTATTTACGTTAAACCGTTCCTTTTGGCGACATTGCATCAGCCTGATATATATATATCCTTAATTGTAATAGAGATCAACAGCAGCGTGTTGGCAGTTACTGAATGTTTCCGCGCCCTCTAAATCAAAATCCTATAGCCACACCAATAGGTCGTTTAGTAATCAGTAGGTACCTACTAAATTCTTGCGGATTTTGGAACCTCTTGGACCAAACAGTACACATTTAATCATTAATCACTATTATGTGACATAAGTGGCATAGCTTCTCTCACTTTCATAATAGGTACCGATCTATCGTTGTAAATACATCATGAAAAGAACAGAATAGAAACTAACAGAAAATCGTATCTGTTAACAAATTACAAATACTTTACACATTATGTGTGTAATTAATGCATAATTTGTTACTAGCATAACGGAACGTGAAAATTTTTTGGTCGCCAATGAATTATTATCAGCCCTGTTAAGCTGTAGTTATATCCCTTTACTTGTTTTTTGTGAGTGAAACTACTAGAGCATTGTTCTTGCGCAAAGTGTTGCTACTTTCTTTTACTAAGATTACAAGAATGTGCCATGTCGTGGGAAGGGCTTAATGCATGTGCGTTAAGTGTCGTCCGCACAGGCTAATCAAGGACGACACTTTCGCTTTTATGGTATTTTCTGTTTCAAATGAAGTCTCTTCTAAATATAAATCCACTGTAGGCGGCAAGTGTCGTACTGGGCTAATCCGGGACGACACCTAACGCGCATGCAATAAGCCCGGGTTTCCCATGACACGCCTCTTAATATACTAGTATATTAAACGAATTTATCCTACCAAATGTTATCATGATCAAAAATATAAATGTCAGAGCTATGTTCGCGCAGGCAGTTACGCCACATGAAAACAACACGTATGTCGCGTTGACTAGTGGTGTAGCTAAATGTAGACATTGTAGCCCCTTGCCTACAAGTTGTTCTCAAAAGTGACAAAAATGGCCTAAAAATGCAATAAATCGAAGGCTAAGGATGTTAAGGGTCGATCCAACAATTCAATTTATTATTAAGAAATCGATTAAATGACGATCTAAATATAAAACATTTTCATTTACTAAATTTACCTTCTGACAAACATAGAAATGGACTTAAGCGGATTATTAAAGTAAGAATCTGAATAGTTTAGCTTTCTTGGGGCAGCATATTAAACCTTTCTTGGGACCGCAAATTAAGTCTTTTGTGCACTTTGTGTACAATGACATTACTAATTTGCCATAATGCAAGTCGGAAACTGTTAAGTTTGTTGGTGGGGATAATTTAAAATGGACGGTAGGAAACTAAACATCGGTGCGCAACATCCAGACGGACGTCAAAAGCTTGCTACTCCCTGTGAGACCCGGTGGACGGCCCGCTCAGACGCTCTAAGCACATTTATGGATGCATATCCGGTTGTTGTACACGCTTTTAAGGATCTGTAAAGTGACGGAGATGACAAGGCGGCTGTGTTGGTGACAGATATCTTGCGGTTCGAGTTTATTGTGACACTCAGTCTCATTAAAATCATCTCCAGTCTGACGCTACTATATTATCCGCTGACTGGATCTGATGACTTCGCATAAAGGGTCACATTCAGATGACCTTTTCAGGAGCCAATCAAATTGCTGCCTTCAAAATGTTGTGGTATAACTTAATATATAAACCACAAATACTATGCATGAAATTAACGTGAACTTTGGATGTTTACTCGCATAAAGTGGCACTATAACAATTGTTAGCCGCTTGAAAATAAACTGTAAATGATTTATTCCCGAGGATCAGCTGGAAATGCATCACTTTTCAAAAACCGTGGCCAAACATTACTGTGCAGAAGGCAATTTCATTGGGCACAGCACGGTTGATATTTTATTGTTCCGAAGGTCATATGAACGTGACCTGTTATACGATGTCTTCAGATCCTAACAATGTTAGGATTTGATTTTAATGAATTTATTGTGACACTGTTCATAACGCAACACATCCTCAGTGCATCGTCGACATTTTTCAGAAGGTAACCCAAGACTAACTTTGGAAATCTTTACTTAAAATGTATAGAATGCCTATAGTAACATGTTGATTAATAATAAAAATAAACGGTAATATTGTTAAAATCTAAACGTTATTGTGTCATATTATTTTGCCTTCCTTAAAAACGTTGTTTTCTATTATCAACATTTTTTTTTTCCAGGAAGAGATGACCCTTGTGGAAGACGTGAACAAGGTGCACGTAACTATCACCGTGCTGCAAAACGAACGAGGCGACCCACCGGGTGTACGTCAAGACCGATATAATAAATAGACCGTACATTGTCCACAATATTTGTATGTTATTAATAAGTTGATTTCATATTGGGCTTGTTACTGGACTGAAGACAGCCGTATTGGCCTTATCCCGTTGGCCGAAGGCTAATACGGCTGTCTGAAGCCCAATAACAAGGCCAATGTTACTTCAACTAATTAATGACAATTTATTAATAAACTTTATAATATTATGCAGCATATTTCGGTTTTAATAGTATAACAACTATTGTTTCGCTATAAATAGAAATAGTATGCAGCATCTGTCAGTTTTAATAGTATAAGTTACCGGTAGATCTATAATATAACTATTGGTTCGATAGGCGATACAAATAGAATGTATATAGTTGCAATAATCCAACTCCCAGCTAGCTGGGAGTTGCAAGTGGTAAAGGCTTTTTTCATACCAACTCGCCGCCTGGATTCCAGGCGGCACTTTAATCGGTAATATGAACCACATTAAATGTTTTCTGGCGTAAATGGACACAAAAATATCATAAATATATCCCTACTGCGCCAATAAAAACAACTTACGTGATATGGTCTGCTTGCAGAATAATTATATTAATCCAAGTTTCAAACACGTCAACTGTTCCTGAAAATGTCTACGTTTTTGCTATGGACAACGCCGAGAAATCCCGAATTTGAAATGTTTATTTAACCCAAAGAAAAACTACAACAACTTATTGCGTGCGGTGTGTTTGCACCAACAGATACCAATAAACCTATGGTTTTCTCCGAACATTAAAATTTATGTTTTGAAGAATTTATTTTGTTTTGTTTTTGATTATTTTTAACAATGGACAGAACGTTTCTTTACAGTTTGTTCAACTTTTAATTAATACTTATGTTAATTGTGAGTATTTGAAAAGCGGTCAGAAAACTGACGTGTGACGAACAGAAGTTACGACGACCCTTAGATCAGCAGTAAGGGTATTATAATATAAAGTAAGACACTGCATCACGATTTAGAAACAATGATAAATATAAACAACACATTCAGTGAAGTGTTACATGTATTTATATATATTCTTTGAATTGTCTTTTTATCGTTACATTCTTATCAGCATGAATACTCAAATGAAAAATCTCTCCAAAACACCTATCACACCAACACACTCGCATCTTGCACAACATCTCGAACAACACTTACAAAGATCACACTCACATACAGAACATTCCTTTAAAACGCATCCTTCCTTAACGCACAACACACTTTCATCCATCTCATTAGTCAACAGAGTGTTTAATACAGACCGCCTCAAGCACTCAACACTCTTAAACGTCTCTCTCATTCCACTGTCTCCCACTAATGAACGGCCATACGGACAGACAACAGCCAGGGACGGATTCCCATCCCGGCCTGCCCTCCCCACCTCCTGCCAGTGCGACAGGTGACTTCGTGGTGCACCCCAGTGGACGACTAGACGAACATCCGGAATGTCAATCTATAAATGACAAGATGTAAGAATTGTATTTACAACGTGGAACATTTATGACCACATTATCGATATATTATATAATAAATAAATAAATTAATTAATTAATTAACATTGCTCTGTACTCAATGAATCAATCAATAACTTAATATTTAATTGGATAAATGAATAGACGTCGATAATCAACTAGGTTCATATATTAACTGTACCACATCACCCGGCTCCCCCCTTCGGTCTAGATGCCGCAATATCTAGATCAGACTTACACGTTAGTCAATCTATTTACAGAAGGCTCGACTAGTTGGTTACAGTGATTGAGTATTCATTGTCCAGTAACTTACCCCCAATCCAAATGCAACAGTCGCCACTACGATCTTAACACGACCATCCCCGGAAAACTCGTTTAGAATTCGATCCTTGGACAAGTCTGTGGTCGAAGCATGGAACATCTCTACCACGCGATGTTCCACCGACCTGTCCCCATCAACGTACGCCTGATCACCTAGTTCGCTCACAAGCCACGACCAGATGTTGTACACCGACTTGTACGACCTACAAATAAAGTACTTGTCATACATTGAATGTTAACAATACATGTACTTCAAAATAGTGGATGATAATTATAAATAAAAAAAATTGGTATATATATATATACTGTATTCAATACTCCGGGCTATTTCTTACCTGCAAAATATAACCGTTTTATCAAGCTTGGATGACGCCGATTTCACCCAATCCAACAACCAGGCAAGCTCCTCCTCATACTCCTCCGACGCCGACTCTTTACAAACTAATCCGATGTTATGCCTGATATGAGAAAAGTTTTAGGGACATGACGCATTGCTTCGAGACCAATTACGCTACCAAAATCTTTCAACTATTTCACTAATTACCGAAAACGCATTCTTTTTGCGTTGACGTTGATCTTTAAATTCGACATTTTCAAACATTAAACAAACACTATTCGAACCACAGCAGCATATTTTCCATATTGACGTTGACTAACGTAGAATCTACATAACGAACATCAAGTGCATTTTGTACTCACCTATCAGGTATTTCTTTACTTTGCGTGCGTGTATATATGCACTATTTTCTATGTATGTATATTAAATAATCTAGCTAAAAATCCTCGAATATATGTGGCATATGTTCAATAAATATTTGAATTGATACAGAAAGTCTTTTTTTCACAATTGACATCATAAAGGCAATTGGTTAAAGCATTTCAACACTTAAACATCTCGTTCACATAGTAAAATAGTAAAACTTACATCAACCCCACATTGTACCTTTAATTTAATAACACCTCGTTTAAAAAGCAAACCTAAGCCCGATATTATTTAACTTGACAATGGAACATGCCACTTATCCGATTGCAACGATAACACTGTCACAAGAATGTGTCCTATTTCAAACAACACTTTTATACACTATATACTTTCAACTGCCAGCAGAAGCTCAGACCAGCAGAAGCTAGTGTAGTGTAACCTTTTCCTTTCCTTTGATATAATCGTCATTTTACAACTTCCGCTTTCAACGATTTGTTATTAAGTTTTTGTTTTGAGCATTTCTCCACAAAAGACACACAACTTGATGTCGATGGTAATAGGTATTGTGTTTGTTACGATGTATTAGGTTGATTGGACTCGAGTTTATAGACATACTTGGGATATATTTTTTTTACATGGTTTTTGCCTTTACCAAGAAGAACTTTGAGCTGTACATATGTACTCATAAAAGCTCAAAGCATTCAAGAAGAACTAAGAATGTATAATGTCACAATGTGAAATATAACAAAAAACAGTACATAAAACAATAGCTTTTTTCTATTTATTGAGAAAGTAGCAAAAGGTGTAACACCACCAATCGATATGGACTGTTATCCGACCGAGTCTTTGCAAACCTGTCAGTATTCACCAACACATGTTTTAACCATTCTTAGACTTAAGAATATAGAATAGACTTTGACTCCAGAAAATAGACTCAAGCCTAATTCACCAAAGCATTTTGTTTAAGAATATTCTTAAAAAGTCCAAGTATGCTCCAGCGTATGCTTAAGACATTTTTGAATAGTTAAAGACGACGACTACATGTGAAATAAAATTAATAATTTTACTAAGGAAATTCCTTACGTTTACGGTTTAGCCTTCCACCAGCCTCTTTTCATCTGAATTCTCTCTTGTCAGTGTGAAGATGCTGTCGGCGATTTGACAGAGCAAACGCTCAGCTAACTAGCCGTTTCCCTTCCCATTCTGAGGTGCATCCAGCCATCCACTTTTAATCCAAATATTAACAAATAATTTCATTTATGTGAGATAATGCTAAGCGTTCCCAAAATGGCGTCGAAAAACTTGCCATCTCGTATAATGCCCAGCTATTCCTGAATCCTGATTGGCTGAATCTCGTATTGGCCACTTTTCCATATTGGCTGCATTTTGAAATTTATTGCCGAGGTAAACATCGTATCAAGCGAACAAACTGACCAGATTCTCGTTCAATATTATAAAGTCAATTAATAATTAAATATATTGACCCTATTTTAAAGGGACTTGTTCACAGACTCTTGTATTTTTTGGAATTATGACATTTAATGTCTTAACTTGGCAGATTTAAGAATCGGAACTTAAATATTCAAGTATAATAACGAGAAAAAAAAGATATAAAAAAGGAAAAGAAAAAAGTTGCTACCACCAGGGTTCGAACCTCAGACCTCTGTATCAAAAGGTTAACGCCTAAACCACTGGAATATTCCGATTTGTATACAATCGCTGCTTTTTTTACTTTATGTAAGCGATACACGTGTTGTCAGCAATATAAACGAAAACAACAGAAATACTCAAAATTATTCCATCGTTTAGTTAGCGTTACAATTTACAATTTCGCTTTATAATTTTCTAATTAACAAAACGGTATTTATAGTATATTTCTAGATCCGTAGTGTTGTTTTGCTCCTTTATATGCACTTTTCTTTTATTTTGGGACTCAGTGACAAAAAGTTGGAAAATTGTCAGTTCGTCAATCTGTGAACAGGTCCCTTTAAAATCTGTATGTGGGCATTTTAGAGGCGTTCCTAACATCATCAACAACTACTACTTATCACTATACACCATAAAGGTATAGGATGCATTGCGTATTTATTTTCATTGCTTTCATTATGTATATGGGTTCGCTAATATTATCATTGCGTAGATATTGTTTTAACAGTATGATATATGTAAAACACTATATAAAATTTACTGTTCACCCAGTGGATATTTGGTCTTGCAGAGTAACGTATGGGAGAAGACTGGCTGGACAACCTAGAACCGCTCTTTTCACTAATATCCCGTAGCAGTCGGTTGGAGGCTTGTTCCACCAAATACTTTTACCTTCAACCTATCTATAATATAAGGTTAAGTTATATAAAAAGTAATTTGACCCGGGGTTTGCAAGGCTATCCTACTCCCCAGCGGAATCATAACTAAACAAACAGAAATGAGCACACTGCCAAGCTTTTGGTGCACTTGCTAAAAAGATCAAGAAAACTAGTAATTCAACAAAAAGCAAGGACGAGTTTGAATTATCATTGGCTGAAACTGGAAGTGAACCTTAATGTTAACTCTTCCCCATCTGGTGTTATGCGATTGTTTGTCATTCATTGCATATGCATGTTCCACCAAATAATTTTACCTTTAATAGGCTTGTTCCACTAAATAATTTTACCTTCGACTTTTGTATAATATTAGGATGTTATATAAAAAAGTAATATATCCCGGGGTTTGCAAGGCTATCCTACTCCCAGGCGGAATAATAACTAAATAAAAAGAAATGAGCACACTGCCAAGCTTTTGGTGCACTTTATAAAGAGATCAAGAAAACTAGTAATTCAACAAAAAGCAAGAAGGAGTTTGAATTATCATTGGCTGAAACTGGAAGTGTACATTAATGTTAACTCTTCCCAATCTGGTGTTATGCGATTGTTTGTCATTCATTGCATAGGCACGTGGAATACACGCGCGAACACAACATGACCGCGTGCCTTTCTGTCTGAACTGAGTGAACGGTGAATCAGGTGAGAAAGTACCATTGTATGATTAACTGCCAAATTAATTGAAATGTTACAGCTTTGTGGGTGTCCTTGATCCCTCTTGAATGAAATACCCTAGGCCACTTCTTATAACTCGGGGCAGACGAAAACTATATATTAAGCAAGCCTTTCATATTATTAGAGACTTTATATATTGATTGAAATGTTCGACAACTACAGATAGACATTGATACAATGTTTCTGTTTTGCATTTGCGACCCTTATTACCCTTGCCGAGAAAATAAGAATAGATATTGAATTAATTTTATTGTACATTTTACACTAGTAAAATTTCAACCATGCTGTTTGAATTAACAATTGTAATGATATGACTTGTTCATAATTGTTATAACATTCATTAATTTTTGTGATGCTCAACACTTTCTTGTTATATGCTCTGGTAACTGTGTACTTCTCCATGTCAATATTATTTATTGTGCTTTAACATTGTATAATGTTTATGCAATAAATGTTGCACTTGGACTGGGACCTGGACTCTCATATTAATTAAGTGGCTCGTGGTCAATTTTGATAACAAGGTAAGTGGTAGTCAACATTCTGAAGTGCATGTTTACTAATCAAGTGTAATTTGACATTGTTTACTAAGTGTATGTGACAAACAGTAGATTGGCGTTTCAGTGTTTACTTTTTAAACAGGTATCGCGGAAAACTACTTCTTTTCTTTGCAGGCCACAAGTCAGTAAATCGACACCCGAACTCAAAACAGCAAAAATTCGCGCCTGTTTTCTTACCTTCAATTAGGTAAGATAATGAAAGCCGTGTGTATTAAAATGTGTATATAATGTGATTTATTACAATAACAGTTGCTAAAAAGTCAATTTATTAAAAACATTACGTCAAACTAATGACACTTCTATTTTCGCTATTAACTTGTATGTAACCGAAATACTCACCTGGGTGTCCTAGAAAAAGACCATAAAATTTATGCGCTACATCAGTTATTTTTGACTCGTTGCGAAGTGTTACCGATTCTTATTCTGAATATTTTTACAACAAATCACTGCAATGAATTAATTTTATAATGTAGTTTGGAAAATCGAGATCAAACATCGTCTGACCTACTTGAGGATACGAATCACTAACAATCGATGCTCCTTACTACCACGCTTTATCGGTTATTCTGCATGGCTCGTTGCAGATTGACTTGTTAAAGTTCTGGCATGTATATAATTCCGTTTGCATTAGATAATGAGCTAGGACAACATATGTTCGTTACTTACAAATTAATTTGTATTATGATGTGTATACTATTGAATAAGAAACCATATTACCAGGTTTAAAGGTGAGAAATTTAACTTCATTCAAACAAATATATCATTTTCAGCAAAACTGCACTCATAATTCACTTGTATGCTTTCAGTTTCTGTGTGGTCCACAGTCTTTCTACTCTTTCAGCGTTTTGATTGTAAAATGCCAGTGCCGTCCTCGCATTGTCCAAAATGAGTTTTAAGCGATAGCTGATATATATAAATACATATGTCGGAATCTGCGAATAGCAATGCCGGGTGGACACATCACGCAACAACGGTGCTACGATGTTACTAAAGCAAAGCGGTGTTATGATCACGCGATAAGGATTTATTTGGGGTCAGCTGCGAACACATGCCCCTAGTGTCCCTTATTCCCACCGTAAATGAGTGGCTACAAATTGCCTAAGGGGGTTGTCTTAGATTAACGAAAATGATCAGTTTAGGGGCACCACCCGGTGCTTTGATTCACAATAGAAGAAATTAAGAAGTTAATAAATTTAAACGTGTACGTGTATGCTATTTGGGATTAGCTCGAAGCACATTTGCCCCCCACCCCCGTCCACCCCTCATCTGAAACTGTGCCCTATGCGTTGGTATGGGATTAGCGACATTAATCAGTTTATGATCATCTTTCACAATCTGTCTTTTCCTATTTAAATTTCATGTTAAAGGGATATACAACACATAAGCTTGGGGGTGAGCAAGGGGGGGGGGGGGGGCGCACGTGCCGCCCGTGACCCCGGTAAAACCGGGCATGCATTCTTACGTCAAGTACGCATCAATGCATATGTGTCAGATGCATCAGTATATGCAATGTATAGGTTTTGTTTGAAACTGGATATGCCAAAAGAAGTACTGCAACTAAACTTTCTTATACTAATACTGATATTAATGCTAATAATACTTGTATACTAATTAGGAAGGAATTGCTTCGGTATATCAAATCACGTGACACGGACTAACATGGACGCTTTCTTGCGAAAGAAAAAGTTTTTGAAGTATATAAATTAAATAAATTATCTTACAGTAAATTTTTAAATCAGTATGTCATAAAATCAAGATAACTATCTTCTGATGGATGAGTTCGCTTTAGATCTGTGTGATTTAAACAAGAAAAGAAAGTGCAGCAGTGAAAACAAAAACAGTGGTATTTTGAAAAACGCGCGCATTGGGGGATCGCCTTTGTTTGATAGTGCAGAAGAAAATCGTGATTGCCTAACGGTTAGTGAATCTTTACGTCAAGCAAATTCAGTGTTGTATAATGACTCGGTGTTTTTTGAACAAACCTTGTGCCAGAATTTGGATATAACAAACATGCTTACAGATACACCGCCGGCAGCTAGCACCCCAGCACCCCAGGCTGTACCAGCCCCGGTCGTTACAGATGAGTTGACCACCAATGACAATCCCACCGATGCTATTATTTCCTTTCTAAGGCGAATTGAAACAAAGCTGAACCATGTTGATGAACGTTTGAACACTTTGGACATTCTTGAGAAAAAGGTTAGTAGTTTTGAGTTGGATCTAAAAAAGCTATGGGCGTTTGTGCACGATTCTAACCTTAAATTTGATGAAAAAACCTCGAGACTGGATATCAAAGTTGAAAATCTTGAATTCTCACTAGCGAAAGCCGAAAGTGACCTTGTTAACATGAAAAAACAAGAATCAAAGGTGAAAGATGAACTTTTATATGTACAGTCGCAAAGTATGCGGAACAATTTAATATTTGGCAATATACCGGAAGTGCCAAACGAGAGGCATGAACAAACTGAAACCGAAATAAGGAAATTTATGTCTGAAAAGTTAAAAATTGCACAGGATATTGCAAATGGCATCCAGTTCGAATGTGTGCATCGTATGGGGAACCCTACTTCCGGTTATAAAGGCAATAGTCAGCCGAGGAAAATAGTGGTCAAATTCACACTGTTCAAAGACCGGGAAATGGTTCGAAGCCGCCGCAGGGAACTCGACAAAACCGGGTTCTATATGCATGAACAATTTCCACCGGAAATCGCGGCCCGGCGTCGAGCCATCATCCCGGAACTGAAGGAGGCTAAGAAAAAGGGGCATAACGCGTGGCTAGCCTACGACTCCCTAATGGTAGACGGTGTGCGGAAACAGAGCTCCAGGGTTCCGGAAGTGGCCAACAGAGACTAGGGGTGCGACGAGGTCGGACTATCTGTATTGGTATGGAACATTCATGGGCTAAGTAGAGCGAAACTAGAGGACAGTGCTTTTACTGACTTAATTTGTAAATATGATATAATTTTCTTATGTGAATCTTGGGGTAATAAAAGATCAAATTTTGATTTAAACCAATATAAATGTTACAACCTCTTCAGAAAAATACAAAATAAAAAAGCTAAGCGTTGTAGTGGAGGTGTAGTTTTGTATGTTAGAAACGAATTTTGCAAAGGTATTACAATTGTTAAAAATCATTTTGATACGATAATCTGGTTGAAACCAGATAAACATTTTTTTAATCTGTCTGATGATATTTATTTAGCAGGAGTTTATATATGGCCTGAAGGGTCGACTATGTATAATTTTATTAACGACGATTTGTTTGACCGTCTACAAAGTGATATTTGTTTATTTGAAACTCGAGGAAATGTATTTTTAACGGGTGATTTTAATGCCAGGGTCGGAAGCGGGGATAAAACAGATTATATTATTTGTGCCAAACCAATTACAGAATTTGATAACGATGAATATTCACCTGACAGGCCAATCAGTCGAGTTTCAATGAACAAAATCCATAATAATTTCGGAGTTAAATTGCTAGACTTATGTAAGTCAAACTGCGTTAGAATTGCTAATGGAAGGCTTGGAAACGATTATAATATTGGAAATTTTACTTACGTGTGTGCATCGGGATCGAGTGTTATTGATTATCTATTGTTGAGTGAACGTGACTTTGGTAAATTGAGCAATTTTTGTGTAAACACTTTTAATGAATGGTCGGATCATGCATCGCTCTCTTTTCAAATTAATTGTGACAATGTGTATTATAGTAATGAAAATAATTATACACGAACTAGTATTAAATGGGATGAAAGTCTGAGAAATGAATTTAGGCGTGGTATAATCTCAAAATTGCCTTTATTTAATTCTTTAACACTAGGCACAGATTTTGTTGATAGAGATTCTGTTAACAGCTGTATAAACAATTTTACCTAAGAGATCCGCGATGTTGCTGATACTCTTTTTTGTAAGATAAAGACAGTTCATTATAGTGTATATAATTGTAAAAGTGTTTCCAAAAAATCTGAATGGTTCGACGCAGAATGCTTTGAAGCTAAACAAACATATATCACAGCTTTAAATAGATATAATTTTAATAAAAGTGATATTAATAGAAAAGATATGATTGAATGTAAGGGGCGTTATAAAAAATTTGTGAAACGAAAAAAGCGGAAATGTGATGTTAATAAGATGAAAAACATTGAAAGCTTACGACATTTCAAACCTAAAGATTTTTGGAAACATTTTAGAAAGAATAAAAATAATTGTAATAATAATATAAGCAATGAAGACTTTTTTGAATATTTAAGCCAAAACTTTCCAAATGTTTTTAATGAAGACGCAGAACATTTCTGTAGCAATACTAATAATACCAATACTAATAATACTAATAATAAGGCAAATACTACTACTACTACTACTACTACTACTAATAATAATAATAATAACAATGACGATGATTGTATTTTTGATGAATTGGATGTACCACTTACAATCCGAGAAGTAGAATCCGTTATACATAACCTGAAAAGGAATAAATCATTTGCAGCGGATCAACTCTTAAATGAATACTTTATTGAATCATGTGATATTTTAGCTTCGCATTTAGTAGACATTTTTAACGGTATCCTTAATTCGGGCATTTATCCAGACTCATGGATGAATGGACTTATTGTACCTATTTTTAAGAAAAATGACCCCATGGATGTTAACAATTACAGAGGCATTACGTTGAATAGTTGCTTTTCCAAAATATTCACTGGTATCATTAATAAACGTGTCTCAAAATGGGCTGCAGATAATAATATAGTAAGTGATGCACAATTTGGTTTTAAAAAAGGGAGTTCCACAGTAGATGTTATATTCGTGTTAAATGCAATAATTAGTAAAGTATTAAATGAAAATGGGAGACTAGCATGTGCGTTCATTGATTTTAAAAAGGCATTCGATAGTATATATAGGAATGGTTTATGGTATAAATTATTTAAACTTGTAATGAGAGGTAAAACATTACGGGTAATACGGGATATGTACTCGAAAGTGCGCGCATGCATAAAAGGATATAAATCGTATTCAGAATTCTTTGAATGCTCTATAAGTTTAAAACAAGGTGAAGTAATGTCCCCAATATTGTTTTCTCTTTTTTTAGAAGACCTAGAATTATTCCTTTGCGACGATGTTAATAGTGGCATATCCATAGATGATCTTACATTTATTTTAATGCTGTTTGCAGATGATATGGTTATCCTTGGGAAAACCCCAACAGATCTCCAACATAGTCTAAATCTTTTACAAAATTACTGTCATACGTGGGGACTTGAAGTAAACCCGGACAAAAGTAAAGTTGTAGTGTTCAGAAAACGGGGTCCTTTAAAGCTTGATGAAAAGTGGTTTTACAATAACATCCCATTAGAAACTGTAGACAATTTCAACTATTTAGGAACTGTTTTTAACTATACAGGTAGCTATATACTTAATTGTGAAACCATTTCTGGCAAAGGACTAAAGGCTCTAAATACCCTTACGAACAATATCAAAACAGCCCTTCTAAAACCTAGTACCATATGTCAATTATTTGACGCATTTGTAGGATCAGTATTGAGCTACGGTTGTGAAGTATGGGGTTTTGGCAAATCTGCAAAAGTAGAGAGAATTCATTAAAAATTTTGTAAAAACCTTCTTAAAGTAAAACAATCTACATGTTCAATTGCTGTTTACGGAGAACTTGGCCGATATCCACTGTATATCACTAGACACACACGCATTATTAAATATTGTTTAAAAATATTAAATAGCGACAATATTATTATTAAGAAGTTATACCAAGCATTGTTAGATGATTGCATTAAAGGTAAATCTAACTGGTTAACCAATGTTAACTCTCTTTTAGATAGTAGTGGTTTCTCATATGTTTGGGTTACCCCCATCTAGTTAATACGAATTGTTTCCATCTAGATTTTAAACAAAGACTGCTAGATCAATTTAAACAGTCGTGGTATACTGCTGTTAATAACAGTCGAAGTTTGTGCACTTATAAGCTGTTTAAAATTGATTTTGACTTTGAATATTATCTTGATAAAATACCTTTAAGATATCGTATTGCATTATCTAAACTGAGAGTGTCATCTCACCAATTAAAAATAGAAACAGGCCGACACGGCAATAACAGAATCGAACATTGTAACAGATATTGCACTTTTTGCAATAAAATTGATTTGGAAGACGAATATCATTTTATATGCATTTGTCCCCAGTATAGTGACATTCGGAAGACATATTTAAGTAAATATTACTATACTAAACCTAGTGTGGTCAAATTTATTAGCCTATTTAAATCAAAAAATTATAAAACAGTATTGAATTTGTGTAAATATACATACCATGCTTTTAACAGACGAAAAGGTATGATTAATACTGTACAATAGTTGCAATAATTTGTGTTCTCTACAGTAGCATATATTAGTGTACATATTGTACATACATTGATTAAGCTGTCTCGTATTTTTGTCTTATGTTTTCGTATGAAATCTACAAGTCCCTCCTCTGGGCAAGTACTTTATTAAAACACACTTGTCGTAACTTTCTCTGGATTTTGTTTTTTTTGCTATGCGAACTAGAAATAATAAATGTTATTTGTTTTATATACATATTAGTATTATAAACTGTGTATATATGTACATATGTTATAAGGTGTCATGTGACTATTATTATTATTCATTGGATCATGTTACGAAAAACATGTATATGTTTAAGTAACGAAATAAATATGTTGAATCTTGAATCTTGAATCTATATCGGTAAAAACCATTGACCGAGCACACTGTTATTAGGGACATTGTTAATATTCACAGTGCAGGCGACGCAGCCCTGTAATATACTTAACATTTCTAGTTTTCATTCCGTATTTCTTAATGTGTGTATTTTACTTTGCGGTTATATAGCGTGTAAAGTACGTATTTAACATTGCGTATTAATTATCAATGCGTATTAATTCATTAATTCTGTATTTGTATTCGTTAAAATTCATTGCGTGTAAAGAGCCACTGCAAAATTTGTAAAGAAACTATAATGTATATAAAATAGTATATAAAATTTACTAGCACACCTAGTGAATATTTAATCTTACGCAGTGCCTTTTGAGAGAAACCTGGCATGATCACCGAGAACTCGTCCGTTCACTTACACCCCGGAGCAGTCGGTTGGAGTCTTGTTTCACCATATAATTTCACTTTCTATAATATTAGGTTAAGTTCTAAAAAAAATTAAAAAAATATACTAATAATAACTTCATTTGATTCTAGACTACAAACATGCTGCTGCAGCTGATCGCTCTAGTGGGCGTGGCGAGGGGCGTGGCGGGTTATAATAGTGGAGCACCCCCGGGTTAGTGTGAGTTCATGTACCCCAGGCACCGGATCGTACTCAGTGACAACACGTTCGGTTGTCCAACAGATAACATCACAGGTGAGGTCGATAACTGGAATTTATTTAATGGCCCTTGAAAGGCGAATATATACCATTGTACATGTATTTGTATTTTTCGTTGTATTATTTTGTATTTATACGTAATTGTATGCTATTTTCACTTGTAGAACAATTGGTATATTGTTTGAAGACTTTCTGTCATTTAATTAATGTTTTGGTTTTAATTAATGTTTTGGCGATATAAACTGGCAAATTTGTATATTTTTAAACAATATTATTTAAAATAACTTTATATGCGTAATGGGACTTTAAATGAAATCGATATTTAGTGTAATTTGAATAAATCATAATAATGAGAGACTCTGATATGATTTTATTTGAAATGCAGTTGTTTACTCGAATGAACCCATTTACAGTTTAATTAGTCTATTTATGTATGCAACAGTGTTTACTTTTGTAGCAGTTTTTAATAAAATAAATAAATAATATGTATATATATCACTTACATATAAAACAACCCATTAATTATGTAACTGTTAAAATTGGCCGAAAAATATCAATGAGTGCAATATCGCACGCTGACTCCTCAAAAACTCCGCACATTAAAAAAAAATATTATGCACGGGATTTCACAATTATTTAAAACCCCAGTGATTAAAGGATTAGTTTAAAGACTATGTCTGTCGTCTCCGTGGGGTATTCCACTCTGTGTATTGGGTCTGTCGTCTCCGTGGGCTATTCCACTCTGTGTGTTGGTCTCTTATCATTTCTCTCAGCTGACTGGGCAATGGCAAGAGCACTGTTTCCTCTGCAGCAGTGTATTGATATCAGCTGATAAGGGTCGCCACACTGTGTTCACACTGTGACCACAGCAGGGTGACAATACACAGGGTTACAATACCCCAGATTTAAGTGGGGGGTGGGGGGGGGTCTTTATTGATCACCCTCCCACAAATGCATTTGCGTAAAGTGTCGTCCAGGGTACCAACTGAACGGGTACCATACAGGCGTGTTAAGCACAATGTCTTGTTAAAACCAGTGAACGGTTACACGTCAAATGTGGTCTTAATAACGCGTTTTACACGTAGAAGCAAACCTGTATAGAATCTTGCACAGCTGAGCCATGTAGTGTAACAAGCGTTATTGTGGGATCTGCAAATTGGGTTTCCTTCCCTCACTTTCTGACTTTATGGACACACTTAAGTAATGGTGCACAGTGTCTTTCATAGTTCCCAACTGGTAAAATGGACATTCGAGGACTTTGTACCAATGCACTTTATGGTAAGAAGAACGCAACACTACATAGCTCACGAGGTATCACGCATAACACATTTTTTAAATTTATATTAAGAATTTGATTACAGTCACACACCTGTTTACAAACAGAAAATAAAACGTCGTATGAAGCATTACCAGTATTAATTAAATACATATTCATAACATCATTAGAGGTGTGTCGTGGGAAAATCGGGCTGAATGCATGTGCGTAAAGCCGTCTGCACAGGCTGATCCTGGACGACACTTTACGCAGATGCATTCAGTCCTGGATTAATTTAAACCTATTTATTTTAGCTCGATTGCATCGAAATCCTAAGGCTTATTGGGACACTCTCGAGTCCGTTTCCTGGGTAGAACCAGTACTTGGTGTCTCTGGGGGAGATCTTGAGAACGCTCCCGGAGTGGGGATCGAACCCGGGACCTCCCGATCGCTAGGCGGACACCATATCCACTTCGCCACCGCGATCTTAATATTGGAGTCGGGGATTCCAACGACATGCATCATTTGTGGTTTTATAAACTTATTTTTCACAGACATAATGTTTTGGCCATTCTCCATTTTCATGTCATTCTGCATTAGAACCAGGCCTAGCTATTAAAGGTCGCGGACGACAGTGACCGTCGACATGCACGATAAATATTGCACCAACTGTGGGGGCTACTAGCAATGTAAATCGACATTTGAGGCGTGTTGTGGGAAACCAGGCTTAATGCAGTCCGCACAGGCTGATCCGGGACGACACTTTCCGCTTTTATGGTATTTTCTGTTTCATAGAAGTCTCTTCTAAACATACATCCACTCTAGGCGGAAAGTGCCGTCCTGGATTAGCCTGTGCGAAATGCACAGGCTGATTCGGGACGACACTTTACGCACGTGCGTTAAGCCCGGTTTTTCCACGACACGCCTCATATATATTTTTCCTTCACAGTTTTGCTAGTGGGTCAGGGAACTGCAGTGTTCCGCGGCTACTTGTGCCAGCCCCGCCCCACACCGGATGTGTTCTACACTTCCGGTGTTATCTGCGCGCTACCTGGCGTCACGGAAACGAACGACGTCTGCGGAAAGGTATCTAACAAACAAGACTCATCTTTATAAGGATTCTTACGTTATTTTTAACTAACGTTGGAAATAATTAGTAAAACGTGCATGACCAATAATAATTATAAATATTGCAACGTCTGTGTGAAAATTCTTCAAATATCTAATTTCTTTCAGTTATATTATTTCAGAATTTAATATTTTATTTCGTTTAAAAATGACATGACGAGTTAAATGCAATATTCTAACATGATACTCACTAATTTTTCTATAGACGAAAAACAAAATTATCGTTTTTAAACTACCCAATAAACAACGCAAAAAGAAGTTCCGATTCTGAGCGGAGCATAGTAAACAGTAGTTCCAATTACATTTTCCATGTAAGAATCGAAATAATCTTCGCATTATCGTTGTTTATCGGCCAATAAACAATTCCTTGTCGTAAGATGCGTGGCAATTAAGCAACTCGGGCTAGCGCCCTCGCTGTTTAATTCATACGCATCGGAACTACAAATCGTTGTTTATTGACCGATAAACAACGATACATCGAAATTTATTTCTTAAATGTAATATGATATATCCATTACGGTATCTTCTATTCAGGGGCGATCACTCACGCATACTCAGGGTCGCAACAACACACGGAAAGTTACCTTCTCTGGGACACCGACTATTGTGCAACCAGTGTATATCGTTTAAGACACTGTTTTATTGTGTCGCCTGAAAAGGCGACATATAGGGTTGCTTTTGGCGATGTCGGCGGCGGCGGCGGCGTTGTTGGCGGCCTCGTTTGAAAAAAAAAGTTCAAATAAGGCTTGTGCAGACAATAACTTAAGAAGTTTTTGTGCAATCACCTTCCTATTATGCCTATAAACACTTCCCTAAAGTTCGGTTTTCGGCATAATTGCTCTTATCGAACTTGAGTTATGCCCCCCCCCCCCGCGCTTTTAAATGTATTTTAAAGTGTTAATATGTATATAAGGAAGGTTAAGTTCTGGTTTCGGCATAGTTGCCCTTATCGAACTTGAGTGTTGCCCGGCTAGCTCAGTTGGTAGAGCGCTGGACTGTCAATCCGGAGATCGTGAGTTCGAAGCCCAGCCCGGCCAAATAACTTGTGTGGGGATTGGTCGTGAAATTATTTTTACGGCTATTCTCCCCCTACATCTGGTTCAAGTAGGGCAGTTGTCAGTTACTGGCATAGATATGTGCTCCTAGTGCTAGTAAACCGCTTAGATCGGCTAAGCTTGCCCAGGAAAAGTGTGAGTAGGTTAACTGACCGCCGTGATATTACTGAAATACTGTTATAAACGGCGTAAAATCCAAACAAACAAACAAACATAGCAACGTCTGTAGTTTTTTTCGTTACCACTACATTATATAATCAGAACGCTGACAGCGTAGACAGACTGTTGCCGAGAAAAGAAACTAAAAGCAAGTGAATTATGAGAGAATTTTTTAATCTTACGAACATTTATTTGAATGAAATCACCTGTCTGTAATATAATTTATACAAAATAAATCTCGTAATTCATAATTATAAAATAAATTGGAATAAACTGGCATTTGACCTAATTGAAGTTGGAGATCCAGGCAACTGTCTTTTCTAAAGTATAACTTATACAGCGCGCATCTAATTCGATGCTATTTATCTACATTCTCGTCATTATTTTTTGTATTTCGTACTGAGACAAAACACCGTTGTTAAACTTGTTGCAATATGTTTGTAATGCGTAGTTAACCAGTACGCAGCACAGAGACGCTATCATATTATGTGAATAGCCATAACATGAATGCACTTGTAGATGTGGAATAAATGGATTATTATTATTGTTTGTTAGTGTTTTAATTCCGATCTATTTCTTGTCATCTATTCATAGACTGTAACATCTATAACAGGAAGGTTACAATATAATAATTCCAATCCTTATGTAATTTAATGTCAAAGCGATAACTTTAACCAAAAATAAATGCAACAGTTTGCACATAGGGACCCTCATAACCATACATTTTCTAAAAGTGCATTCAAGCTGAATTGATTTAAGCAATAAAAAGGGTATGTCACGCGATATCTAAGAAAGAGCTCGACACTAAACAAAGCTGACTGTTTTTTTACCATCTTTTTATCGGCTACTTTCTAGTTGAATGTAACCCGCCACAGCGCAAATGTACTACTGTAGTCTCCAATCTTAAAACATATCAGTGATTTCCAACAGCACTACAAACCATGTTTACAGACATAGAGACATACTGAAACACGTGGAAATTGAAAATTAATACAGCCAAAACAAAAGTTTTAATTTTTGAAAAAGAAACACCCTACACGAATGTTGATATCTTCCTATACAGTGAAAAACTGGAAGTAGTCACTTCTTTCAAATATCTGGGAGTATACTTCTTTAAAAATAGTAATTTCAATAGAACACAAAAATGTGCCACAATAGAACACAATAGAACCCGCTTCGAAATCAATGCACCGACTATTCTCAGTGTTCAATAAATACGAGTTTAATACAATAGAAATCATAATTATGTCGTGGTAACGACATATTAAGTCGTGGAAACCAGATAATTAACTCGTGGGAACGAGATCTTTTCTCGTGGGAACGACATAAATAACTCGTGGGAACGACATATTAAGTCGTTGGAACGAGATAATTAACTCGTGGTAACGACATAATTAACCAATCAGAATACACGTTGTTTAAAAGCATGTTTGGCAAAAAATGGATGATACCAGAGACGCTTACATAAATGTCGTATTTCAATGCTGGATAAGATATAAAGAAATCGTTTTTCTTCTGCGAGAGCAAAATGGAATTTGATTGGTTCATTAAGTCGTTCCCTCGACAAAAATATATCGTTCCCACGACATAATTATGTCGTTCCCACGAGATAAGATCTCGTTCCCACGAGATAAAATATCGTCACCACGATATAAGATCTCGTCACCACGAGATAAGATCTCGTTCCCACGACTCAATATGTCGTGGGAACGAAATAATTATGTCGTTCCCACGAGATAAGATCTCGTTCCCACGAGATAAGATATCGTTCGCACGACTTAATATGTCGTGGGAACGACATATATAAAAACATGCACATGTCACATCTATGCCACCGTAACATTGCCTTTAGGGCATTTATCATTTTTGAACTTACGTTTTCTAACATTAATTTTTGCCAAAGCAGTGTGTGATTGATTTTATCATAGCATTGTTGATAATCAATAAAAATAGTGTATAATTTTTGTTCTTAATTTATTATATTTGATATTATTGCGTGGAGTATAAATATGCAGCCTGTCGTACTTTTTCCTTTTTGATAACGAAACTGACAGTTAATGATTCTTTCGTGTTTATTTGTCCAATTTGTTAGACGATTACGTAGTAGTTGTGAGTATATCGTTGCTAAAATGTTATTTAAGGTTATAACTCTAAGTTTTTTTGCTTCGTTTGCTTTCCCGCCTTTAAATATAGGAATTATATACCCCAGACCCCAGCTTTCTGGATATTCGGCATTTTTAAATAGTTTATTGTATATTAAAAGTAAATGTGGTGCTAATATGTTGAATGATGATTTAATTATTTCTGCAGTTATATTATCTGGACCACATTATTTTTTTGATGGAAAACGGCAGCTTTTATTTCGTTCATGGTGAATTCATTGTCTAATTCATTATCTGTTGTTTCAATGAAATTTATATTGTCGTTTATTTGTGCGGGCTGTTCGCCTAATAAATTACTAAAATGCGTATACAGGTCATCTAATTTTAGACTGTCATTAGTGTCTGACGTCTGTTTATAGCATTAAAAAAAAAAGATTTCCAGAATTGTTTTGGATTTGATTTTGCGGTAGTTTCAAGCTTTTTTCCTTCTGATAGTTTGTATTGAGCTTTAGCTTTTTTCCTTGTTTCGTTGTGCAGAGTTCTCATTTTTACAAAATGATTTCTATTTTCATCAGTTTTAGATTTGTTGAACACGTTTCGCGCACGTTTGAAATTTTTCTTCGCCGTGTAACAATTATTATCGAACCATTTTGGAGAACGTGATTTATTGTGGTTATTTTAATTGTGATTCGAACTGATTGTTTTTCCGAATATTTTGACCGCATTATCATATATACAGCCCGTAATACATTTTATTTCACGGTTTATATTTTTATTATGTGAGTCATTTAGTAAACTGATATTTTCTTTTAAAGATTCTTGAAATTGTTCAACCAAACTCGCGTTGAAAACAAGCTTAGTTTCTTCTGTATATTCTTCAGGTGGTATACCCGGTAGTTCTAGTTTTTGTATTACATTTGTCGGAAATTCATAACGTTGACGTTTTTACGCTATTTCGCACGTGACGTCACGTGTACCGGCGACGTCACTTCTGTTGTTGTTGTATACAATTTTTATTACGCATATTAAAGGTCGAACCAAACACAACGCTTCAGCTTTTCTTAGGCGTTAAAAAGGTAACCCGACCTACCCTAAAAAAATGCCCCGACCCTAGAACATTTTATTGGGTTTGTCAGATTGATTTTTGTTTTATTTACCTTTTTCAATAATTAAATGTGTTTTGGATAAATACGTGTTTTGTTTTGATAGTATCCACTTATAAACAATGTTTAAGGATATTACTGATATGTTTTGAATTATTCAGTTTTAGATTCTTCAAGTTGACCATTTACCAAAAAAAAAATAATTCCGACCTACCTACCCTAATTTTTTGGGGCATGTTACCTGAAACAAACTTATTTTTTTTACGCCTTACCACTATACGATCATACGCAACATTTTGGTGCCGTGAGCTAAAACCAGAAAATGCAACTCAACGAGCTCATTTCGTTGCGGGCAGCCCAGCGTCGTATAATATCGAGGCAACTTCAGAAACTCGACGAAACACCATCTACCTCCGAGTCACAGAAGCTACTAGACATCATTCAGGAGAAGGCAGATGCGATCAGAGGACTGAATGAAAAGATCATCAATGACGCTGACCTCGGAGATATAGAATCCGAACTATTCGACACTGAAGACTATTCTTTCGAGCTTGATATGAACATTCACAGACACCAGGAGAAAATCAAACACTCGAGCAAAACAACATCACTAGCGAGAGATGAAAATCAGAATCACTACAATGAATCCGTACGGAATCGGGAATCCGCGAACCCGGAAGAAGCATCATCGGGGCAATCGAGTTTTACCGCCGTATCCTCACAAGAGAGTGTTCCACCCAAGCATCCTGCAGATCGAATACTTCATTTATGAAACTTCCAAAACTGACTTTGCCGAGTTTCAGTGGTAACATCAGCGACTGGTAGACTTTTTGGGATTCTTTTGAATCAGCAGGTCACCAGAACCTATCGCTTACGGACATGCAGAAGTTTACCTACCTTCGGTCCCTGCTCGAGGATGGCGCAGCCATGGCGATTGGCGGGTTTCCGTTGACACACAGCAACTACCAGGGTGCGGTCGAACTACTGCGAGAACGATACGGTCAGACCCATACAATCGTTGAAAATTACATGACATTATTGTTGGAACTTCCGCCGCCGCGCAATTCTGTACAAAGTCTCCGCAAATTTCATGACAAGATGGAGACCTACATCCGGGGTCTACAGTCGCTAGGACAGTCGCAAGATTCGTTCCGAGATCTGCTAGTTCCGATCATCATGAAGAAGCTTCCACCAGAGGTGCGACGCAACCTAACAAGGTACCACGTAGATGACAAATGGCAGCTCCATGAGCTTCGCGTGTCCGTCGCACGGGAACTCAAGATCATGGAAGCCGGGGATAACAGCAACACAGAGTTTCATCCACCGACTGCCTCATTCTTCACAGCTTCGAAAAGGGAGGTAAGCCGTTCTAAGAACATTAATGTTAAAACACTTACGTGTCCATTTTGTAGTGAAAATCATCAACCTCATGCTTGTAACAAAGTAAAATATGTAAATCAGAGATTAGACATTGTGAAAGCACAACATTTGTGTTACAATTGCCTGAATCATCACAAAGTGTCCGACTGCAAGTCTAATTTCAGATGTCGTCATTGTCAACGTAAACATCACAGCAGCATTTGCACAAAGAACGAGAAGACCGACACACCCTTGAACCCGGAAGCCACCCCCTTCAAGTCGGCAATGACCAACAGCGCCATCTTACACACGGCTTCACATGAAAGATCAAACGTGTTACTGAAGACGGCTGTAGCGGAAATTGTATCCCAAAGCCATAGTTCGTCAGCCAACATTTTGGAGTTCGATCCATACCTACAAGTGAAGTTTACCTGAAGAGTGAGACAAGGGAGTTGATCAAGCTTGAAGTTCTTGTAGTGCCAACGATAGCTGTGCCATTACAGAATATGCCCACAGAAGCTAGACATTTCAAATATTTGCAAGGTCTGAAGTTAGCACACCCCTTGACAGAACACGACGACGATGTGTTTGAAATTTCACTCCTGGTGGGGAGGATTATTACTGGAAGATAGTCGAAGACCGAATGATCAGAGGCGAAGGACCGACAGCCGTGAAATCGAAGATTGGTTACCTGTTGTCAGGACCACTTCCGGTATCTCAACATCGCACCACTGAATTCCACATGATGAATGCCATCACAGCTCCACCGAGTACGCTCGAAATACAGAAGTTCTGGAAGCTCGAGTCAATGGGGATTTCTTCAGAGGACTCCGCAGAATGCACGTCCGGTACCCTTCATGAATACATGGAAAAAAGCATTACATTCGAAGACGGTCAGTACGTAGCCAAACTCATATGGAGAGATGACAACCACACTATACCAAGTAACTATGCTGTGTGCAAAAGACGTACAGAGGCTACCATTCGCGGACTGTCTCAAGAACCGGAAATCTTACAGAAGTATGGAGAGATCATAGCAGACCAGCTGAGAAGAGGTTTCATCGAGAAGGCAGACCAACCAGATGATGATGTGCACACCGAACACTACATCCCAAATTATGGGTGAAGAAAGAATCATCAACTACACCCATACGCATTGTGTACGACTGCAGCTGTCGTCAGTCACGTGACCAACCCAGCCTCAACGACTGTTTCGTATCCACCCCACCCGAGCTGAATGACCTTACGGGGATTCTACTACGGTTCCGGATGCAGAGTTATGATATTGAGAAGGCGTTTCTGCATGTTGGTCTTCATGAATCTGTTAGAGACGTCACACGCTTCCTATGCCTGAGTGACCCGAGTGACCCGTGCAGCCCGCTGACCACGTACAGATTAAAGTCTGTTGTGTTTGGCGCTACGTGCTCACCATTTATTTTGAGCGCCACCATCCTTAAACATCTCGAATTGAACAGTTGTGGATGGGTTACCAAGTATTTGAAGAATGACTTGTACGTTGACAACGTGATTTCAAGTTTCTCCAGTGAACAAGATCTACTTCAGTACTATTCAACTTCACGAAAACTGATGTCAGCGGCAGGCTTCAATCTACGTGCATGGAGCTCAAACAGTGAACGACTTTGTGCAAAGGCATCTGAAGAAAATACTCTAGATAACGATAGTTCTTCTAAGATTCTTGGCATGCTATGGAACTGTGAAGACGATACATTGCAGTTTGCACAGAGACATATTGAAACAAAAGGTGTGATTACGAAACGCGCAATTTTGCAACAAATGTCTAGAATCTATGATCCGCTAGGATTACTCAGTCCCGTCACCGTGAGGGCGAAGATCATTCTACAAGAATTGTGGTAGCAGAAATTCGATTGGGACAGTTCACTGCCAACTGATATACAAGACAAGTGGCTAAATATCGCGGCTCACCTTAACACTGCAGTCGACACGAAATTCCGACGGAGCTAATTTCACGAAAACCATGACGTCACAGCTGATAGCAAACTCCACATATTTTGTGACGCGAGCATGTCATCATACGGAGCGACAGCATACATCTCCCGAGGTAACGAGTCCACACTGATGATGTTGAAAAATCGAGTTGCTCCATTGAAGAAGTTAACCATGCCGATGTTGGAGTTGATGGCGGCCGTGACAGGTGCTCGTTTATGCAAGCATCTCATACAGCAGACAGGCGTCTCAGTTGTATACTTGTGGTCCGACGGCCAGATTGTTCTGCACTGGTTGGAATGCACGAAGACGTTACCACGATATGTTCGGAACAGATTAACAGACATTCACTGTTTGGCCGAGAACCGGAAGTGGAGGTATTGTCCGACTCACGACAATCCCGCTGATTTACTTACACGTGATATATCGGCCTTACAACTCCATTCCAGCGATCTTTGGTTCCACGGACCGACATGGCTGTCTACTCCTGAAGCCTGGCCACAGTGGCAACCAAAGAGTGACATTGTTACTATGGCAGTGACAACAGCAGATGTTTCACCAGAGTCCAATTTTATAGACATGACGAGATTCAGCTCATTACAGAAACTGTTCAGGGTCACTGCTTATGCTCTGCGATTTGTTCGTAGATGTCGCACCGGAAGACGTAATGCACCAGTAGAAACGCTGCTCTCCACTCACGAAATGACAGAAGCTGAGAAGTTATGTATTCGTAGCTGCCAGATGACGTCATATCCTGCAGAGATACAGTGTTTAACACACAGAACAAGAAGATATCACCGCTCGTTAAACAACTTGGACTATTTATAAAGGACAATTTGCTTCTCTGTGGCGGACGAATTCAAAGTGCACCGTTAGAAGAAGTGACGATACACCCATATTTGCTCCCTGCAAAGCACCCCTTCGCCCATCTGGTAGTCAAGGACGCCCACGAGAGATTACATCATGCCGGTCCGAGCTCCACTATAACACTTATATGAGGAAAATACTGGATACCGGCAATTCGTCCTTGTGTACGTTCGGTATTACGACAATGTGTGATCTGCAGAAAGGTTTCCGGTAGACCATATAGAGCACCAGACCCTCCTCCGTTACCGAAGACAAGAGTGGCAGACGTTACCCCGTTCACATATACTGGTGTCGACTATTCCGGGGTACTTCATGTACGTGGTTATAGCAGAAACGACATAAAAGCGTACATATGTCGGTTTACCTGCGCGACTACGAGAGCCATCCACTTGGAACTGGTACCCGATATGCCAGCGGAATCCTTCCTGCTCGCCTTCAGGCGTTTCTGTAGCCGGAAATCAACACACATATTATGATGTCTGACAACGGCACGACATTCACGGCCGCAGCGAGGCAGCTGAACACACTGTGTGAATCTTCCGTGGTGCAGGAAGAACTCAGTCATCGAGGAATCGAGTGGAAATTCATCTCTAAGAGAGCCCTTTGGTTTGGGGGATGATGGGAAAGATTGATCGGTCTCGCAAAAAATGTGTTGAAGAAGGTACTTGGACAAGCATACGTGACATATGAGACCCTACAAACTGTCGTAACTGAAGCAGAAGCCGTTATCAAAGACAGACCTCTGACTTACGTCACTTCCGGTGCACCAGGGCAGCTGGAAACGCTTACTCCCGCACACCTTCTAGACGGGAGACGAATTACGTCACTACCTGGTGATCCCGCGACCCTCTCGGCGAACGGTCACGTCAATCGTTCTTCGCTCATGAAACAGGCTTCTCAACGAGCGAGGCTTGTACGGAACTTCCGGGTAAGATGGCGACGCGAGTACCTGACGGCGCTCAGAGAACGAAAACAAGTATCGGACAAGAACGACCAGACGATATCCGTAGGTGACGTCGTACGACGACTGTCCGAGAACGCTGTTGAAACTGGCCGTTGTGGAAGAACTCGTGCCGGGAAATGATGGACTCGTTCGTTCGGGGAAAGTTCGAACAAACAATGGACTCACACATCGCGCAATTGTGAAATTGTATCCGATCGAGGAATGTGAAAATCGAACTTAAAGACTTTCTATAAAAGTGTTGTGATATCATAGAAACATTCGGTGAATAGTGTTTAGAGACTGTATCCGAGTTTTAATTTTAATTCAGAGACTGTTTTTCATTAGAAATCGTTATTACTTTACATGTTCATGATTTAATATTTCTACTTGATTTGTTGAATATTGCAATATTGAGTGTATATTTTAAATCATTTCTAGGCCCGGAGTATGTCGGGAATTCATAACGTTGACGTTTTTACGCTATTTCGTACGTGACGTCACGTGTACCGGCGGCGTCACTTCTGTTGTTGTTGTATACAAGTTTTATTACGCATATTAAAGGTCGAACCAAACACAACCCTTCAGCTTTTCTTACCACTATACGCAACAAAATATTATTGAGAAATAAATAGCCTAGTGATCGGAAAAGTTTTTCCAGTCGAGTAATTGAAATTTATTTAAAAGATCGACATCGTTTCCATTTACAATTAAATAGTCAGTTACTCAAGCCTCGGGTTGATAAGAATGTAAATTTATTTTCTTGCTCATTGTTAAGACGTCCATTTACAATTATATGGTGAGTGGATTTGCATAGGTTAATGAGTTTTTTTCCATTGTTATCAATGACCGTGTCTGGATTGTTGCGTAATATTGAAAAATGGTATTTTCTCTGTCTAGATCGTCCAAAGAGTCAAGATATTTATCAAATTCCAGAATATCTGACAAATTATCTGGTCTTCAATTAAGATCACCTGTAATGCATGTTTTACCAAGCTGTCCATATTTTTCAATTCCTTTTTCTATTTCATCAAAGAAATCAAAATCTGAGTCAATTAAAACTTTTGAATTAACAGGTGGAATATAAGCATGACACAAATACATATCTGAATCTAGAGTAAACACCTTATTTTCTAGTTTTAACCACACTATTCCATATTGGTTGGTTTCTACTACGGATATATATTATCTGTCAACTCTTTACTGTGATATATTGCAAGTCCTCCGCTATTGCGACCTTTATTGGTACCAGAACGTTCATTTCAGTGCAGATGGAAACTGGAGTATCCATCTATATCGAGATTTATTGATTGTTTGCTATTTGTCCAGGTTTCAGATAGTAAAATTAGATTATACTTTTGAACATATTCTAAAAAGTCAGCATCATTGATTTTTCTTAAAAGTCCATTAATATTCCACGCTAAAATGCGTAACTTCCATTTCTTGTCCTAGTTCGTGACCTCTTTGCGTTGTCACGGGATAGCAATTTTGCGCCGGCCCATTATACCTGTTTTCCGGCGCCTTTTTCACGGTCGAATAAAGCGCTTTTTCGGCATAGCTGTCTAAGATCACTTTTGACCTAGCTTTGTTGCGAAAATTATGCAGCGGGAAAATTGAATGCCAATAGAATTTGGCAAATTTTCTATTTTTAGGGAATGCAAACTTACAACAATGGTTTAATGTATACCAACAACTGTTGCATACTTTTGCGGATTAAAATGTACATGTTTGTTTACATAAGCGGTTAAAATAAAGTTATAATCATATCTTCGACATACACTCTAGAACTCAACATAATTATGAACATATTTTCTCATTGTAAGTCAAGAACATAATATTATATTCGTTCTCAGAATTAATGCACTGATTATAAATAACAATTGATTCTAGCGAGTTCAACATACGATCATTCTAAAATTAGCGCGCGTTTAGCTGCCGGTGTATAGCTGTTATAATATACACGCATCTATTAGCGTCAAGAGAATCATAAGAGCGAATATTTCAATAAATGGGGAATTTATGTTTATAAACTTACTGTGCATGTTAATTTGAAATTGATTGGCGGTTGCGTTCTATTAAAAATTAAATAGAATTGCACATTTCTATCAACTTCTCCAGTAGATGTTAATCAACCTATAAAAAGATATATTTCAATACATAAAATGAGGTGAAATAAGTAACGGAATACGTTCGTCTTTCGCATGAGACGTTAAACCGAGATGCAGTGTACTAGGTGCCTCACACCGGGCACTTAAATACCCAGGGTCGTCTCTGGAACAGGGCGTCTCCTGTAACTTGCACTACAAGTCTTCTGGGGGCGATGGCCATATGGGCAAGAATCCCGGGGCACTAGATAAAAATGTACTACACAACATAATAAGTCGAACTGTTGTTCATGTTACTTTTACTTTATTTTCTTAGCATTAATACATTATTTGCAATACTAATTATACACAGAAACCCTTGATACATCATATTCCTACCGAATATAATTTTTAATCGCCATAGTCTAATGAAATTTTATGTTTGTGTGATAAAAAATGGAAGTCATTATTATTCAAATGCGCTGAATGTTCCCTGAAGATTGCTTTTCATAAGGATACACAGTACAAATGATTAACTGACTTAGAAACGCGTCTGATATAGAATAATTTTCATTCATTCCCGCAGTTATTTTCGTACATTGTTAATTTGTTAAATTTGGCTGACAAATTTATATAATAATGATGGTAACGTAAATTATTTACGTTATTCATGTATCACTGGTGAAAACATGGGGCAGTATGATCGGTTTATTCACGGTACAAATATTAATAATTATTGAATCGCACATTAATTTTAGGATATGAGAAGTTTTCGTATGGTGCTACAAAAATCTGCGGTCCGAGCAGTCGCCTTGTCTAGGTGGGGACCGAAAAATCTGGGGTCCGAGAAGCCACGTAACCGATCATCTTGGCACTCTTGTATTATGTTTAGGGTAAAATGATATCTCATTATTAATGTCAACGCCGATTGTCTTTTTTAAAAGACATTTCTTGTTTCTCGTCTTTGTTGGAATATCGCTTTGGTCTATTGGATGCCGATGCCCATTCCGGCTGTTTTGAGTCCGCGTGTTTTAGTTATTGGTGTTGTCCGTACCAATTCTCTTTGCTGGTAATAGTGGAATTTGGCCACTATCGGTCTGTGCTTTCCGTTGTTTGGTCTACCAAGACGATGCACTCTATCTAAGGTGATGATCTCTTAAATTCCGAGCTTTTCTGATATCGTTGTTTTTACAATTTCTTCGCATTTTTCATTTGGTGTTTCAGTACATCCGTAAAACAAGAGATTTTCTCTCATTGCTACTGAACTGAGAAGCTGTTTCTACCTCTTGTGTACGTGTTTCAATGGCCTTAACACTTAATTCCAATGTTTCTACCTTTGTACTCACCTTGTTAAGCATCTGTTCAATTCCATCTATTTCTGATACCGATATTTTTATGCTTTTGATGTCTTCCATCAATCTAGTTGCCCACTGGGGTGGTTGCAATTGGTTTTCTGTTGGTGTTTGCGGTGAAGCTGGATATTGTGTTGCGCTTTCATACCCCGGGAAAACCCCGTGTTGCGGAGTTACGAACTGGAGATGCGGTGGGGAGTATTGTCCTCCGTAAACCGTTGGTATAGCTGGTACTACACCGCTCATCTGCGCACCTGCTGAGCGTCCGGTGGCTGGTTTGACATTATTATGCACTTATCTGGTTGAGCACATAAGAAGTTAGGGGCAGCTTCGTCTTTTGTGCGTTTCTGCCGCCCTTTTTGTTTTCTTGTCCTGCTTTGACATGTGGTAGTATACAAATATAATGCTAGGATTCTAAATCCTATTTAAACCTGATTCGATTGTAAATCGTGAACCGATTGTACTCTTTAATTGGTGTGCTGTTCAGTTCCCGATATCGCCAATACAAATGATCCAATTATCCAAATATTGGATTAAGTTGACCGTGGTTAAAACATCTCACGAGTTTGCACGTAGGATTTGAATACGTTATTAGTGTTATAAATGAAACGTTGTATGATTTGCATTAATAACATTTAAAAAGTACCTTGTTTTACAACTTCTCCTCTGATAGCATCCACAAATTAAAGCACTTTTGGTAACACTATGTATGTCCACATTCTAATTACAAGATCCGCGTGTTTTATTAGTATGTTTACCGAATTATTCACATATTTGCGGGAGCTAAAAAAAAACACGTCCACTCCTACCGACTACTGAAATATGTACTATCATTGTGGAATGAAGTCTGTGATACGTTAGACACGAGGAATATATAATATTATAAATAGTATCTAATTAGATAAACGTGAATATAAGTTTATATTGACATAAACTGTTATATAAGTGTTTATATTAATTACTTTGTTTATCAAACTTGACCTTCCCCTCCCTGCTGTGACCAATATTCATACGTTCCCGTAATGGTGTATTATTTATATGTATGATGTGTTTCTATTGAATATTTAAATTAAAATGTATAATTGTCATTTATTATTTCGAGTTCAATGCTTCAATTCATGGTCAATATTTACAAGACCCATCATGTAATTTAGCAGTAATGTCTCGTTTAAAAATATAATTATGGAACAATCTGTTTCGGTCGCACCGAAAACAATAACACCTGACTGAAGTTTAAAATGCTTTTGTTTCAATTTAGTTAACAATTTAATAAAATAATGCGCGTGTTGTGTATAAATTATGGACGGTATGTCAAATATATATGAGGTGTGTCTTGGGAAAACCGGGCTTAATGCGTTGCGTAAAGTGTCTTCCTGGATCAGTCTGTGCAGTCCGCACAGGCTAATCCGGGTCACATCTTTCCGCCTACAGTAGATTTATATCTAGAAGAGACTACTTTGAAACAGAAAATACCATAAAAGTGGAAATTGTTGTCCTAGATTAGCATGTGCGAACTGCACAGACTGATCCAGGACGACACTTTACGCACATGCATTAAGCCCGGTTTTCCACGACACGCCTCATATTTGAATACACGTAAATCAAACCATTTTTCCAGCCATTCGGTACCAGTAATTCCATTGAATATTTGAATTTTTGAATATTTATAATTGACATAACGATGTTGAAGTTTTAAATACTTTTATTTAAATTTAGTACACACTATGATAATATAATAAGTCTTAAGATGTGTATACTCATGAACTGAATGCCTAACGTAACCATAGTCAACAATAACGGAAATGTGTCCCTCCCTTAGACTTGCAAAGACATTACTTCTCTCTTTCCAGCCCTCCGGTGCATTCCTAACGGCACCATCGTGGTACACAACCCCAACGTCAAGGTCAACGTGGCGGATGTGACGTCAGAGACGTGTCGACTGAGAGACGCTGAGGTGCACGTGGAGGTCTGGCTTGACCACTGTGAGATGGTGAGTACGTTTACATGTACTAGTAACTGAAAGACCCTGAGGTGCACGTGGAGGTCTAGCTCGACCACTGTGAGATGGTGAGTACGTTTACATGTACTAGTAACTGAGAGACGCTGAGGTGCATGTAGATGTCTTGCTTGACCACTGTGAGATGGTGGGCATGTTTACATGTAATAGTAACTGAGAGACGCTGAGGTGCACGTGGAGGTCTGGCTTGACCACTGTGAGATGGTGGGCATGTTTACATGTAATAGTAACTGAGAGACGCTGAGATGCACGTGGAGATCTGGCTTAACCACTGTGAGATTGTGGGTACGTTTACATGTAATAGTAACTAAGAGACGCTGAGGTGCTCGTGGAGGTCTGGCTTGACCACTGTGAGATTGTGGGTACGTTTACATGTACTAGTAACTGAGAGACGCTGAGGTGCACGTGGAGTTCTGGCTTGGACACTGTGAGATTTTGGGTACGTTTACATGTACTAGTGACGGAGAGACGCCGAGGTGCACGTGGAGGTCAAGCGCGACCACTGTGAGATGGTGGGTACGTTTACATGTGCTAGTAACTGAGAGACGCTTAGGTGCACGTGGAGGTCTGGCTTGGACACTGTGAGATGGTAAGTACGTTTACATGTACTAGTAACAGAGAGACGCCGAGGTGCACGTGGAGGTCTGGCTTGACCACTGTGAGCTGATGAGTACGTACACTTAGCAATTTCTAGTTTATGAAAATAATTATGTCTTCTGCTTTTAGCAGCATTGAATAATGGCTTCTACAGCGTTTGGTGCTATTAGCAGAATTGAATATAGTCTTTACAGCGTGTCTGTACTACTATATCAATAGTATCGTAAATGGTTCTCTGACCCGATTGTGATCATTCTCAAAATCTGGACATCCTAGAAGCACATGTTCGTTAAGAACCTCTTATACATTAATGCTATTAAATATTGGTCCTTATACGAGGCTAAGAGGTATTGTTTGGTTAAAGCACTTTTAAAGAATTATGAATGTTTAGACTGTACTCGGACGAATGTGCTCTCTAGTGATTTCTAGATTATTCTTCACTCGTCTTACACACACGCATGCTCTACTTTTATCTTCCAGGACGCGACTCACGTGGTGACATTCTGGGAACGCAACCCACTAGGTATCCTCACAGGGGACAATTTCCTCACACATTCTGTCGTCAGCAAGCATATCCCGAACGAGCTCGTCATCCATGACGTCAGTGTGGGACTCCATGTCACGTGAGTATTTCGAGAATTTGTTACGGTTAAAACAGACTACATGATATTGAGATAGCACGTGACGTTTTGTGATCGCATACTTTCCGTGATACGTGCGATAATGCATTTCTAAAGTTTATATACACGTATGCGCGACATTGACATGAATACAAAGCATAAAAACGCAAGCTTATAATTATTTTAATTATAGGCTACTGGTATATTATCAGAATCGAGTAATCGAAGAATTAGGAATCGAATCTTTAGTTCAATAAAAATACTTTGCATCCCAGGCAACATTTTTTAATTTCATATTTGAAAACAAAGTCATGAATCGTTTTGATCAGTTTATACTTCTTAAAATAAGATGTTTCATTTCATTGTTAACCATTCTCAGTTAGAGAACGGTGTTCGCATAATAACGCGTCTCGGGGATGGCACTTCCGGCGCACAGGTCCCCGTGCAGGCCGCGAGAAAGATCGTCTGGGACCTACAGATAGGTAGGTGGAGGATTGTAATTTAAATGATCATTGATAGGTGCTTGATATATACAGAATAAAGGAACTCGCTTGTTTTATGCTAAAACTTTCATGATTTAACTGTTTACACAGGTAACGAAAGTTTCTGCTAAAGAATCGATTTGTATCGAGCTACGAGTCAAATGTTTTAAATAGTTCGCACTGGTAAAGTAACTGCTTTAGGAATCCACTTGTATTGAGCTACAAGTGAAGTAGGATGTTTTAAACTGTTCATACTGCAAAAGTAACTGCTTCATGCGGAATCCACTTGTATTGTATTAAAAAGAAAAACATCTAATGTTTCAGAAACGTGTTCAGAGATATATAATATTTGAGGAAACCGGTGTTAATAAAATGTTATACTACAAACCAAATTTATAATATTCATCTGAAAATATATACGATTAGTTTACATACAGTTAAATAGTACAAGGTTTCTACATGGTTTTCATTTCAGCGGAATTCAGAATAGCTCCGGAAGTGTGCAGCTACATGTCCAAGACCGGCCCTGTGGTCCTGCTTCAGAACGGGTAAGTCGCAATCACAGGCGAACACACAAACTAGTTAAATGTATAAACGATGAGAAGAATAAAGGTAAATTGCTGATGGTGTTGAATGGAAAATTCCTTCAGCGAGTGAAATCAGTACAAAATATGTTTTAAGAGGAAGCACTAATTGAAGTCATTTGTGAATACAAAACAATATACCTGATTTTTATGTTCTAGTTCTTGTATACTAGTAATCCGTAAATATACTAATACTTACAGCGGGTATCCTGAATTTTAAACTGCACTGATTTTCGATTTTTCCTGTTCAGCTTTTATTGCTTCGTAGCGTCTAAATTATTTCTCTGTCGATGCCTTTTCCCAGACTGCAGTATTTAGCAGCATGACTATGTAACCACATTGTTTGTTAAGTGCATATATGATTTAAACTTTTACTTTTTAGATGCAGTAAGGCTTCGAACAAAGTGAACGACTTTGTGCAGAATGCCGACGCCGGCGGTTTCCTGATGCTATTTCCGTTCAGCTTCACAGACCGTGCCGACAATAACGTCGCAATTGTGTGCTCCGTTAGAGTGTGTCCGCCTGGGGACGCAAACAGCTGCAGTGCGGTAAGTTGTAATTAAATATACATGTTTTATTCAAATAAATAACATCAGATGTAAATACTTTTCTTACAATAACAGCTTGAATATTTTGTCGTTTGCATATTTAATTTATTTTATATGTGGTTTAAATCTACATTAAATTGAAATAAATGTTTTAAATGAACAACACGCTGTTATATATTTAGTATAATTTAATGTCTGATGTCTTTTACACCATTGCATTTACTGCAATAGAATCCAATTAAACTTATTTCACCATATAAAAACAAACCTTCATTGTTTATTTTAGAATTGCGTCCCCGGAAATAGTAACCGACGAAGACGTCGCAATATACGAAAGCGCTCCACTTTCGGTCTGAGGCCAGAGGTCGCCATTCTAACACTCCAGTTTGACACCCCGGAAGTTCCATCACACGCCGACAACGCACAGAACCCGACGACGACGCCGACCTCTTGGATGGTGCTGTTATTTATTGCCCTGGCTGTGATTTATTGTTTACAACTCGAAACTTAATTTTGATTGATGCAGGTCATATGATTGTCGTGCTATATATATGTTTATATTGAAAATAATGTATATAAAGGCTTGCCACATTTTTATATCGTACGTTACTTGTTTTATCAATTTTAATTGATTTGATCCTCATTTAGGTTGGTTTATATAAAATTGCTAACATGATGTAAATACATGATAGGACTGTCATCACTAAGTTAGGTCCATATCGTATTGTTATAACACATATTTGGAGCATTTTACACATTATATGTTACACGTTTCCAAATATGTTCTATTTGAAGCTTTCGTTCATTTCGGTATAGTTGACATATATGTAAAAACACAGTTTCAAGGGCATTAAACAGGGCCTTCAGGGCGACAATTTCCTTAAAATTTCGATTAAAATTTCCTTAAAAAAATCTGAAAATCAGATATTTTTAATTCTGACATATAATAATGGTTAAAACAGGGTATATATAACGACAAAAGAGTGCGTTAAGTCTGATATAAATCAATTTATAATATGGGTCTTGTTTGTTTGGCCCTTTTCATATTTACATTTTGACGTCATAATTGTGAGTATTTTCTTAAACCATAGTTTACACTCTAGTTGATTAAAGCGCTGTCTGCTGTAATTTCTTCGTATGGCTCCAAAGTCGTGAGTTCGATACCTGCTTGGGGTTTTAATTTTTCAGACGTTTTTGCTTATTTTTATCAAATATCTTATATGCGTATTATATTATGTTTTATTTATTTCATGCACATGTCTTTATAAAGCGCATTTCTATCATATAATATCATTTATAGTGTAATAGGAATCCAATTATTCGACGACATAGGCCCTTAAAATATCAAATAACGTTTGTACAACTTCGTATATGTCAAGCTTATGTTTCGTTTCGAGAGAGCTGACGTACGCAAACAGATTTAGAATTTCAAGAATATGTATTACTTTTAATTGGTACTGGGCAATTAGTTCCATTTTCCATTTTCATGAATCCAAATGTGTAAAAAAAATTGTTAATTTTGTATATGCTGTGTTAGCACGTGATATTATTTCAATCAATAATGTAAATATGTACATAATATAACTTGATGTATGTACTATGCATAAATAGTAAAACATAATTTGAAAAAAAAAAGTTAACTAATTTTATGTTTGCGCACTCCTTTGGTATATATAAATGAATTTTTTAAGTGAAGTTGTAAAATAAGTAAAAAATTGAATTGCATGGCCAATAATAAATATAAATATTGCAACGTCTGTGTGAAAACTCTTCGAATATCTAATTTCTTTCCCAGTATATTCAGTTATATTATTTCAGAATTTAATATTTTATTTCCTTTAAAGATGACATGACGAGTTAAATGCGATATTCTAAAATGATGCTCGCTAATTTTTCGATAGACAAAAAACAAAACTATCGTTGTTAAACTACCCAATAAACAACGCAAAAAGAAGTTCCTGACTCAAAGCGGAGCATAGTAAAAAGTAGTTACAGTTACAGTTGCAAAAATATATGTCAAATCATGTTATAATCGAAATAATGTTCGCATTATCGTTGTTGATCGGCCAATAAACACATTTTTGTCGTTCTGATGCGTGGCAATTAAAAAACTCGGGCAAACGCCCTCGTGGTTTAATTCATACGCATCAGAACTACAAATCGTTGTTTATTGGCCAATAAACTACGATAAATCGAAACCATTTCTTAAATGTAATATGATATATCCATTACAGTATCTTCTATTCAGGGGCGATCACTCACGCATACTCAGGGTCGCACCTACAAACCTAAAGTTAACTTCTCTTGTTCGCCGACTATTGTGCAACAAGTGTATATCGTGTAAGACACTGTTTTATTGTGTCGCCTGTGGCGACATATAGGGTTACTTTTAGCGGTGTTGGCGGCGGCGGCGTTGTTGGCGGCGGCGTCTTCGGCAGCGGCGTCCCCTTCATAATTGCTATCATTATACTTGAGTTATGCCGCCTTAAAAAAAAGTTCAAATAAGGCTTGTGAAGACAATAACTTAAGAAGTTTTTGTTGCTTCCTATTATGCATAAAAACACTTCCCTAAAGTTCGGGTTTCGGCATAGTTGCTCTTATCGTACTTGAGTAATGCCCCCCCCCCTCCATCCCCACTTTTCTATGGGAAGTATTAGTGTGCATATAAGGAGGTTAAGTTCGGGTTTCGGCATAGTTGCTCTTATCGTACTTGAGTTATGCCCCTTCAGGCGACACGTAAAAGAATATTCGCTTATTATGCTCTCTTTTTGAAAACAAACATATTGTCGAATAATGTGTTTGATTTGTTCATGACTTTGAACTTCATCATTATGCACCAATCAATATTTCCCCCCAGGGGTGAGCGGCGGGCTGACCCAGGGGCATTTGACTAATTTTATTATTTGGGGTCTAATTCCCCACCTTAGAGCCAAACATTTTTGTCTAAATACCCTCAGTGGGAGATGCTATAGGGTTATCAAATGGCCCTGGGGGCGGCAATATAACCGGGATATAAAATCCGACGAAAGTCTATTTCCCCGGGACCCGGAATCATTCGGAATGTCGAATTACCGCCTGTCGGGAATTGCTTTTAGTCTTAAGTCCCGTATATGCCCGCCGCTCCCTCCGTCCTTGGGGAAAATATTGATAGGTGCATTAAACTGATTAATGATTAAAGCATTCTACATAAAATTGTCTAATTCTTGTTTACGTGTGTTTATCATATCGCCACTCCCATATTCTTCAGATGTACGGTTGTGGGCACGCACAGTATATTCTGGGTTAAAGTGACCTCTGAGGTCATAAACTACGCTCAGACGGACTGCTTCACTCGGCAGACGACCGCTGCGCAGACGACAAATACAGTCACCACGCCAGAGTTCCGACCCGAATCGACAGCACAGCGTCCTGTAGTACCAGAAGTTCTTACAACGTCCGTGGCGCCCGTTCCTAGTGTAACGCAAACCACTTTTGGTCAAGGTGACAGACAGACGACACTAGTGTCCAAAACCGCCACCGGAAGTACAGCAGTAGACGGCAGTACCGGAAGCAGTTTTGGCAAAACGACGACAATAGGGCCAAAAAAGTAGTGCGCATTCAGCCAATTGTATTACTGAGATTGTGTTTGCAGCTGTTGCCCGGCTAGCTCAGTTGGTAGAGCGCCGGACTGTCAATCCGGGGATGGTGTGTTCGAACCCCAGCCCGGCCAGATAACTTGTGTGGGGATTGGTCATGAAATTATTTCTAAGGCCATTCTCCCCTTACCTCTGGTTCAAGTAGGGCAGTTGTCAGTTACTGGCATAGGTATGTGCAAATAGTACTAGTAAACCGCTTAGATCGGCTAAGCTTGCCAATGAAACGTGTGAGTAGGTTTACTGACCGCCGTGATATTACTGAAATACTGTTGAAACGGCGTAAAAAAATAAAAACAAACAATCATAGCAACGTCTGTAGTCTATTCCGTTACCACTGCATTATATAGTCAAAACGCTGACAGCGTAGACAGACTGTTGCCGAGAAAAGAAACTAAAAGCAAGGGAATTATGAGATATTTTTTTTAATCAAACGAACATTTATTTGAATGAAATCAACTGTCTGTATTATAATTTATACAACATAAATCTCGTAATTCATAATAATAAAATTACACTTACAATAAATTGGTATAAACTGCTATTTGACCTAATTGAAGTTGGAGATCCAGGCCACTGTCTTTTGTAAAGTATAACTTATATAGCGCGCATCTAATTCGATGCTATGTATCTACATTCTCGTCATTATTTTTTGTATTTCGTGGGAAGCAAATAGTTTGTGCAAATTTATTTTAAAAGCAAAAAGAGTTAAATGCATACAAGTCAATCTACAACGGGTAGAGACAGGAGCTGAACGGTATAAGTTCGAATTAATTTTCAGTGTTTTACATCACAAGCGCTCTGATCGGTACATACCAATTTAATTAAAAATAAGTTAAATTATGTAAAAAAAAACATTCAAAACTCTATGCAGAAGTACAAGGCTTTTCCACAATTCTTATACGTCAACAACAATAACAGTCATCAATCGAGTGGTTATGATTGCTCCGCTATGTGTACTGAGACAATACACCGTTGTTAAACTTGTTGCAATATGTTGTAATGCGTCGTTTACCAGTAGGCAGCACAAACAGAGACGCTATCATATTATGTGAATAGCCATTATATATTTGCATTTGTAGATGTGGACTAAATGGATTATAATTATTGATTGTTAGTGTTTTAATTCCGATCTATTTCTTGTCATCTATTCATAGACTGTAGCATCGATAACAGGAAGGTTACAATATACTAATTCCAATCCTTATGTAATTTAATGTACAAGCGATAACTGTAACCAAAAATAAATGCAACATTTTGCACATAGGTACCCTCATAACCATACATTTTCTAAAAGAGCATTCAAACTGAATTGTTTGATAAAACGGCTATATCACGCAATATGTAAGAAAGAACTCGACACTAACAAAGCTGACTGTTTTATCACCATATTTTTACCGGCTACTTTGTAGTTGAATGTAACCCGCCACAGCGCAAATGTCCTACTGTAGTCTATGGCTTAACATTTGCTTCAAAAGTACATATACGCCTGATAGCTAAATATAGATGTAACTGTTGTTATAAAATTGCAACCGCAGTTACAATTATGACTGCAATCATAAATTTGTAACGGCGGTTACATTTACACATATAACTGCAGTAATAATTTAAACAACCAGTCATAAAATATGGCAGTCGTCATAAAATTATAACCGCGGTTACATTTTTCTGACCAAATGCTTAAAAACTTAAGCTCTAAGTATTTTTGGCGAATTAAGTCATGTCTTGTATAAATCCCTTTTGTCAAAAACGCATTTATTTATTTAAATATGATTTTTTAAATTATAAAATCAATGAGAAGATACATATTTCGTAAAAAAAATGCATCAGACAACAAGTGTAACTGCAGTTATAATTTTATGACTACTGTCATATTTTTTTACCTCCGTATAAATTGTAACTGCAGTTATATTTGTAAATGTAATTGCTGTTATAAATGTATGACTGCAGGCATAGATTTGTAACTGCGGGTACAATTTTATAACAGCAGTTACATCTATATTTAGCTTCCGTGTGTATATGTACTTTTGACCCAAAGGGTACGCCATAGTAGTCTCCAATCTTAAAACATACCAGTGATTTATTAGTGTACAACAATGTTTTTCCTACCAACATCTCCAAAAAAGAATATCAATGCAAGTGTCTATTCCTAAAAACATGCCTTCGAGTTAAACTTGTTGATTTATTTAGAGAGTACAGCCTACATGACTTGTTTATTTAGTGTAATGTGACCCGAAGCCTTAAGGTCAAATTACACCAAAACAGAAGTCACATCCTCAGGGTTACATGCTGTCAGTTAGATAATAAACACATAGGGTTCAGTGTATAATGCATATGACTTTAAAAATACAGTTTAAATGATATGTTTTGGTATCAATTTAAAGGTATATATGTAAGAAATAAGAAAAAAAAGACAGTTTTAGGCACTACTTTAGCTTAAATGGTTCCCAGCTTCATAACTTTTGGCCCATGTATTCATGCACAAAATGGTAGCCCCCATGCCTGCCAAAACCGGTGTGTTTATTCTAAGGTAAATATTTTGAGTTACAACGTATAGAAATTTTTGACATGCTGTTTTTTCAAAAGGTTATGGCCTTATCTTTCCAACAATGTATGGTGATATATTGGGAAGTCGCTTGGTCATGGTGAAAATTGAGATCAAACATTGAATATTTTGTAACCTTAATGCTAAGAGAGCGAAGCGCAGTAATATATCGATGTACGGACTCATAGCCTACAGAGTAAAGAAGTAGTTCCCTCAAGACCGATTTCTAAATGCAACTACTAAATCCTGTTGCCGGTCGCCGACAGTCTAATCAAGAAGCAAAGCGGATTTGAGCGAACGTGGTTCCCGACGATGGGGTGTGTTAGATTCGTGATCATGTTGAATTTCATAATTTTTAACGTAAGATTTTTCTTTATTTATTATTCCAAAAATGTAAATTTATGTATTTGTTTGTCACGGTTAAACTTGTAAATTGTTTCGCAACTTTTTTGTGTTAATGTATAGTTTCAACAGCTTTTCTAAAATCGATTTGATCATACTTTGTATTAAATTTTGTTAAATATACACGTTGCCATCACAATATATAAAGACATTACAATCACAATATATAAAGTAGGCTTTGTGCTTTTACCAATTTATACACATTGTTGTCTTTCTTTATTATCTTTTACATATACATGTACCAATGTCTTTCGCAGGGAACTTTATTTAAAAAGAGACCTAACACACAACTGGATCGTATTTCTGAACCGCCGTATCATTTATCTTAATGATGTCTATTAAGTTCCAAGTTTTAACGTGTAATATTTTTCATACTACGCACCGGATAATACATGGGCGTAGTACCAGTCGAACTTCATAGTAGAATGTATTCTTTCTTAATTACATGATATTCTACGAACATATACGCAAACAACGTTCGCTTGTGTGGAAGTTAGGAAGGGAAATCTTACTGCAGTTTTGGTTATGTTGCCCTACGACATTTCAGTTGCCAGTTTAGCCTGATACGCATATAACGCATATATTGATACGTACATTACTTGTCGAGGGCTGAAGTTTTATATTGCATGATATCTAACATCGATAAAAAACAACAACTATATAACAAAAGAACAAAATGACAACCTTAACAGAACAGAACAAACAGAACAAATATTTTATTAACTTAAGCACATTACAGCTCCTCGTTAGCTAACACAATCAAATCAAACAGACATGCGTGAAGAAACAAAACTCAAAATTATCAACATATTTTATCAAAATACATAATCAATTACAATGAATTAGTGGTTTACTATGATATACTAGTAGGTAAAAGTAAATGTATTCCTGTGTGTGTGCGTGTGCGTGTGTGTGCGTGTGCGTGTGCGTGTGCGCGCGTGTGTGTGTGTGTGTGTGTGAGAGAGTGCTTCATGAATATCTATTGTACTGATATGGAATGTAGTTATATGTATTGGAAAGTTCAGCGGTAACAGGCAATGTTTACAATTCACAATCATTGTATACTTAATTTTAACTGGTAATGTATGACATTAACAAAAATTAACAGAGAAGGAACATATTGTAACTGTCTGAGCGTTGTTTTATTACTGCTATTCAAAAGTTTAAACAATGTGTACATACTTGGTCGAACTGTATAGTATTTTGGAATATATTTGTTTCTTTCTTCTAAATAATGCGGACATACTAATATAAAGTGGTACTCATCTTCTATATCGGCAAGATTACATAAAATACATTTACGTTCATTTATGTTTATGTTATAATGTCTGCCAGTTTCAATCAACAATTTATGAGATGACAGGCGTACTTTTGCAATGATATTGATATGTTTTTTTTTATTAATAACATCCAAATATAACGACCTTTCAAATACAGGTTTAAGTTCTTTGTATACGTGTAAAGACGGTAAAGAATCAACATCTCTCAGTCTATTCTTTAACAAAGGAATAAAGTGATCAATATTAACAGATTCAGAGAATAACCATAGATCTGTAAATCCTGCATAATTCAAAATATCACAAACTATTGAGGACCAATTAACAGTGTTATTTCTTGTATCAAGTTCTAATCTTTGCATATTAATGACAGCATTAAGAATACAATTTCCTTGTTTATTTTGATATAGTTTCTTAAGTATCTACCAATATATAAAGGAAATCGACCGACTTCAGCGTATAATGACAATGAATTTGTTGACAATTTAACATTTAATAACCTTTTACAGAATTTTCTGTGAAAACGTTCAATATTTGTAGCTGCAATGAAACCCCATACTTCGCAGTTATAATTCAAAATTGACAAAACATATGAATCAAACAACTTAAACATAATATTAATTGGAACTTCCATGTCTTTCGATATACAAAATAATGAGTTCATTGCTCTTGTGGCTTTACCATATAATGTATTTGTGGCGGGAACAAATGACCCGCCACTAGACATAACAATACCTAGATAGTTAAAATTGCTCACTATTTCAATAATCTTTCCCTTTGTATGTCCATTTTTGTTTAGCACACCACCTTTTCGGAAAACCATGATTTTTGTTTTCTCGATATTTACCGTTAAATTCCATTTATCACAAAATGTTGTTAGATTATTCAATGATTCCTGCAGCCCTTCTTTAGTTTCTGAAAAAAAACAACAGCATCGTCCGCGAATAGGAGTAGATAAATAGATAATTGATCTAACGTTATTCCGGCGTTTAATCCGTTTTGTAGATTAAATTTTATATCATTCACGAATAGCGAAAACATGATCGGCGAAGTTATCTCCCCTTGTAATAAACCGACATTACTACTAAAAAGGTCCGAAAGTGAGCCCGTGTGTTTAACTTGAAGTTCGACCTCATTATACATAGAGCGAATGAGAGATAATAACTTGCCATCAACGCCTGATAGAATCATTTTGCACCATAACTGTCCCCGATTGATGACGTCATAGGCCTTCCGGTAATCGACGTAGCAACAGATGAGTGTATTTTTATTAAGTAGCTGTTTCTCTATTAAAGCATTAAGAATAAAAATTGCGTAAACAGTACTACGGTTGGGTGTAAAACCGAATCGAGCATCTGTTAAAATATCATAGGTTTCCGCCCAAGATTTTAAGCGTTCGTTTATCACTCCTGTAAATAATTTCGCAAAACAACTTATCAACGTGATACCCCTAGAATTATTTGGGTCGGAACTATCTTATCGCTTATATAGTGGCACAATCACTCAGGATGACCAGCTTTTGGGAAATTGTTTTGTATCTAAAATGTAATTAAATAATATTTCTAACGGCTTGGCTATTATATGAACTGTTTCTTTAAAGTATTCATGAATAATATTGTCATGTGAAGCCGCCTTATTATTATTAAGACGTCTGGTTGCTTTTGTAATTTCTTCGATTGAAATAGGTTTGTCGATATCGGGATATAAGAGCTAGATTGGTTTTCTAGATTGTCAAACTGCCGTAAAAAAAACGTCACTGTCATCGTTGTTTACGTTGACGTCAGCCTCGGAAGCTAAAGCATTGAAATATTCGTAAAATTCTTGTAGCGATATATTTTCCGCATTCGGTAAGGACGATCTTTGTTTAAATAATTTCCAAAATTCGCGCGGCGTTTTGCGACACATGTTATTCATTTTCATACCATGCTCTCGATTATATTTTGATTTCGTTTTCCTGCAAGAATATTTATAATCTTTGCTCGACGCGAGCATTATTTCCCTTGTATGTCTATTTTTATTTAAATTATAGTCGTATACTGTCTTTATATTTATGTCCGTTTTTGTTTACATTCTTCATTAAACCAGCTTTGTTTACTTATGTCAACGGAAGCGAAGCTATTATGATTGTTATTAATAACGTGTTTAAAATACTGTTCACCTCGCATATTAAGAAAATTAGTAAATTCCGTTACCATAAATCCGGATCGCATCGTGAATCAACGGATGATTGTAAATTGCGTTTTAGCTCTTGAACTCCACCGACAATATCGTGCACGAAATTTTCTTTGTACTCCGAGTTCCACTTATAATATATGCGCGGATTATTTTTACCGTTAATAATCGGGCTGTTCGTGCTTAGAGCAAATGTCAATGGGGCATGATTCGAGAATTCAGTGAAAGCGTGCACTTGAAAATCAGCTAAATCTTGAAGATTTTTGACTGATGTTAACAGATAGTCAACTGTGCTTTCTCCCATTATGCGTAAAACAAGTACATTTCCCAATTCCTTTATCGTTAAATAGTCTGCCGTTAACAATTCTTATATTAGTAGATTTACATACATCTAATAGGTAGTCACCAAATCGGTTTGACCAAGGGTCGCAGGCTGGCCGTTCGAGTGGGGTGTCTATTTCCAATAAATCAAAATCACCCAAGCTTCTGTCATTGTCAATAACGTCTGCTTTATTGCCGGTTCTAGCGTTTGCGTCCCCAGTTATAAATACTTTTCCTTTGCTTTTGAAAAATTTAAATCAGATTCTAAATTTAGAAAAATGTCTACTTCATACATATCATGTGTTGGTGAATTTTCAGGTGCAATATACATTACAGCTAAATATATATCAGATTCTATATTGAAATATTTTTTTTTCTATTTTAAGCCATAATAAACAGTCTATATCATTTCTTACTAGAGTAACTCCTTTCCGTATAGTGTCTCTAATGTGTATGACAATCCCGCCGCTGGAACGCCTTGCTCTACGGTGTTGAAAGCGTCTAAATGAGTGGATAGGAATGCTGTATCCTTTGAGGTCGATTACAGAGTTCTTGTTAGTCCAGGTCTCAGCTAAACAGATTATGTCATGTTCGCAAAGGAAAGATGTAAGTTTACTGTCACCTCGTTTTGCAGTAGTTAGCCCTTCAATATTCCAGGAGACAACTTTAATAACACTCTCACCGTCAGCCTATTCGACGTACAGTTGTTTGTTGATGTACAACTTGTCCAGTTTAAGGTAGGCTTCCTTGCCTTCTCCGCGTGCCGCTTTCATGACTCACCGTCATCCTATTCGACGTACAGTTGTTTGTCGATGTACAACTTGTCCAGTTTAAGGTAGGCTTCATTGCCTTCTCCGCGTGCCGCTTTCATGACTCACCGTCAGCCTATTCGACGTACAGTTGTTTGTCGATGTACAACTTGTCCAGTTTAAGGTAGGCTTCCTTGCCTTCTCCGCGTGCCGCTTTCATGACTCACCGTCATCCTATTCGACGTACAGTTGTTTGTTGATGTACAACTTGTCCAGTTTAAGGTAGGCTTCCTTGCCTTCCCCGCGTGCCGCTTTATTGACTCACCGTCAGCCTATTCGACGTACAGTTGTTGGTTGATGTACAACTTGTCCAGTTTAAGGTAGGCTTCCTTGCCTTCTCCGCGTGCCGCTTTCATGATTGGGACAAGCTTTCTTCTTTTTCCATGACTTCTGGTGGATACTGCTCAGCGATTCCGTACGTGGTCCTTTTCTATTGACTGGAGGCTTCAATCAATCAATTGGAGTTGTTTACCCTCGGGACTTCGGTTAAAAACCATTGCCCGAGCACACTGCTTAACACAGATACTTTGCTTAAATTTGGCAATACATATATAAAACTTTGCAGTGTGCGGTGCTAATAATAAAAATCTATGCTTAAAAATAGGAAAACTTATCAATCTAGTATAATAGCTTACATGACACATACAGCACACTGTTCTTGTATAGAGAGACGACTACCAGGTTACACACAGTTTAAAGGGGAGCAATTCTGCAGTAAGCTTTTATTTGTCAACAGGAGTTACCTCCCTTATACTAATAAATAGTTCAAATGTAAAACCATATGTGAATGCAAAAATGACTAGTCTTTTTGTAAATATGTTGGATATTTGGGTAATAGCACTAAATAGGTATGGCGTAGTTTGTAACAAGGAGAAAAAATAAAAGATAAACACTGAGTTTGATCTAAACTAACATGAGAACGGGGAAATTGAGAGAAATAGCCCCACTTGAATAAGAATAAATTGGAGGGAACACATAATTTTATGTGATTCACCATTTTTCTAGACCCATTATGCAGCAAATGATACAACGGGATTGTTGGAGTCTTGTGTACTTAGAGATCTGGGCTAGTTCGGGTAACAATCACCATAGCCTATATGTCATATTAAATTAAAAATCAATGTGTGATACACATGGGATAGTATTTACAATAATGACAACAGGCATTGTTAATTATTGCCAGATCCCTAAGTGGTTCAGCATTGTTTTACAATGTCTGTGTTATTTGCATGTCTTTACATACTAAGATATAGACAAAAGGTCAAGAGATGCATTCTAACATGTATTCATTGTATAAGTCAAGTAATATTACTTGGATGTACTGTATAAAATGAACTATTTAGTTAATAGGAGGTTAAGTAGTATAAGACTACTGGTGTACCTAGTATCTGCAAGTGTATGTTGTTGGTATGTACTGGAGGCTTAACAAAGCATGACCGTTTTAACAGACAGTTTGCATAATTATAGTTCTTTTTTATTCACCGCTTCCTTTGTTAGACAAGAAAGGTGTCAATAAAACAGCTTGTGTTTTTATCGTATTTTAAAGATTCCGCGTTTATGGTGATAACCATGTAATTTCGATAATAAGTAAGTAATTACAACAAAACCGTTTTCCCTTTGTATCCTTAACTGCCGCGTGACAAACTGTTGAGAAACATGAGCAGCACATGTCTTCTCAACACGTGTTTAGTATATACTAGATATAACCCACAGTTTAGTTATATTGTAAAAAAAACTACTGCAGACAAATAATATTGCAAGTGAAAGTGTTTGAAGGAACCATGATTTTCTACGTCATTGTGTTCATGTTGTGTGCATGGAGTGAAGAAGGTAAGTTTATATAATATATTTCACAAAAATTGTAGTACTTATTGTAATTTTATACATTATTATAATCATACAGATATATTTTGAAATAATTATAATCAATATTATTCACAAAGTCTGAAGCGATATTTGCACATACGACAGAAGCATTAAATATTCAGCATACTAGCAGAAGAATGCAAAAAGCTTTTGTGTAACCGTTGAAAGTCTGAAAACTTATAATTTTCATTAAGACAATATGCTTTTTGAAAATGTGAAATATTATTCATTTATAATTGTCATTGGCCATTGATAATTCAATGCGTCAATTCATTTACATCACCCATTATACCATTTAAGTAAATTCTTGTTGTCGTTTAAAAAAAAAGTTACATCATTACGCAACAATTTGTTACGAGATTCTCTCTCGTTTTCTCACAAAAAAACAGAAACACATCACTAAAGCATCTCGGGGTACGTTAGAGATACACTTCGTCTTAATATTCTTCCAATATATTATCATTGTCGATATCTGCCGGTATTTATTGTAGTAGTACTTTTGTTTTTCTAGCAAAGTAAATCGATTAAAATTATTTTCTTTAATTGTTTCTTGCAATAAAAAGGCAGTTTTTTCTTTAAATCTAGTAAACAATAATAATAATGTTGTGCATACTCGTAGACTGTCATTTTAATATATATTTGAATAAAATAAAATGTTATGGTGGTATAGAACTGCCTTACGATTACTACTTAAGATTCGCGAAAACTTTCGTGTTAACTCATAAAGGTTCGCAAAAACTTTCGTGTTAACTACTTAGCGTTCGCGAAAATATTTGTGTTACCACTTATTTATTATCTAGATATTAAGTTAGCGTTTGCGAATATATTTCTTCTAGAGATTTTATTATTATACTAAATGACATAAAAGGGCCCAGAACTGACATAAGATACATTTTCTTGCGTCTTCCGCAGTACAAGCAGATAAATGACTTCCGAAGAAAAAATTCGCAAACGCTATCAAGATATAAGATAAATAACACGAAACTTAAGTGGTAACACGAACATTTTCGCGAACCTTAAGTAGTTTTACGCCACCATAAAATGTAATAGTGGACATTATATTAGACTTACTTAACTCATTTTTCCAGACGTCCGGTACCAGTGTTCCCATTAAATTTTTTGAATTATAATATTTAGAATTGACATAACAATGTTGAAGTTTGATTTAAATTTAGTACACACTATGATAATATAATGAGCCTTAAGATGTGTATACTCATGAACTGAATGCCTAACTAAACCATAGTCAACAATTACGGAGGTGTGTCCCCTCTTTAGACTTGCAAAGACATAATTTCTGTCTTTCCAGCCCTCCGGTGCTTTCCTAACGGCACCATCGTGGTACCCAACCCCAACGTCAAGTTCAACGTGGCGGATGTGACGTCAGAGACGTGCCGACTGAGAGACGCTGAGGTGCACGTGGAGGTCTGGCTTGACCACTGTGAGATGGTGAGTACGCTTACACGTTCTAGTAACTGAGAGACGCCGTGGTGCACGTGGAGGTCTGGCTCGACCACTGTGAGATGGTGAGTACGTTTACATGTACTAGTAACTGAGAGACGCTGAGGTACACGTGGAGGTCTGGCTCGACCAATGTGAGATGGTGAGTACGTACACTTAGCAATTTCTAGTTTGTGACACTATGTCTTCTGCTTTTAGCAGAATTGAATATGGACTCTACTGCATTTCGTGCTATTAGAAGAATTGAATATAGCCTTTACAGCGTTTCTGTACTACTATATCGATAGCATTGTAAATGGTTCTCTGAACCGATTGTGATCATTTTCAAATTCTGGACATCTTAGAAGCACATGTTTGTTAAGAACCTCTTATACATTAATGCTATTAAATATTTGTCCCTAAACAGGCTAAGAGGTATTGTTTGATGAAGCACTTTATACGAATTATGAATGTTTAGACTGTACTCGGAAGAATGCGCTTTCTAGTGATTTCTAGATTATTCTTCACTAGTAATGTAACGTTATGTAAATATAATCACACACACGCACTCACACACACATACACGAATGCTCTACTCTTCCAGGACGCGACTCACGTGGTGACATTCTGGGAGCGCAACCCACTAGGTCTCCTCACAGCGGACAATTTCCTCGCACAGTCTGTCGTCTGCAAGCAGATCCCGAACGAAGGCGCCATCCATGACGTCAGTGTGGGACTCCATGTCACGTGAGTATTTCGAGAATTTGTTACGGTTGAAACAGACTACATGATATTGAGATAGCACGTGACGTTTTGTGATCGCATACTTTCCGTGATGCATGCGATGATGCGTTTCTAAAGTTTATATACACGTATGCGCGACATTGACATTAATAGAAAGCAGCAAAACACATGCTTATAATCATTTTAATTATAGACTACCGGTATATTATCAGAATCGAGTAATCAAAGAATTAGGAATCGAATCCTTAGTTGAAAAAAGATACTTTGCATCCCAGTCAACATTTTTAAATTTCATATTTGAAAAAAATCATGATTCGTTTTGATCAGTTATACTTCTTAAATAAGATGTTCCATTTCATTGTTTATCATTTTCAGGGAGGACCCTTCGATACCCACAATGGAGCAGGAGTTGGAGAACGGTGTTCGCATAATAACGCGTCTCGGGAAAGGCACTTCCGGCGCACAGGTCCCCGTGCAGGCCGCGAGAAAGATCGTCTGGGACTTACAGATAGGTAGGTGGAGGAGTGTTATTTAAATGATAATTGATAGGTGCTTGATATATGAAGAATAAAGGAACTCGCTTGTTTTATGCTCAAACTTTCTTGATTTAACTGTTTACACAGGTAACTAAAGTTTCTGCTAAAGATTCGATTTGTATCGAGCTACGAGTCAAATGTTTTAAATAGTTCGCACTGGTAAAGTAACTGCTTTAGGAATCCACTTGTATTGTGCTACAGGTGAAGTAGGATGTTTTAAAGTGTTCATACTGCAAAAGTAACTGCTTCATGCGAAATCCACTTGTATTGTATTCTAAAGAAAAACATATTTCAGAAACGTGTTCAGAGATATGCAATATTTGAGGAAACCGGTGTTAATAAAATGTTATACTACAAACGAAATTTATAATTCATCAGAAAATATATACGATCAGTTTACATGCAGTTAAATAGTACAAGGTTGCTACATGGTTTTCATTTCAGCGGAATTCAGAATAGTTCCGGAAGTGTGCAGCTACATGTCGAAGACCGGCCCTGTGGTCCTGCTTCAGAACGGGTAAGTCGCAATCACAGGCGAACACACAAACTAGTTAAATGTATAAACGATGAGAAGAATAAAGGTAAATTGCTGATGGTGTTGAATGAAAAATCCCTTCAGCGCGTGAAATCAGTACAAAATACGTTATAAGAAAAGCACTAATTGATGTCATTTGTGAAGACAAAACAATATACCTGATTTCTATGTTCTATTTCTTGTATACTAGTAATCTGTAAATGTACTAATACTCACAGCAGGTATCCTGAATTTTAAACTACACTGATTTTCGATTTTTCCTGTTCAACTTTTATTACTTCGTAGCGTCTAAATTATTTCTCTGTCGATGCCTTTTCCCAGACTGCAGTATTTAGCAGCATGACTATGTAACCCTATTGTTTGTTAAGTGCATATATGATTTAAACGTTTACTTTTTAGATGCAGTAAGGCTTCGAACAAAGTGAACGACTTTGTGCAGAATGCCGACGCCGGCGGCTTCCTGATGCTATTTCCGGTCAGCTTCACAGACCGTGCCGAAAATAACGTCTCCATTGTGTGTTCCGTTAGAGTGTGTCCGCCTTGGGACGCAGACAGCTGCAGTGCTGTAAGTTGTAATTAAATATAAATGTTTTATTCAAATAAATAACATCAGATGTAAATAATTTTTTTACAATAACAGCTTGAAAATCGTGTCGTTTGCAGTTTTAATTTATTTAATATGTGGTTTAAATTTACATTAAATTTAAATAAATGTCTTAAATTGAACAACACGCTGTTATATATTTAGTATAATTTAATGTCTGATGTCTTTTACACCATTGCATTTATTGCAATAGAATCCAATTAAACTTATTTCACTATATAAAAACAAACCTTTATTGTTTATCTTAGAATTGCGGACCTAACGGAAATAGTAATCGACGACAACGCCGCCATACACGAAAGCGCTCCACTTTCGATCTGAGGTCAGAGGTCGCCATTCTCACACTCCAGTTTGACACGCCGGATGTTCCGTCACACGTCTACAATGCACAGAGCCCGACGACGACGACGACCTCTTGGATGGTGGTTATTTCTTGCCCTGGCTGTGATTTAGTATTTACTACTTTGAAACTGACTTTTGATTGATGCAGCTCATGTGATTGCCGTGCTGTATATTGTGTATATATTGTAAAATAATGTATATAAAGGCTTGCCACATTTATATTGTACGTTACTTGTTTTATCAATTTTAAATTAAATTTTTAATTGATTTGATCCTCATTTAGGTTGGCTCCATGTATACGTATAATTAGAGATTTTTTGTTCATTTATTTTTAGAGATGTCAGACATGATACTAGACGCTTTCGAATCATTTTGGTGCAGTTTACATAAAATTGCTAACATCGTGTAAATACTGCTGTCATTTCTTCGTGTGGCTCCCAAGTCGTGAGTTCGATACCTGCTTGGGGTTTTAATTTTTCAGACGCTTTTGCTTATTTGTATCAAATATCTTATATCCGTATTATATTATGTTTTATTTATTTCATGCACATGTCTTTATAAAGCGCATTTCTATCATATAATATCATTTATAGTGTAATAGGAATCCAATTTTTCGACGACATAGGCCTTTAAAGTATCACATGACGTTTGTACAACTTCGTGTATGTGAAGCTTATGTTTCGTTTCGAGAGAGCTGACGTACGCGAACAGATTTAGAATTTCAAGAATATGTATTACTTTTAATTGGTACTGGGCAATTTGTTCCATTTTCCATTTTCATGAATCCAAATGTGTAAAAAAAATTGTTAATTTTGTATATGCTGTGTTTGCACGTGATATTATTTCAATCAATAATGTAAATATGTACATAATATAACTTGATGTATGTACTATGCATAAATAGTAAAACATAATTTGAAAAAAAAAAGTTAACTAATTTTAAGTTTGCGCACTCCTTTGGTATATAAATGAATTTTTTAAGTGAAGTTGAAAAATAAGTAAAAAAATTGAATTGCATGACCAATAACAAATATAAATATTGCAACGTCTGTGTGAAAACTCTTCGAATATCTAATTTCTTTCCCAGTATATTCAGTTATATTATTTCAGAATTTAATATTTTATTTCCTTTAAAGATGACATGACGAGTTAAATGCGCTATTCTAAAATGATGCTCGCTAATTTTTCGATAGACAAAAAACAAAACTATCGCTATTAAACTACCCAATAAACAACGCAAAAAGAAGTTCCAATTCTGAGCGGAGCATAGTAAAAAGTAGTTTTAGTTACAGTTGCAAAAATATATGCAAAATCATGTTATAAACGAAATCATGTTCGCATTATCGTTGTTGATCGGCCAATAAACACATTTTTGTCGTTCTGATGCGTGGCAATTAAAAAAGTCGGGCTAACGCCCTCGTGGTTTAATTCATACGCATCAGAACTACAAATCGTTGTTTATTGGCCAATAAACTACGATAAATCGAAAATCATTTCTTAAATGTAATATGATATATCCATTACAGTATCTTCTATTCAGGAGCGATCACTCACGCATACTCAGGGTCGCACCTACAAACCTAAAGTTAACTTCTCTTGTTCGCCGACTATTGTGCAACCAGTGTATATCGTGTAAGACACTGTTTTATTGTGTCGCCTGTGGCGACATATAGGGTTACTTTTAGCGGTGTTGGCGGCGGCGGCGTTGGTGGCGGCGGCGTCTTCGGCAGCGGCGTCCCCTTCATAATTGCTATCATTGTACTTGAGTTATGCCGCCTTAAAAAAAAGATCAAATAAGGCTTGTGAAGACAATAACTTAAGAAGTTTTTGTTGCTTCCTATTATGCCTAAAAACACTTCCCTAAAGTTTGGTTTTCGGCATAATTGCTCTTATCGAACTTGAGTAATGCCCCCCCCCCCCTCCATCCCCACTTTTCAATGGGAAGTATTAGTGTGCATATAAGGAGGTTAAGTTCGGGTTTCGGCATAGTTGACTAATTTTATTTTTTTGGGTCTAATTCCCCACGTTAGAGCCAAACATTTTTGTCTAAATACCCTCAGTGGGAGATGCTATAGAGGTATCAAATGGCTCTGGGGGCGGCAATATTACCGGGATCTAAAATCCGGCCAAAGTCTATTTCCCCTGGACCCGGAATCATTCGGAATGTCGAATTACCGCCTGTCGGGAATTGCTTTTAGTCTTAAGTCCCGTATATGCCCGCCGCTCCCTCCGTCCTTGGAGAAAATATTAATAGGTGCATTAAACTGATTAATTATTAAAGCATTCTACATAAAATTGTCTAATTCTTGTTTACATGTGTTTATCATATCGCCACTCCCATATTCTTCAGATGTACTGTTGTCGGCACGCACAGTATATTCTGGGTTAAAGTGACCTCTGAGGTCATAAACTACGCTCAGAAGGAATGCTTCACTCGGCAGACGACCGCTGCGCAGACGACAAATACAGTCACCACGCCAGAGTTCCGACCCGAATCGACAGCACAGCGTCCTGTAGTACCAGAAGTTCTTACAACGTCCGTGGCGCCCGTTCCTAGTGTAACGCAAACCACTTTTGGTCAAGGTGACAGACAGACGACACTAGTGTCCAAAACCGCCACCGGAAGTACAGCAGTAGACGGCAGTACCGGAAGCAGTTTAGGCGAAACGACGACAATAGGTCCAAAAAAGTAGTGCGCATTCAGCCAATTGTATTACTGAGATTGTGTTTGCAGCTGTTGCCCGGCTAGCTCAGTTGGTAGAGCGCCGGACTGTCAATCCGGGGATGGTGTGTTCGAACCCCAGCCCGGCCAGATAACTTGTGTGGGGATTGGTAATGAAATTATTTCTAAGGCCATTCTCCCCTTACCTCTGGTTCAAGTAGGGCAGTTGTCAGTTACTGGCATAGGTATGTGCACCTAGTACTAGTAAACCGCTTAGATCGGCTAAGCTTGCCAATGAAGCGTGTGAGTAGGTTTACTGACCGCCGTGATATTACTGAAATACTGTTAAAACGGCGTAAAATAAAAACAATCATAGCAACGTATGTAGTCTATTCCGTTACCACTGCATTATATAATCAAAACGCTGACAGCGTAGACAGACTGTTGCCGAGAAAAGAAACTAAAAGCAAGGGAATTATGAGATATTTTTTTAATCAAACGAACATTTATTTGAATGAAATCAACTGTCTGTATTATAATTTATACAACATAAATCTCGTAATTCATAATAATAAAATTACACTTAAAATAAATTGGTATAAACTGCTATTTGACCTAATTGAAACTGGAGATCCAGGCCACTGTCTTTTGTAAAGTGTAACTTATATAGCGCGCATCTAATTCGATGCTATGTATCTACATTCTCGTCATTATTTTTTGTATTTCGTGGGAAGCAAATATTTTGTGGAAATTATTTTAAAAGCAAAAAGAGTTAAATGCATACAAGTCAATCTACAACGGGTCGAGACAGGAGCTGAACGGTATAAGTTCGAATCAATTTTCAGTGTTTTACATCACAAGCGCTCTGATCGGTACATACCAATTTAATTAAAAATAAGTTAACTTATGTAAAAAACAACATTCAAAACTCTATGCAGAAATACAAGGCTTTTCCACAATTCTTATACGTCAACAACAATAACAGTCATCAATCGAGTGGTTATGATTGCTCCGCTATGTGTACTGAGACAATACACCGTTGTTAAACTTGTTGCAATATGTTGTAATGCGTAGTTAACCAGTAGGCAGCACAAACAGAGACGCTATCATATTATGTGAATAGCCATTACATATTTGCATTTGTAGATGTGGACTAAATGGATTATTATTATTGATTGTTAGTGTTTTAATTCCGATCTATTTCTTGTCATCTATTCATAGACTGTAGAATCGATAACAGGAAGGTTACAATATAATAATTCCAATCCTTATGTAATTTAATGTAAAAGCGATAACTTTAACCAAAAATAAATGCAACATTTTGCACATAGGTACCATCATAACCATACATTTTCTAAAAGAGCATTCAAACTGAATTGTTTGATAAAACGGGTATATCACGCAATATGTAAGAAAGAACTCGACACTAAACAAAGCTGACTGTTTTATCACCATATTTTTACAGGCTACTTTCTAGTTGAATGTAACCCGCCTCAGCGCAAATGTTCTACTGTAGTCTATGGCTTAACATTTGCTTCAAAAGTACATATACGCCTGATAGCTAAATATAGATGTAACTGTTGTTATAAAATTGCAACCGCCGTTACAATTATGAATGCAGTCATAAATTTGTAACGGCGGTTACATTTACACATATAACTGCAGTAATAATTTAAACCAACAGTCATAAAATATGGCAGTCGTCATAAAATTATAACCGCGGTTACATATTTCTGACCAAATGCTTAACTTAAGCTCTAAGTCTTTTTGCGAATTAAGTCATATCTTGTATTATGCCTTTTTGTCAAAAACGCATTTATTTATTTAAATATGATTTTTTAAATTATAAAATCAATGTAAAGATACATATTTCGTAAAAAAAGTGAATCAGACAACAAGTGTAACTGCAGTTATAATTTTATGACTACTGTCATATATTTTACCTTCCGTACAAATTGTACCTGCAGTTATATTTGTAAATGTAACTGCTGTTATAAATGTATGACTGCAGGCATAGATTTGTAACTGCGGGTACAATTTTATAACAGCAGTTACATCTATATTTAGCTTCCGTGTGTATATGTACTTTTGACCCAAAGGGTACGCCATAGTAGTCTCCAATCTTAAAACATACCAGTGATTTATTAGTGTACAACAATGTTTATCCTACCAACATCTCCAAAAAAGAATATCAATGCAAGTGTCTATTCCTAAAAACATGCCTCCGAGCTAAACTTGTTGATTTATTTAAAGAGTACAGCCTACATGACTTGTTTATTTAGTGTAATGTGACCCGAAGCCTTAAGGTCAAAGTACACCAAAACGGAAGTCACATCCTCAGGGTTACATGCTGTCAGTTAGATAATAAGCACATAGGGTTCAGTGTATAATGCATATGATTTTAAAAATACAGTTTAAATGATATGTTTTGGTATAAATTTAAAGGTATATATGTAAGAAATAAGAAAAAAAGACAGTTTTAGGCACTACTTTAGCTTAAATGGTTCCCAGCTTCATAACTTTTGGCCCATGTATTCATGCACAAAATGGCAACCCCCATGCCTGTCAAAACCGGTGTGTTTATTCTAAGGTAAATATTTTGAGTTAAAACGTATAGAAATTTATGACATGCTGTTTTTTCGAAAGGTTATGGCCGTATCTTTCCAACAATGTATGGTGATATATTGGGAAGTCGCTTAGTCATTGTGAAAATTGAGATCAAACATTGAATATTTTATATGTAACATTGAAGGAATTTATATGCGCATGCGTAACCTTAATGCTAAGAGAGCGAAGCGCAGTAATATATCGATGTACGGACTCGTAGCCTACAGAGTAAAGAAGTAGTTCCCTCAAGACCGATTTCTGAATACAACTACTAAATCCTGTTGCCTGTCGCCGACAGTCTAATCAAGAAGCAACGCGGATTTGAGCGAACGTGGGTCCCGACGATGGGGGGTGTTAGATTCGTGATCATGTTGAATTTCATAATTTTTAACGTAAGATTTTTCTTTATTTATTATTCCAAAAATGTAAATTTATGTATTTGTTTGTCACGGTTAAACTTGTAAATTGTTTCACAACTTTTTGTGTGTTAATGTTTACTTTCAACAGCTTTTTTAAAATCGATTTGATCATACTTTGTATTAAATTTTGTAAAATATACACGTTGCCATTATAATATATAAAGACATTGCAATCACAATATATAAAGTAGGCTTTGTGCTTTTACCAATTTATACACATCGTTGTCTTTCTTTATTATCTTTTACACATACATGTACCAATGTCTTTGCGCAGGGAATTTTATTTAAAAAGAGACCTAACACACAACTGGATCGTATTTCTGAACCGCCGTATCTTTTATCGTAAAATGATGTCTATTAAGTTCCAAGTATTAACGTGTAATATTTTTCATACTACGCACCGGATAATACATGGGCGTAGTACCAGTCGAACTTCATAGTAGAATGTATTCTTTCTTAATTACATGATATTCTACGAACATATACGCAAACACCGTTCGCTTGTGTGGAAGTTAGGTAGGGAAATCTTACTGCAGTTTTGGCTATGTTGCCCTACGACATTTCAGTTGCCAGTTTAGCCTGATACGCATATAACGCATATATTGATACGTACATTACTTGTCGAGGGCTGAAGTTTTATATTGGACGTAATGTATCTTTTTTGCATGATATCTAACATCGATAAAAAGCAACAACTGTATAACCAAAGAACACAATGACAAACTTAACAGAACAGAACAAAACAGAACAAATGTTTTATTAACTTAAGCATATTACAGCTCCTCGTTATCTAACACAATCAAATCAAACAGACATGCGTGAAGAAACAAAACTCAAAATTATCAACATATTTTATCAAAATACATAATCAATAACAATGAATTAGTGGTTTACTATGATATACTAGTAGGTAAAAGTAAATGTATTCCTGTATGTGTGTGTGTGTGTGTGTGTGTGTGTGTGTGTGTGCGTGTGCGTGTGCGTGCGTGTGTGTGTGTGTGTGTGTGAGAGAGAGAGAGTGCTTCATGAATATCTATTGTACTGTTATGGAATGTAGTTATATGTATTGGAAAGTTCAGCGGTAACAGGCAATGTTTACAATTCACAATCATTGTATACTTAATTTTAACTGGTAATGTATGACATTAACAAAAATTAACAGAGAAGGAACATATTGTAAATGTCTGAGCGTTGTTTTATTTTACTGCTATTCAAAAGTTTAAAAAATGTGTACATACTTGGTCGAGTTGTATAGTATTTTGGAATATATTTGTTTCTTTCTTCTAAATAATGCGGACATACTAATATAATGTGGTACTCATCTTCTATATCGTCAAGATTACATAAAATACATTTACGTTCATTTCTGTTTATGTTATAATGTCTGCCAGTTTCAATCAACAATTTGTGAGATGACAGGCGTACTTTTGCAACGATATTCCTATGTTTTTTGTTATTAATAACATCCAAATATAACGACCTTTCAAATACAGGTTTAAGTTCTTTGTATACGAGTAAAGATGGTAAAGAATCAACATTAACTATCCATTGTGATACATAATGATCTCTCAGTCTATTCTTTAACAAAGGAATAAAGTGATCAATATTAACAGATTCAGAGAATAACCATACATCTGTAAATCCTGCATAATTCAAAATATCACAAACTTTTGAGGACCAATTAACAGTGTTATTTCTTGTATCAAGTTCTAATCTTTGCATATTAATGTCAGCATTAAGATTACAATTTCATTGTTTATTTTGATATAGTTTCTTAAGTATCTACCAATATATAAAGGAAATCGACCGACTTCAGCGTATAATGACAATGAATTTGTTGACAATTTAACATTTAATAACCTTTTACAGAATTTTCTGTGAAAACGTTCAATATTGGTAGCTGCAATGAAACCCCATACTTCGCAGTTATAATTCAAAATTGACAAAACATATGAATCAAGCAACGTAAACATAATATTAATTGGAACTTCCATGTCTTTCGTTATACAAAATAATGAGTTCATTGCTCTTGTGGCTTTACCATATAATGTATTTGTGGCGGGAACAAATGACCCGCCACTAGACATGACAATACCTAGATAGTTAAAATTGCTCACTATTTTATTATCTTTCCCTTTGTATGTCCATTTTTGTTTAGCACACCACCTTTTCGGAAAACCATGATTTTTGTTTTATCAATATTTACCGTTAAATTCCATTTATCACAATATATTGTTAGATTATTCAATGATTCCTGCAGCCCTTCTTCAGTTTCTGAGAAAAAAAACAGCATAGTCCGCGAATAGGAGTAGATAAATAGATAATTGATCTAACGTTATTCCGGCGTTTAATCCGTTTTGTAGATTAAATTCTATATCATTAACGAATAGCGAAAACATGATCGGCGAAGTTATCTCCCCTTGTAATAAACCGACATTACTACTAAAAAGGTCCGAAAGTGAGCCCATGTGTTTAACTTGAAGTTCGACCTCATTATACATAGAGCGAATGAGAGATAATAACTTGCCATCAACGCCTGATCGAATCATTTTGCACCATAACTGTCCCCGATTGATGACGTCATAGGCCTTCCGGTAAACGACGTAGCAACAGATGAGTTTGTTTTTATTATGTAGCTGTTTCTCTATTAAAGCATTAAGAATAAAAATTGCGTAAACAGTACTACAGTTGGGTTTAAAACCGAATCGAGCATCTGTTAAAATATCATAGGTTTCCGCCCAAGATTTTAAGCGTTCGTTTATCACTCCTGTAAATAATTTCGCAAAACAACTTATCAACGTGATACCCCTAGAATTATTTGGGTCGGAACTATCTCCTCGCTTATATAGTGACACAATCACTCCGGATGACCAGATTTTGTGAAATTGTTTTGTATCTAAAATGTAATTAAATTATATTCCTAACGGCTTGGCTATTATATGAACTTTTTCTTTAAAGTATTCATAAATAATATTGTCATGTGAAGCCGCCTTATTATTATTAAGACGTCTGGTTGCTTTTGTAATTTCTTCGATTGAAATAGGTTTGTCGAGATCGGGATAAGAGCTAGATTGGTTTTCTAGATTGTCAAACTGCCGTAAAAAAACGTCACTGTCATCGTTGTTTCCGTTGACGTCAGCCTCGGAAGCTAAAGCATTGAAATATTCGTAAAATTCTTGTAGCGATATATTTTCCGCATTCGGTGAGGACGATCTTTGTTTAAATAATTTCCAAAATTCGCGCGGCGTTTTGCGACACTTGTTATTCATTTTCATACCCTGCTCTCGATTATATTTTGATTTCGTTTTCCTGCAAGAATATTTATTTTATTTTTTTCGACGCGAGCATTATTTCCCTTGTATGTCTATTTTTATTTAAATTATAGTCGTATACTGTCTATATATATTTTGTCCGATTTTGTTTACATTCTTCATTAAACCAGCTTTGTTTACTTTTGTCAACGGAAGCGAAGCTATTATGATTGTTATTAATAACGTGTTTAAAATACTGTTCACCTCGCATATTAAGAAAATTAGTAAATTCCGTTACCAATAAATCCGGATCGCAGCGTGAATCAACGGATTATTGTAAATTGTGTTCTAGCTCTTGAACTCCACTGACAATATCGTGCACGAAATTTTCTTTGTACTCCGAGTTCCACTTATAATATATGCGCGGACTATTTTTACCGTTAATAATCGGGCTGTTCGTGCTTAGATCAAATGTCAATGGGGCATGATTCGAGAATTCAGTGACAGCGTGCACTTGAAAATCAGCTAACTCTTGAAGATTTTTGACTGATGTTAACAGATAGTCAACTGTGCTTTCCCCATTATGCGTAAAACAAGTACATTTCCCAATTCCTTTATCTTTAAATAGTCTGCCGTTAACAATTCTTATATTAGTAGATTTACATACATCTAATAGGTAGTCACCAAATCGGTTTGACCAAGGGTCGCAGGCTGGCCCTTCTAGTGGGGTGTCTATTTCCAATAAATCAAAATCACCCAAGCTTCTGTCATTGTCAATAAAGTCTGCTTTATTGCCGGTTCTATCGTTTGCGTCCCCAGTTATAAATACTTTTCCTTTACTTTTGAATTTTTTTTAATCAGATTCTAAATTTAGAAAAATGTCTACTTCATACATATCATGTGTTGGTGAATTTTCAGGTGCAATATACATTACAGCTAAATATATATCATATTCCACATTGAAATATTTTATATCTATTTTAAGCCATATTAAACAGTCTATATCATTTCTTACTAGAGTAACTCCTTTCCGTATAGTGTCTCTAATGTATATGACAATCCCGCCGCTGGAACGCCTTGCTCTACGGTGTTGAAAGCATCTAAATGAGTGGATAGGAATGCTGTATCCTTTGAGGTCGATTACAGAGTTCTTGTTAGTCCAGGTTTCAGTTAAACAGATTATGTCATGTTCGCAAAGGAAAGATGTAAGTTTACTGTTACCTCGTTTTGCAGTAGTTAGCCCTTGAATATTCCAGGAGACAACTTTAATAACACTCTCACCGTCAGCCTATTCGACGTACAGTTGTTTGTTGATGTACAACTTGTCCAGTTTAAGGTAGGCTTCCTTGCCTTCTCCGCGTGCCGCTTTCATGACTCAACGTCAGCCTATTCGACGTACAGTTGTTTGTTGATGTACAACTTGTCCAGTTTAAGGTAGGCTTCCTTGCCTTCCCCGCGTGCCGCTTTCATGACTCACCGTCAGCCTATTCGACGTACAGTTGTTTGTCGATGTACAACTTGTCCAGTTTAAGGTAGGCTTCCTTGCCTTCTCCGCGTGCCGCTTTCATGACTCACCGTCAGCCTATTCGACGTACAGTTGTTTGTCGATGTACAACTTGTCCAGTTTAAGGTAGGCTTCCTTGCCTTCCCCGCGTGCCGCTTTCATGATTGGGACAAGCTTTCTTCTTCTTTTTTTCCCAAGACTTCTGATGGATACTGCTCAGCGATTCCGTACGTGGTCCCTTTCACTTGACTGGAGGCTTCGACGATGTTAGGTTGTTTACCCTCGGGACTTCGGTTATAAACCATTGCCCGAGCACACTGCTTAACATAGTATCACAGTTATTATAACTATTCCACTATGGGAATTCACAACGTATATAAAGATTGCAGTGTGGATACGGTGCCATAATCTTAAAAATCAATGTGGGGATAAAAATCACAGTATATATAATACACAAAAGTGTTAATAACCCGCCATTTAAATGGTACTCTGTATTATATTTATGACACAACGATATATGTTAACATTATTGTGTATGTTACTTTGTAGAATATTCACTATTTATTATGATTACTAAATTCTACGTGTTGAACAAGTATGTATATAAGAATACAAAGTAGCAATAAAACAGCTGAGTTTCTGTGCTAAAAATAACGTTAAAAACGGATTGACCTATTTAGAGAGGCAAGGGAAAATCGGTCGGCCAATCGAAATTGGGGGTGTGCGCGTGACGTCACAGTCAATGTATTTTTTTGCTATCGTGTTAACGTTTATCAAAACGTTAATGATTTTTTTGTGTTAAAATAAAAGTTATTTGAAACTTTTTTACTTCGAATTGTAATTATCACATGCCACAGGGGTCATACTATAGCATATTAAAAAATGAATGGGTTTGGAGAGTGATAGGATGTTAACTTTATGTGGTAAAGTCATTGAGAATTGAAAACCGGTCACGCGGTGACATTTTACAAAAAGTGTCCAAGTTTGGGCTTTAATAATTATTATAATATAGCGTGTTTTGGTGAACCAACACCTTGTATAGGTAGTAAATACCTAAAATAATTAAGTTGGGAGGATTCAAGGTACTAGGAATATGCTAGACGATGGAAATAGCAGTTTAAAGTCGAAATATACGACAAATTTACCAAAAACGCATTGACCTACTTCAATTGCGCGTTAGAGACAGTTGACCAATCAGAAACAGGCATGTTTCTGAAGGTCACAGCACATGTATTATGTGTTATTTACTATAGAAATGGGTGTGGTTCACCAAAAATTCATTAAAAAAACACTTTTACATGGAAATATTAATATTTTAAAGTAATTCTACTATTTATAAGGATTGTTTGCTGCCTAGAGGAATAAATAACTTAATACGTGGCCTGCATAGCGGTAGTGTATGCAGGGTTCTTCATCAAGTTATTCAACCCTATGAATCTATTGAAAATTCATAGAGTTTGTTGGAGTCTTTAGACATAGGTATCTGGAACAATGCCTTAAATAGTGGTATAAGGCTATTTTAATTATCTAGAGAGGTGCGTTAAAATAATTTAACCACTGGGTCAAAGTGGTATTTAATAAAATAAATTTATGGTGTTTCATATACAAAAATAAGGTTCTGATACCTATGCGGTGAACAATGTCCAGAGAGAATAGGTCTTTGAATTTTCAAATTTTGTTCCATGTGGTGTGTATGGAACTTATAGAAGTAATCTTATGCCTATGGGATAGGCTACAGTACACGAAGAAACAAATTTCAATACTACATGATATGTAGGTTTTATTTAAATGGTGCATGTAAAGACATATATATGAATGTCATGAGTAGAGAATTTATTATTCTCTGGTTAAAAAAGCAAATAATATTTAAAACTTAGATATGTTGCAATATATACAACATGAATAATACTAATATGTAATGTGTACTGCACAATATTGGTGTTAAGCAATAACAGAGGAGAAAATTAAAAGATTTTGACATTTGTTCACACATGCCGACAGGGAATATAGCCTTCAATGCTCCAACTTGAGACCCTGTCGGTTGAAGTATGCGTAAAAGAAAGTTCTAGGCAGCTTTTACTAACAATATCCAATGAGGTTTTTAAGATTTCTGGTTCCCCACCTCGGTGGCTGTTAAAAATAACAGTATTAAAAGACACCTTTTTAGGGCCACAATAAAAGGTATGAAACTGTTTAAAAATAACTGAACAACATATTTACACCATAAATATGTACAAAGTATTTATACTGACATAATAAAAGATGTACTTAGCCACCGGGTGGGGTAAAACAACTTAAATGGCGGATAAGAATATAGGATGGCAGGCGGGTTTGAAGAGTGCGGAGGGACGCAAGCTGGCACGGCGGTTGTAGAGACCAGGGTTTTGAGGGGATGCCATCGAGATAAAAGGGAGAATGGAAAACAACAACGCAATTAATACAGTAAAAACTGAGATAAAATAAAGAACCAGGTCTGGGTGTAGTAGTGGTTCTATGAGATAAGGTCTACACTACATGAGTGCTGTGTAATCAAGGCACATTAGTACTTAAGAATAAAATATTGTGTCAAATACACAATATATGTATGTAGCTATTAAGAAACAAGATTTGTACATTTAAAACTGTTCTGCTCACAAACAGATTATATTATAGTAAAAACAGTGAATTGGCCCGTTTTTTCATATACTTAAAAACTGCTTTAAGACCGGGTTTAATTAAAACTCTGAAAGTTGTATAAGTACACTATTGTGTTTATTGGAAAAAACATTCTTAAAATAAGGTAACCATAGTCAACCAGGTTGGCTTTGGTCGGAAAGGCCGGGGCATTTCACCGCATGGATTAAAGGAGAGAAGCAATAGATAGGAATGATGGCATCCCCCCCCCCAACCATCGCGGCTCAGTGGGTGTAGACTATGGGCAGCCTGTGTATCCTATATAGGGGACATATGGTGTTTGCTGTACTAGTCTCCCTTGGATCGTATAGGGGATAAAATGGAATATTGACATGCATCCAAAATGTACAAGGGCAGGAGTGGTCTCCCTTGTACTATAAAAGAGTTGTTTTAAGTAAAAGCAGATAAATTAAACCATTTAGGGTTATTTCCCTTTAACTGCAAATTTAGTAGTACATTTAATATTATCCCTAATTTCAGGGAGAAAAAAAAGAAGGTATTTTGGGGTAAAAATGATGTTGTTTACCCAGTTTAACAAATTGCACGTTGAATAAACGTGCAGATGGAATAAATAGGGCAAGATACTGCCAAAATGTTAATTAAATTTCAATATATATGAAAAAAAAGTACAAATTGGGGTAACACAACAGGCTGCCCATAGAGAATTAAATTTTGTCAGTGATCTGATAGTCCAAAAGATAGGTGGCAAGGGCTCTGTAATAGAGACCCGTTTGGCCCACCGGGGTTCAAAATAGTGCTTAAGTTAAAAGGAACAGCATTTTCAGTAAAATGCTGTATAAACGTGGCTCTTGGACTGTCAAACTGGGGACATTCCAGCAGCAGATGACCAGCAGTGAAGGGTTTCCCGCACTGGGTGCAATTGGGATCAAGTCCCAAAACATAATTGCCGAAATTACCCGGCAAGAGTGTTGCACCCATTCTCAGTACAGTATCCAGTACAACACTGGTGGAATAGACATCTGGGCGCCTGAGAACCTTCGAGGATCTATCAAATGTATGGCCATACGCAGATGCACTGGGTGTCAGCTTGTGCCACTCCCCAAGTACAAATGCTCTGGCCAGCGAATAGACCTCCGAGGGTGCTAGTGGTACTCCCACATCCACCACCGGTCTATTGAGGCCCCCCCCGTTGCCTCCCTGTCCGCCAAATCATTACCGGCAATGTCGACATGTGCTGGACACCAAGCTAAAGTGACATATAATGACTTTTCTAGACACTTTGAATGTAGGGCCAAAATTTATTGTAAAAGATCAGGACTAGATCTGCTATTCCCTAATTTCAAAGACTCAAGAGATGATAATAAGTCGGAGAGAATAGCAGTTTTAGCCGGTTTATTAACCAAGATCCAGCACAAAGAGTACTTAATTGCCAAAAGTTCGGCCGAATAGATTGATAAATTGTTGCTGAGCCTATGTACTCTTTTGATGTTTTTAGAAGGAATAACAAATGCGGAGGCTACCTCAGCAGGTCCTTGGTGCTAGCACCAAATGGGTACTGAACATGCTTGTTGCCAAGCATTTTGGATTTGATGTGGGTGCCAGCCCCGATAAGCTTATTTACTGGGTTTGAGCCGCGCCTGGTCTGAGCCCTGGCCCAGTACTGAATGGTCTGCTGCTGTCGGCGCAGCTTGAGGGGCAGGATCACTGCCTCCTCCTCGAGCATGCTAATTGGGGTATAGGACAGGGCTCTCAGGGCTATTCTAAGGGCCTTATCCTGGATGGTGTCAAGGATCCTAAGGGCGTTTGGCGTGGCACAGTTAATGATTTCGGCGCCATAATCTATTTTTGGACGTATGAGAGACTTATAGAGAAGCAAGAGGCTGTTTTTATCTGACCCATAACCTGTGCCTCTTAGCATTCTCATTAAATTTAGGTCCCTCTCACACCTTTCTGCCAAATATTTAAAGTGGTGATCGAAGGTAAGTCTCTTATCTAACCACATTCCTAAGAATTTCACCACTTTTTCGAAAACAATTTTGGTGCCGCCTAAATATACGTCCAAACTGTGATGATTTTGGTTGCCAAACAGTACACCTATAGTTTTAGCCTGTGAAATTTTAAACCCCCATAAGGTGGCCCATTTCCAAATGGAGTCCAGCCCTGCTTGCACCTTCTTTTGCAGGGTTGACAGGTTGGACCCCGTTAACCATGTGGCAGAGTCATCTGCAAATTGAGATATGACCCTGCCGGTTTTCACGGTATCCGGCAGGTCATTTACGATGATGGAGAACAACAGGGGGGAGATAACAGACCCTTGGGGGGTGCCTCGTTGAGTTATGGCCTCTTCAGAGAGTTCTCCATCCACCTTGACCTGTATCTTTCGACCTTCCAGAAAAACCCTTATATAATGGAAACAGTTTCCCGTGATACCATAATCAGCTAGTTTTTTTAGTATTTGAAAATTCCAGGTTAAATCGAAGGCAGCAGTCAAATCTAAAAATATTGCTAATACTGATTTCCTTCGATTTTTGGCACAAATAATGTTGAAGACGTGCTAGCTGATCTATAGTGGAACGCCCTTTCCTGAAGCCAGACTGGAAGGGGTTCAAAATATGTTTTGACTCCAATAAGTGTTCTAATCTGTTTTTAACCATTACTTCTAGTAATTTGCCTGCATGGAATGTTAAACTTCGGACGATAAGAATTTGGATCGTTTTGGTCCTTATTTGGTTTTAGAATTGGTATCACGGTGGCCTGCTTCCATTCCTGTGGTATGGTCCCCGCGCTGTAAACCATATTAAACAATTTTAGCCAGACGTTTAGTGCAATGTCTGGCATATGTTTAAACAGTGCATAGCTAATTGAGTCGGGTCCGGTGGCGGAGTCCTACCTGGTGCCAATTGATTTTTAAATTCCGAAAGTGTGAATGGAATGTTTAATGGAATACGATTATCCCAGGCTCGTTCAAAATGTGTTTGTTATGTGACTCAAACTGTTTTTGGTAGTCCAAAGTTTCTGAGGGTAAATTTGAGTCACTAGAAATGGAAGCAAAAGTGTTTAACCAAAATTGAGCCTTGTCTCTGGGGTTAGTTGCAATTTCGCCTTGATGTTTAAGGAGCGGTACAGGTTTTCTTGAAATTCCTTTCAGTCTGTGAATGTTTGGCCAAAAGTCCCTAGTGTTATGTTTATTTACTACTGTTGTTTCACAGAACTGTTTCCAATTTTCTCTTTTAGCTGCCAATATAACTTGCTTTGCTTTATTTTCAAGAGACCTATAGTTTTGAATGGTGTGCTTGGCAGGGTTTTTCCTTAGTTGTTTTAGTGCTTTTGTCCTTTCCTGTACCGCTTTAGCACATTCGGGACTCCACCAGAGTACCGACTTCTTTGTTTTATGCTTACCAGAGGAGACAGGGATGCTAAGCTCCGCCATGGATAGAGTAGCCACTGTTAAATGATAACAAAACTGTTGAACGTCCAGGGAGTGGACATCTGCAAGGGAGAGGTCTGAGCACAACTTCCCAAACCGGTCCCAATCAGCCTCCTTGAGAAAAAATTTGATCTCATGGGAGGTGTGGGTGCCGGCCTACTGCGTAACAGTGTCACACAGGGTGACCAATTGCGGGAAGTGGTCAGACCCCAAGTTATCATTGACAGTTTCCCATACAGAAGTACTTGCCAAGGAGGGGCTGGCTAGGGTAAGGTCTAAACATGAAGTAATCCCGGTAGAGTGAAACCTGGTTGGCGAACCGTCATTGAGCAAAACAAGGTCTTGCTCTTCCAACCAGTCAATCACAGCTTGACCTTCCGTGGTGGTATGTGTGGAGCCCCATGCGGGGTGGTGTGCGTTAAAGTCCCCCGTGTAAATAATATCACACGGTCCTTTAACGGTCCTAAGTTGTTGACTGATGCTATTAGGATACTCAAGTGCACACCCTCTTGAGTAAATGTTGACCAATATTAGTGGACGGTTCTTTTTATGGTAAACTTTAATTGCCAGCACCTCAATGGCCATACTACCGTCAACCTTTAAAGTGTTATCCACTCCCATTAGCTCATAGTTTATTTTGTCCTTAATAAAAAAGCTAATCCTCCGGCAATATTAGAGTCAAGATTAGTATGGTTTTTGAAATCCGTTCTGTAGCCGGGAATTTTCTAAACATTATTATCAGAAAATTTTGTTTCCTGGATAGCCAGAATGCTAATAAAATTATTTAGGTCAAGAAAATGTTTAATTTCTACAAATTTGTGGCTAGATAAGCCACCTATATTATGAGAAATGATATTCAGCTGTCTATCCATGGCGGGGCTTACAACCTGCGCTTAATAGATGATATTTGGGGGAGACGGGATGAGCGTGGGGTTTTAGCATGCAGTTTCCGGCACGACCTGGGTGTTTTTAGCCGGCCGGTTGAGTGCAATGGACGGCTGGACCGGGGCCGGGAACCGCACGCTGCGCCGGCTCCCCCGACGCCAGAGGTACCCCCGGGCTGGGGCACGGGAGGAGGAGTGGCTGCCTTCGAATGGCTTTCTTCTTGGGATTCAGGTGGTGTGGCCATGACTTTGGGAGGGGGGCAGGTGTCTTCTTAAACCTGTCCTCCACCTTTTTAATTAGGTAGGGCTTTACATGACACCCAGTTGGACGTCGGCGATCTTTGATCACCTCCGCCATAAGATCTGCCAATTCACTGACCTGAATGGGGCGCAGCTGTAGACCTTTGTGTGGCAGATCCTTAACGTGGAGTAATGGGTCCCCTTTAGATCTTATGGTTTTTATGTAGGGGGAGGCCATTGGGGAGGTCTGGGTGTAAACCATTCTCTGGAACTTAGTGGGGGCACTAACAACCGGCTCCTCCTCTATGCCACAGACACCGGAGATGGACATGGTAGCATAAATGCTATCATGGACGGACACAATGGAGTCGTGCCCGGTGACATTGAATTCAGACCTGTCCGAGACGGTGGTCAGACTTTCCGAGCTTGCAGACACCGGGGTTAATTCCCCATATGCCCGAGACAGAGAGACCCTGGGGCTGGGTGTCCTATTCTCCGAAATAGGAAAAATAGGGTGGTCGGGACATACCTCCATGAAGCTGACTGGCTTGTGGTAACTAGGGGTGGGGGGCGTTGACTGGAGCCTACCTAAGATCTCAGGAGAGTCAACGATTAAACAACTAGGGCTACCTTCGGGGGCCGATACCTGTTTGGTAGCCGTAGCGGGGGATGTCCTTGTAACAGTATCTGCTTCTGATGGGGGGGGGGGGGGTTCTCTGCCATGGGTTTCTGTGACCGTGCTAGTATCCGCTTCTCAGCTTCAAATCAGGTTATCCCCTTCGTTTTGACTAACGTGGCCACCATTTGGGCCCGTAGGTAAGAGGGGCATCCCTGGTAGGCTGCTGAGTGCAGATTACCGCAGTTTGCACAACAGCGGTAGTTTTTGCGGCACTCTCTGGCCCCGTGTGAACCAGCACACCGACTACACCGTTGGTTATTTTTAAGGCCACCGCGACCAGCTATATGTCCAAAGGACTGACAATGAAAACAACGTGGGGGTGGTAACTGGCATGGGCATGACTCCAATGACTATGTTTGTATCTGCTACTGCAAGGAATTTGGGTATCGAACCGGCAGTAGCAAAGGTAACACGGACAAGACGTGGAAAGCCTTTAGGAGGGGGTCTAGGGGGGTTAAGTCTATCAAGAGATAAAATTTCGCACTTAAAATGGGGATCAAAAACAAGGGAGTTACGAAGCTAAGGAAGGTCTTCATTCTCTGGTATGCCTGCCAAGGTGGCATACACGGTCCTTAAATTTTTGGGAAGAGTGGCACGGACAGTTACATTACCAAGTTTAAAGAGGTTTTTACTAAGTAGAGACTGAAGACCTTGAGCAGATTTGAGTTGGAGCAGGATATTCCCCGATGCCAGAGGAATGGTCTTCTGGACCAGGCAGGGCAGGGCCTTAGCCAGGTGTGACGCTAGCTGGAAAATGGCGAACAGGGAGGCTAGTTTCCCTGCCTGGCCGAATGACTGTAGGAGGCACTTGAATTGCATAGTGTTATGCGATAAATGGTGCTGATCCTGCATATTCAAAGCCTCCCCCAGTAAGGGTGATAGGTTTTCACTATCGCCCTGAGTACGGGTATCACGTTTGCCACCTACCATCCTTGAGAGATAAGGAGAAAATAAAATTTTAAGATTGGAAAGACTGGCAATAAGCCTAAAAAAACACTATAGAATGGGTAATGACTGCAAAAGGAAGGCAAGGGTTCTGGAAAGAACACAAAAGTTCTACAAAACAGGTGATGGACACAGTATAAAAATAATAGAAGCACACGGCTTGTATTCAGCACAGAAACTAGCTTGAGATGTAGCTAAAAAATATACATGTAAGAAGAGTGGGTGGGGTAAGGGTTTGGCACCGTATCTGTAAACAACCTGACTACCGTAAATATTGCCTAAAACTGGCATAAACTACTGCTATTTGGTGTAGACTGTTACTAAGGCCTAAAAGATAAACACAGGTGGTTCATATATGATCTTTAGAAACCAAATAGCGGCCTAAAACGTTCAAATATAGTTAAAATATTAATTCGGACGAATTGGTCCGGACGCAAAATTTTGAACTGGACGTGGGGAAAGGAATACCGCTGGAATTACTTCTGAGATGGCTGTTGATTTGCACATACGACAGAAGCACTAAATATTCAGCATAATAGCAGAAGAATACAAAAAGCTTTTGTGTAACCGTTGAAAGTCTGCAAACTTATAATTTTCATTAAGACAATTTGAAATATTATTCATTTATAATTGTCATTGGCCATTGAGAATTCAATGCGTCAATTCATTTGCATCACCCATTATACCATTTAAGTAAATTCTTGTTGTCGTTAAAAAAAAAAGTTACATCCTTACGGAACAATTTGTTACGAGATTCTCTCTCGTTTCCTCACCAAAAACAGAAACACATCACTAAAGCATCTCGGGGGACGTTAGAGATACATTTCGTCTGAATATTCTTTCTATATGTTATCATTGTCGATATCTGCCGGTATTTATTGTAGTAGTATTTTTGTTTTTCTAGCAAAGTAAATCGATTAAAAGTATTTTCTTTAATTGTTTCTTGCAATAAAAAGGCTTTTTTTTCTTTAAATCTAGTAAACAATAATAATAATGCAGTGCATACTCGTAGACTGTCATTTTAATATATATTTGAATATAATAAAATGTTATGGTGGCATAGAACTGCCTTACGATTACTACTTAAGATTCGCGAAAACTTTGGTGTAAACTAATAAAGGTCCGCAAAAACTTTCGTGTTAACTACTTAGCGTTCGCGAAAATATTTGTGTTACCACTTATTTATTATCTAGATATTAAGTTAGCGTTTGCGAATATATTTCTTCTAGAGATTTTATTATTATACTAAATGACATAAAAGGGCCCAGAACTGACATAAGATACATTTTCTTGCGTCTTCCGCAGTACAAGCAGATAAGCAGATAAATGTCTTCCGAAGAAAAAAATCGCAAACGCTATCAAGATATAAGATAAATAACACGAAACTTAAGTGGTAACACGAACATTTTCGCGAACCTTAAGTAGTTTTATGCCACCATAACAAGTAATAGTGGACATTATATTAGACTTACTTAACTCATTTTTCCAGAAGTCCGGTACCAGTGTTCCCATTAAATTTTTGAATTATAATATTTAGAATTGACATAACAATGTTGAAGTTTGAAATACTTTTATTTAAATTTAGTACACACTATGATAATATAATGAGCCTTAAGATGTGTATACTCATGAACTGAATGCCTAACTAAACCATAGTCAACAATTACGGAAGTGTGTCCCTCCTTTAGACTTGCAAAGACATCATTTCTGTCTTTTCAGCCCTCCGGTGCTTTCCTAACGGCACGTTCAACGTGGCGGATGTGACGTCAGAGACGTGTCGACTGAGAGACGCTGAGGTGCACGTGGAAGTCTGACTTGACCACTGTGAGATGGTGAGTACGCTTACACGTACTAGTAACTTAGAGACGCCGAGGTGCACGTGGCGGTCTGGCTCGACCACTGTGAGATGGTCAGTACGTTTACATTTACTAGTAACTGAGAGACGCTGAGGTACACGTGGAGGTCTGGCTCGACCAATGTGAGATGGCGAATACGTACACTTTCTAGTTTATGAAACTATGTCTTCTGCTTTTAGCAGAATTGAATATGGCCTCTACAGCGTTTCGGGCTATTAGAAGAATTGAATATAGCCTTTGCAGCGTTTCTGTACTACAATATCGATAGTATTGTAAATGGTTCTCTGACCCGATTGTGATCATTTTCAAATTCTGGACATCTTAGAAGCACATGTTCGTTAAGAATCGCTTATACATTAATGCTATTAAATATTTGTCCTTATACAAGGCTAAGAGGTATTGTTTGATGAAGCACTTTATACGAATTATGAATGTTTAGACTGTACTCGGAAGAATGCGCTTTCTAGTGATTTCTAGATTATTCTTCACTAGTAATGTAACGTTATGTAAATATAATCACACACACGCACTCACACACACATACACGAATGCTCTACTCTTCCAGGACGCGACTCACGTGGTGACATTTTGGGAACGCAACCCACTAGGTCTCCTCACAGCGGACAATTTCCTCGCACAGTCTGTCGTCTGCAAGCAGATCCCGAACGAAGGCGTCATCCATGACGTCAGTGTGGGACTCCATGTCACGTGAGTATTTCGAGAATTTGTTACGGTTGAAACAGACTACATGATATTGAGATAGCACGTGACGTTTTGTGATCGCATACTTTCCGTGATGCATGCGATGATGCGTTTCTAAAATTTATATACACGTATGCGCGACATTGACACTAATAGAAAGCAGCAAAACACATGCTATCATTTTAATTATAGACTACCGGTATATTATCAGAATCGAGTAATCAAAGAATTAGGAATCGAATCCTTAGTTGATTCTTTGCATCCCAGTCAACATTTTTAAATTTCATATTTGAAAAAAAATCCTGATTCGTTTTGATCAGTTATACTTCTTAAATAAGATGTTCCATTTCATTGTTAACCATTTTCAGAGAGGACCCTTCGATACCCACAATGGAGCAGGAGTTGGAGAACGGTGTTCACATAATAACGCGTCTCGGGAAAGGCATTTCCGGCGCACAGGTCCCAGTGCAGGCCTCGAAAAAGATCGTCTGGGACTTACAGATAGGTAGGTGGAGGAGTGTTATTTAAATGATAATTGATAGGTGCTTGATATATGAAGAATAAAGGAACTCGCTTGTTTTATGCTCAAACATTCTTGATTTTACTGTTTACATAGGTAACTAAAGTTTCTGCTAAAGATTCGATTTGTATCGAGCTACGAGTCAAATGTTTTAAATAGTTCGCACTGGTAAAGTAACTGCTTTAGGAATCCAATTGTATTGTGCTACAGGTGAAGTAGGATGTTTTAAAGTGTTCATACTGCAAAAGTAACTGCTTGATGCGAAATCCACTTGTATTGTATTATAAAGAAAAACATAAACTATTTCAGAAACGTGTTCAGAGATATGCAATATTTGAGGAAACCGATGTTAATAAAATGTTATACTACAAACAAAATTTATAGTTCATCAGAAAATATATACGATCAGTTTACATGCAGTTAAATAGTACAAGGTTGCTACATGGTTTTCATTTCAGCGGAATTCAGAATAGTTCCGGAAGTGTGCAGCTACATGTCGAAGACCGGCCTTGTGGTCCTGCTTCAGAACGGGTAAGTCGCAATCACAGGCGAACACACAAACTAGTTAAATGTATAAACGATGAGAAGAATAAAGGTAAATTGCTGATGGTGTTGAATGGAAAATCACTTCAGCGCGTGAAATCAGTACAAAGTACGTTATAAGAGAAAGCACTAATTGATGTCATTTGTGAAGACAAAACAATATACCTGATTTTTATGTTCTATATCTTGTATACTAGTAATCTGTAAATGTACTAATACTCACAGCAGGTATCCTGAATTTTAAACTACACTGATTTTCGATTTTTCCTGTTCAACTTTTATTTCTTCGTAGCGTCTAAATTATTTCTCTGTCGATGCCTTTTTCCAGACTGCAGTATTTAGCAGCATGACTATGTAACCCTATTGTTTGTTAAGTGCATATATGATTTAAACTTTTACTTTTTAGATGCAGTAAGGCTTCGAACAAAGTGAACGACTTTGTGCAGAATGCCGACGCCGGCGGCTTCCTGATGCTATTTCCGGTCAGCTTCACAGACCGTGCCGAAAATAACGTCGCCATTGTGTGTTCCGTTAGAGTGTGTCCGCCTTGGGACGCAGACAGCTGCAGTGCGGTAAGTTGTAATTAAATATAAATGTTTTATTCAAATAAATAACATCAGATGTAAATAATTTTCTTACAATAACAGCTTGAAAATCGTGTCGTTTGCACTTTTAATTTATTTAATATGTGGTTTAAATTTACATTAAATTTAAATAAATGTCTTAAATTGAACAACACGCTGTTATATATTTAGTATAATTTAATGTCTGATGTCTTTTACACGATTGCATTTATTGCAATAGAATCCAATTAAACCTATTTCACTATATAAAAACAAACCTTTATTGTTTATCTTAGAATTGCGGACCTAACGGAAATAGTAATCGACGACAACGCCGCCATACACGAGAGCGCTCCACTTCCGATCTGAGGTCAGAGGTCGTCATTCTCACACTCCAGTTTGACACGCCGGATGTTCCGTCACACGTCTACAACGCACAGAGCCCGACGACGACGCCGACCTCTTGGATAGTGCTGTTATTTCTTGCCCTGGCTGTGATTTAGTGTTTACAACTTTGAAACTGACTTTTGATTGATGCAGCTCATGTGATTGCCGTGCTATATATTGTGTATATATTGTAAAATAATGTATATAAAGGCTTGCCACATTTATGTCGTACGTTACTTGTTTTATCAGTTTTAAATTAAATTTTTAATTGATTTGATCCTCATTTAGGTTGGCTCCATATATACGTATAATTAGATATATTTTGTTTATTTATTTTTAGAGATATCAGACATGATACTAGACGCTTTCGATTCATTTTGGTCCAGTTTACATAAAATTGCTAACATCATGTAAATACATGATAGGACTGTCATCCAGAACTTGGGTCCATATGGTATTGTTATAATACATATTTGGAGAATTTTACATATGATATGTTACACGTTTCCAAATATGTTCTATCAGAAGCTTTCGTCCATTTCGGTCTATTTGACATATATGTAAAAACACAGTTTAAAGGGAATATGTCATTAAACAAGTGCCTTCAGGGGACACTTTTCTTTTTAAAAAATCAGAAATTCAGATATTAATACTGACATGCAATAATGGTTAAAACCGGGTATATATAATGAAAAAAGAGTGCGTTCATTCTGAGATAAATCAATTTATAATATGGGTCTTGTTTGTTTGGCCATTTTCATGTTTACATTTTGACGTCATAATTGTGAGTATTTTCTTAAACCATAGTTTACACTCTACTTCTTACCAAGCATGATAACGCAGTTGATTAAAGCGCTGTCGTTTCTTCGTATGGCTCCTAAGTCGTGAGTTCGATACCTGCTTGGGGTTTTAATTCTTAGACGTTTTTGTTAACTTATTTGTTATCAAATATCTTATATGCGTTTTATATTATGTTTTATTTATTTCATGCATATGTCTTTATAAAGCGCATTTCTATCATATAATATCATTTATAGTGTAATAGGAATCCAATTTTTCAACGACATAGGCCCTTAAAGTCTCACATGACGTTTGTACAACTTCGTATATGTCAAGCTTATGTTTCGTTTCGAGTAAGTTGACGTAAGCGAACAGATTTGGAATTTCAAGAATATGTATTACTTTTTATTGGTACTGGGCAATTTATTCCATTTTCATGAATCCAAATGTGTATTTTTTGTTGTTGATTTAAATATGTACATAATAGTATTGATGTATGTACTATACATAAATAGTACTAAACAATTTGAAAAAAAAAGTAAACTAATTTTATGTTTGCGCACTCCTTTAGTATATAAATGAAATTTTTAAGTGAAGTTGAAAAATAAGTAAAAACTTGAATTGCATGACCAATAATAAATATAAATATTGCAACGTCTGTGTGAAAATTCTTCGAATATCTAATTTCTTTCCCAGTATATTCAGTTCTATTAGATCAGAATTTTATATTTTATTTCCTTTAAAAATGACATGACGAGTTAAATGCGATATTCTTCAATGATACACGCTAATTTTTCTATAGACAAAAAACAAAACTATCGTTGTTAAACTACCCAATAAACAACGCAAAAAGAAGTTCCTGACTCAGAGCGGAGCATAGTAAAAAGTAGTTACAGTTAAAGTTGCAAAAATATATGTCAAATCATGTTATAATCGAAATAATGTTCGCATTATTGTTGTTGATCGGCCAATAAACACATTTTTTTTGTTCTGATGCCTGGCAATTAAAAAACTCGCGCTAACGCCCTCGTGGTTTAATTCATACGCATCAGAACTACAAATCGTTGTTTATTGGCCAATAAACTACGATAAATTGAAAATCATTTCTTAAATGTAATATGATATATCCTTTACAGTATCTTATATTCAGAGGCGATCACTCACGCATACTCAGGGTCGCACCAACAAACCTAAAGTTAACTTCTTTTATTCGCCGACTATTGGGCAATCAGTGTATATCGTGTAAGACACTGTTTTATTGCGTCGCCTGTGGCGAAATATAGGGTTACTTTTAGCGGTGTCGGCGGCGGCGGCGTTGTTGGCGGCGGCGTCTTCGGCAGCAGCGTCCCCTTCATAATTGCTGTCATTGTACTTGAGTTATGCCGCATTAAAAAAAAACTTCAAATAAGGCTTGTGCAGACAATAACTTAAGAAGTTTTTGTTGCAATCACCTTCCTATTATGCCTAAAAACAGTTCCATAAAGTTTGGTTTTCGGCATAATTGCTCTTATCGAATCTTCGAACTTGAGTAATGCCCCCCCCACCCCACCCCACCTCTCCATCGCCACTTTTCAATGGGAAGTATTAGTGTGCATATAAGGAGGTTAAGTTCGGGTTTCGGCATAGTTGCTCTTATCGTACTTGAGTTATGCCCCGTCAGGCTACAAGTAAAATAATATTCACTTCTAACGCTCTCTTTTCGAAAACAAACATATTGTCAAATAATGTGTTTGATTTGTTCATGACTTTGAACTTCATCATTATGCACCAATCAATATTTACCCCCAGGGCTGAGCGGCGGGCTGACCCAGGGGAATTTGACTAATTTTATTTTTTGGGTCTAATTCCCCACCATAGAGCCAAACATTTTTGTCTAAATACCCTCAGTGGGAGATGCTATAGGGGTATCAAATGGCCCTGGGTGGCGGCAATATTACCGAGATCTAAAATCCTACCAAAGTATATTTCCATGGGAACCGGAATCATTCGGAATGTCGAAATACCGCCTGTCAGGAATTGCTTTTAGTACATTCGGGACTCCACCAGGGTACGTCCAGGGAGTGGACATCTGCAATGGAGAGGTCTGAGCACAACTTCCCAAACCGGTCCCAATCAGCCTCCTTGAGAAAAAATTTGATCTCATGGGAAGTGTGGGTGCCGGCCTCCTGCGTAACAGTGTCACACAGGGTGACCAATTGCAGGAAGTGGTCAGACCCCAAGTTATCATTGACAGTTTCCCATACAGAAGTACTGGTCAAGGAGGGGCTGGATAAGGTAAGGTCTAAACATGAAGTAACCCCGGTAGAGTGAAACCTGGTTGGCGAACCGTCATTAAGCACAACAAGGGTTTGCTCTTCCAACCAGTCAATCACAGCTTGACCTTCCGTGGTTGTATGTGTGGAGCCCCATGCGGGGAGGTGTGCATTAAACTCCCCTGTGTAAATAATATCACACGGTCTTTTAACAGTCCTAAGTTGTTGACTGATGCTATTTAGATACTCAAGTGCACACCCTCTTGCGTAAACGTTGACCAATATTAGTGGACGGTTCTTATTATGGTGAACTTTAATTGCCAGCACCTCAATGGCCATATTACCATCAACCTTTAAAGGGTTATCCACTCCCATTAGCTCATAATCGTCCGGCAATATTAGAGTCAAGATTAGTATGGTTTTTGAATTCTGTTTTGTAGCCGGTGTTTTTCTTAACATTATTATCAGAAAAGTTTGTTTCCTGCATAGCCAGAAAAAATGCCAATAAAATTATTAATGTCAAGAACATGTTTAATTTCAACAGCCACCTATATTATGAGAAATGATATTCAGCTATCTATCCATGGTGGGGCGTACAACCTGCGCTTAATGGATGATATTTGGGGGATACGGGATGAGCGTAGGGTTCTAGCGTGAACTTTCCGTCACGACCTTGGTGTCTTTAGCCGGCCGGTTGAGTGCAATGGCCGACTGGGCCGGGGCCGGGAACCGCACGCTGCATCGGCCCCCCAGGACGCCAGAAGTACCCCCGGGAAAGGGTACGGTAGGAGGAGTGGCTGCCTTTGAATGGCTTTCTTCTTTGTGTTCAGGGGGTGTGGCCATGACTTTGGGAGGGGGGGGGGGCAGGTGTCTGATTAAACCTGTCCTCCACCTTTTTAATTAGGTAGGGCTTGACATGACACCGAATTGGACGTCGGCGATCTTTGATCACCTCCATAAGATCCGCCAATTCACTGACGTCAATGGGGTGTAACTGGAGACCTTTGTGTGCGGATCTTTAACATGGAGTAATGGGTCCCCTTTAGATCTTATGGTTTTCATGTAGAGGGAAGCCATTGGGGAGGTCTGGGTGTCAACCATTCTCGGGAACTTAGTGGAGTTACTGACAACCGGCTCCTCCTCTATGCCACAGACACCGGAGATGGACATGGTAGCATAAATGCTATCATGGACGGACACAATGGAGTCGTGCCCGGTGACATTAAACTCAGACCTGTCCGAGACGGTGGTCAGTCTTTCCGAGCTCGTTGACACCGGGTTTATTTCCCCATATCCCCGAGACAGAGAGGCCCTGTGGCTAGGTGTCCTATTCTCTGAAATAGGAGAAATAGGGTGGTCGGGACTTACCTCAAACTTACCTCAAGGAAGCTGACTGGCTTGTGGTAACTAGGGGTGGGGGGCTTTGACTGGAGCCTACCTAAGATCTACGGGGCTACCTTCGGAGGGGGGGGGGGTTCTCTGCCACGAGATTCTGTGACCGTGCTAGTATCCGCTTCTCAGCTTCAAACCAGGTTATCCCCTCCGTTTTGACTAATGTGGCCACCATTTGGGCCCGTCGGTAAGAGGGGCATCCTTGGTAGGCTGCTGAGTGCAGGTTACCGCAGTTTGCACAACAGCGGTAGTTTTTGCGGCAATATCTGGCCCCGTGGGAACCAGCACACCGACTACACCGTTGTTTATTGTTACAGCCACCGCGACCAGCTATATGTCCAAATGACTGACAATGAAACAACGAGGGGTGTTACTGGCCTGGGCCTGACTCCAATCACTATGTTTGTGCCTGCTACTGCAAGGAATTTGGGTATCGATCCGGCAGTAGCAAAGGTTACACGAACAAGACGTGGAAAGCCTTTAGGAGCGGGTCAAGGGGGGTTAAGTCTATCAAGTGATACAATTTCGCAGTTAAGATGGGGATCAAAAACAAGGGAGTTACGAAATTGGGCAATGTCTTCATTTTCTGGTATGCCTGCCAAGGTGGCATAAACAGTTCTTAGATTTCTAGGAAGAGGTGCACGAACGGATACATTGCCAAGTTTAAAGATGTTTTTGCTAAGTACAGATTGAAGACCTTGAGCAGACTTGAGTTGATTCAAATATAATTAGAGTATTAATTCGGACGAAATGGTCCGGACGCAAAATTTTGAACTGGACGTGGGGGTGGAATACCGCTGGAATTACTTCTGGTATAGCTGGCGAGAGTCGCTGGTGGCTTCGTCTATCAAGACGCACTGGCTTTGTTTATAATGTCTTTGTGATAATGTCACTGTAATATTTTTTTCAATGTTTATTTTTCTTTGTTTTCTTTTTTAACCGGATTCGGCGGTAGCGCGTACATTACTTGTCGAAGGCTGAAGTTTTATATTGGATGTGTATTGTATCATTTATATATGATATCTAACATCGATAAAAAAAAACACAATTGTATAACAAAAGAACAAAATGAGAACCTTAACAAAGCATGACCGTTTTAACAGACGGTTTGCAGATAGTTCTTTTTCTTTCACCGCTTTCTTTGTTAGACAAGAAAGGTGTCAATAAAACAGATTTAGTTTTAATCGTATTTTAAAGATTCCGCGTTTATTGTGACAATACTTAATTACGATAATAAGTAAGTAATTACAACAAAACCGTTTTCCCTTTTTATCCTTACTGCCGCGTGACAAAAACGTGACAAACTGTTAAGAAGCTTGAGCAGCACATGTCTTCTCAACACCTGTTTAGTATATACTATATATAACCCACAGTTAAGTTATATTGTAAAAAACTACTGCAGACAAATAATGGTGCAAGTCAAAATGTTGGAAGGAACCATGATTTTCCACTTCATTGTGTTCATGTTGTGTGCATGGAGTGAAGCAGGTAAGTTTATATAATATGTTTCACAAAAATTGTAGTACTTATTGTAATTTTATACATTATTATAATCATACAGTTGTATATTGAAATAATTATATTATCAATATTATTCACAAAGTCTGAAGCGATATTTGCACATACGACAGAAGCACTAAATATTCAGCATAATAGCAGAAGAATACAAAAAGCTTTTGTGTAACCGTTGAAAGTCTGCAAACTTATAATTTCATTAAGACAATTTGTTTTTTGAAAATTTGAAATATTATTCATTTATAATTGTCATTGGCCATTGAGAATTCAATGCGTCAATTCATTTGCATCACACATTATACCATTTAAGTAAATTCTTGTTGTCGTTAAAAAAAAAGTTACATCCTTACGGAACAATTTGTTACGAGATTCTCTCTCGTTTTCTCACCAAAAACAGAAACACATCACTAAAGCATCTCGGGGGACGTTAGAGATACATTTCGTCTGAATATTCTTTCTATATATTATCATTGTCGATATCTGCCGGTATTTATTGTAGTAGTACTTTTGTTTTTCTAGCAAAGTAAATCGATTAAAAGTATTTTCTTTAATTGTTTCTTGCAATAAAAAAGGCTTTTTTTTCTTTAAATCTAGTAAACAATAATAATAATGTTGTGCATACTCGTAGACTGTCATTTTAATATATATTTGAATATAATAAAATGTTATGGTGGCATAGAACTGCCTTACGATTACTACTTAAGATTCGCGAAAACTTTCGTGTAAACTAATAAAGGTCCGCAAAAACTTTCGTGTTAAATGCTTAGCGTTCGCGAAAATATTTGTGTTACCACTTATTTATTATCTGGGTATTAAGTTAGCGTTTGCGAATATATTTCTTCTAGAGATTTTATTATTATACTAAATGACATAAAAGGGTCCAGAACTGACATAAGATACATTTTCTTGCGTCTTCCGCAGTACAAGCAGATAAGCAGATAAATGTCTTCCGAAGAAAAAATTCGCAAACGCTATCAACCTTTCGCGAACCTTAAGTAGTTTTATGCCACCATAAAATGTAAACCAAGCCATAGTGGACATTATATTAGACTTAATGAGCTCATTGTTTCAGACGTCCGGTACCAGTGTTCCCATTAAATTTTTGAATTATAATATTTAGAATTGACATAACAATGTTGAAGTTTGAAATACTTTTATTTAAATTTAGTACACACTATGATAATATAATGAGCCTTAAGATGTGTATACTCATGAACTGAATGCCTAACTAAACCATAGTCAACAATTACGGAAGTGTGTCCCTCCTTTAGACTTGCAAAGACATCATTTCTGTCTTTCCAGCCCTCCAGTGCTTTCCTAACGGCACCATCGTGGTACCCAACCCCAACGTCAAGTTCAACGTGGCGGATGTGACATCAGAGACGTGTCGACTGAGAGACCCTGAGGTGCACGTGGAAGTCTGGCTTGACCACTGTGAGATGGTGAGTACGCTTACACGTACTAGTAACTTAGAGACGCCGAGGTGCACGTGGAGGTCTGGCTCGACCACTGTGAGATGGTCAGTACGTTTACATGTACTAGTAACTGAGAGACGCTGAGGTACACGTGGAGGTCTGGCTCGACCAATGTGAGATGGCGAATACGTACACTTAGCAATTTCTAGTTTATGACCATATGTCTTCTGCTTTTAGCAGAATTGAATATGGCCTCTACAGCGTTTCGGGCTATTAGAAGAATTGAATATAGCCTTTGCAGCGTTTCTGTACTACAATATCGATAGTATTGTAAATGGTTCTCTGACCCGATTGTGATCATTTTCAAATTCTGGACATCTTAGAAGCACATGTTCGTTAAGAACCTCTTATACATTAATGCTATTAAATATTTGTCCTTATACAAGGCTAAGAGGTATTGTTTGATGAAGCACTTTATACGAATTATGAATGTTTAGACTGTACTCGGAAGAATGCGCTTTCTAGTGATTTCTAGATTATTCTTCACTAGTAATGTAACGTTATGTAAATATAATCACACACACGCACTCACACACACATACACGAATGCTCTACTCTTCCAGGACGCGACTCACGTGGTGACATTCTGGGAACGCAACCCACTAGGTCTCCTCAGAGCGGACAATTTCCTCGCACAGTCTGTCGTCTGCAAGCAGATCCCGAACGAAGGCGTCATCCATGACGTCAGTGTGGGACTCCATGTCACGTGAGTATTTCGAGAATTTGTTACGGTTGAAACAGACTACATGATATTGAGATAGCACGTGACGTTTTGTGATCGCATACTTTCCGTGATGCATGCGATGATGCGTTTCTAAAGTTTATATACACGTATGCGCGACATTGACACTAATAGAAAGCAGCAAAACACATGCTATCATTTTAATTATAGACTACCGGTATATTATCAGAATCGAGTAATCAAAGAATTAGGAATCGAATCCTTAGTTGATTCTTTGCATCCCAGTCAACATTTTTAAATTTCATATTTGAAAAAAAATCCTGATTCGTTTTGATCAGTTATACTTCTTAAATAAGATGTTCCATTTCATTGTTAACCATTTTCAGAGAGGACCCTTCGATACCCACAATGGAGCAGGAGTTGGAGAACGGTGTTCGCATAATAACGCGTCTCGGGAAAGGCACTTCCGGCGCACAGGTCCCCGTGCAGGCCTCGAAAAAGATCGTCTGGGACTTACAGATAGGTAGGTGGAGGAGTGTTATTTAAATGATAATTGATAGGTGCTTGATATATGAAGAATAAAGGAACTCGCTTGTTTTATGCTCAAACTTTCTTGATTTAACTGTTTACACAGGTAACTAAAGTTTCTGCTAAAGATTCGATTTGTATCGAGCTACGAATCAAATGTTTTAAATAGTTCGCACTGGTAAAGTAACAGCTTTAGGAATCCACTTGTATTGTGCTACAGGTGAAGTAGGATGTTTTAAAGTGTTCATCCTGCAAAAGTAACTGCTTGATGCGAAATCCACTTGTATTGTATTCTAAAGAAAAACATAAACTATTTCAGAAACGTGTTCAGAGATATGCAATATTTGAGGAAACCGATGTTAATAAAATGTTACACTACAAACAAAATTTATAGTTCATCAGAAAATATATACGATCAGTTTACATGCAGTTAAATAGTACAAGGTTGCTACATGGTTTTCATTTCAGCGGAATTCAGAATAGTTCCGGAAGTGTGCAGCTACATGTCGAAGACCGGCCTTGTGGTCCTGCTTCAGAACGGGTAAGTCGCAATCACAGGCGAACACACAAACTAGTTAAATGTATAAACGATGAGAAGAATAAAGGTAAATTGCTGATGGTGTTGAATGGAAAATCACTTCAGCGCGTGAAATCAGTACAAAGTACGTTATAAGAGAAAGCACTAATTGATGTCATTTGTGAAGACAAAACAATATACCTGATTTTTATGTTCTATATCTTGTATACTAGTAATCTGTAAATGTACTAATACTCACAGCAGGTATCCTGAATTTTAAACTACACTGATTTTCGATTTTTCCTGTTCAACTTTTATTTCTTCGTAGCGTCTAAATTATTTCTCTGTCGATGCCTTTTCCCAGACTGCAGTATTTAGCAGCATGACTATGTAACCCTATTGTTTGTTAAGTGCATATATGATTTAAACTTTTACATTTTAGATGCAGTAAGGCTTCGAACAAAGTGAACGACTTTGTGCAGAATGCCGACGCCGGCGGCTTCCTGATGCTATTTCCGGTCAGCTTCACAGACCGTGCCGAAAATAACGTCGCCATTGTGTGTTCCGTTAGAGTGTGTCCGCCTTGGGACGCAGACAACTGCAGTGCGGTAAGTTGTAATTAAATATAAATGTTTTATTCAAATAAATAACATCAGATGTAAATAATTTTCTTACAATAACAGCTTGAAAATCGTGTCGTTTGCACTTTTAATTTATTTAATATGTGGTTTAAATTTACATTAAAATTTAAATAAATGTCATAAATTGAACAACACGCTGTTATATATTTAGTATAATTTAATGTCTGATGTCTTTTACACGATTGCATTTATTGCAATAGAATCCAATTAAACCTATTTCACTATATAAAAACAAACCTTTATTGTTTATCTTAGAATTGCGGACCTAACGGAAATAGTAATCGACGACAACGCCGCCATACACGAGAGCGCTCCACTTCCGATCTGAGGTCAGAGGTCGCCATTCTCACACTCCAGTTTGACACGCCGGATGTTCAGTCACACGTCTACAACGCACAGAGCCCGACGACGACGCCGACCTCTTGGATAGTGCTGTTATTTCTTGCCCTGGCTGTGATTTAGTGTTTACAACTTTCAAACTGACTTTTGATTGATGCAGCTCATGTGATTGCCGTGCTATATATTGTGTATATATTGTAAAATAATGTATATAAAGGCTTGCCACATTTATATCGTACGTTACTTGTTTTATCAGTTTTAAATTAAATTTTTAATTGATTTGATCCTCATTTAGGTTGGCTCCATATATACGTATAATTAGATATATTTTGTTTATTTATTTTTAGAGATATCAGACATGACACTAGACGCTTTCGATTCATTTTGGTCCAGTTTACATAAAATTGCTAACATCATGTAAATACATGATAGGACTGTCATCCAGAACTTGGGTCCATATGGTATTGTTATAATACATATTTGGAGAATTTTACATATGATATGTTACACGTTTCCAAATATGTTCTATTAGAAGCTTTCGTCCATTTCGGTCTATTTGACATATATGTAAAAACACAGTTTAAAGGGACTATGTCATTAAACAAGGGCCTTCAGGGGACAATTTTCTTTTTAAAAAATCAGAAATTCAGATATTAATACTGACATGCAATAATGGTTAAAACCGGGTATATATAATGAAAAAAGAGTGCGTTCATTCTGAGATAAATCAATTTATAATATGGGTCTTGTTTGTTTGGCCATTTTCATGTTTACATTTTGACGTCATAATTGTGAGTATTTTCTTAAACCATAGTTTACACTCTACTTCTTACCAAGCATGATAACGCAGTTGATTAAAGCGCTGTCGTTTCTTCGTATGGCTCCTAAGTCGTGAGTTCGATACCTGCTTGGGGTTTTAATTCTTAGACGTTTTTGTTAACTTATTTTTTATCAAATATCTTATATGCGTTTTATATTATGTTTTATTTATTTCATGTATATGTCTTTATAAAGCGCATTTCTATCATATAATATCATTTATAGTGTAATAGGAATCCAATTTTTCAACGACATAGGCCCTTAAAGTCTCACATGACGTTTGTACAACTTCGTATATGTCTAGCTTATGTTTCGTTTCGAGTAAGTTGACGTAAGCGAACAGATTTGGAATTTCAAGAATATGTATTACTTTTAATTGGTACTGGGCCATTTATTCCATTTTCATGAATCCAAATGTGTATTTTTTGTTGTTGATTTAAATATGTACATAATAGTATTGATGTATGTACTATACATAAATAGTACTAAACAATTTGAAAAAAAAAGTAAACTAATTTTATGTTTGCGCACTCCTTTAGTATATAAATGAAATTTTTTAGTGAAGTTGAAAAATAAGTAAAAACTTGAATTGCATGACCAATAATAAATATAAATATTGCAACGTCTGTGTGAAAATTCTTCGAATATCTAATTTCTTTCCCAGTATATTCAGTTCTATTAGATCAGAATTTAATATTTTATTTCCTTTAAAAATGACATGACGAGTTAAATGCGATATTCTTCAATGATACTCGCTAATTTTTCTATAGACAAAAAACAAAACTATCGTATTTAAACTACCCAATAAACAACGCAAAAAGAAGTTCCTGACTCAGAGCGGAGCATAGTAAAAAGTAGTTACAGTTAAAGTTGCAAAAATATATGTCAAATCATGTTATAATCGAAATAATGTTCGCATTATTGTTGTTGATCGGCCAATAAACACATTTTTTTTGTTCTGATGCCTGGCAATTAAAAAACTCGCGCTAACGCCCTCGTGGTTTAATTCATACGCATCAGAACTACAAATCGTTGTTTATTGGCCAATAAACTACGATAAATTGAAAATCATTTCTTAAATGTAATATGATATATCCTTTACAGTATCTTATATTCAGAGGCGATCACTCACGCATACTCAGGGTCGCACCAACAAACCTAAAGTTAACTTCTTTTATTCGCCGACTATTGGGCAATCAGTGTATATCGTGTAAGACACTGTTTTATTGCGTCGCCTGTGGCGAAATATAGGGTTACTTTTAGCGGTGTCGGCGGCGGCGGCGTTGTTGGCGGCGGCGTCTTCGGCAGCAGCGTCCCCTTCATAATTGCTGTCATTGTACTTGAGTTATGCCGCATTAAAAAAAAAACTTCAAATAAGGCTTGTGCAGACAATAACTTAAGAAGTTTTTGTTGCAATCACCTTCCTATTATGCCTAAAAACAGTTCCCTAAAGTTTGGTTTTCGGCATAATTGCTCTTATCGAATCTTCGAACTTGAGTAATGCCCCCCCCACCCCACCCCACCTCTCCATCGCCACTTTTCAATGGGAAGTATTAGTGTGCATATAAGGAGGTTAAGTTCGGGTTTCGGCATAGTTGCTCTTATCGTACTTGAGTTATGCCCCGTCAGGCTACAAGTAAAATAATATTCACTTATTACGCTCTCTTTTCGAAAACAAACATTTTGTCAAATAATGTGTTTGATTTGTTCATGACTTTGAACTTCATCATTATGCACCAATCAATATTTACCCCCAGGGCTGAGCGGCGGGCTGACCCAGGGGAATTTGACTAATTTTATTTTTTGGGTCTAATTCCCCACCATAGAGCCAAACATTTTTGTCTAAATACCCTCAGTGGGAGATGCTATAGGGGTATCAAATGGCCCTGGGTGGCGGCAATATTACAGAGATCTAAAATCCTACCAAAGTATATTTCCATGGGAACCGGAATCATTCGGAATGTCGAAATACCGCCTGTCAGGAATTGCTTTTAGTACATTCGGGACTCCACCAGGGTACGTCCAGGGAGTGGACATCTGCAATGGAGAGGTCTGAGCACAACTTCCCAAACCGGTCCCAATCAGCCTCCTTGAGAAAAATTTGATCTCATGGGAAGTGTGGGTGCCGGCCTCCTGCGTCACACAGGGTGACCAATTGCAGGAAGTGGTCAGACCCCAAGTTATCATTGACAGTTTCCCATACAGAAGTACTGGTCAAGGAGGGGCTGGATAAGGTAAGGTCTAAACATGAAGTAACCCCGGTAGAGTGAAACCTGGTTGGCGAACCGTCATTAAGCACAACAAGGGTTTGCTCTTCCAACCAGTCAATCACAGCTTGACCTTCCGTGGTTGTATGTGTGGAGCCCCATGCGGGGCAGTGTGCGTTAAACTCCCCTGTGTAAATAATATCACACGGTCTTTTAACAGTCCTAAGTTGTTGACTGATGCTATTAAGATACTCAAGTGCACACCCTCTTGCGTAAACGTTGACCAATATTAGTGGACGGTTCTTATTATGGTGAACTTTAATTGCCAGCACCTCAATGGCCATATTACCATCAACCTTTAAAGGGTTATCCACTCCCATTAGCTCATAATCGTCCGGCAATATTAGAGTCAAGATTAGTATGGTTTTTGAATTCTGTTTTGTAGCCGGGGTGTTTCTTAACATTATTATCAGAAAAGTTTGTTTCCTGCATCGCCAGAAAATGCCAATAAAATTATTAATGTCAAGAACATGTTTAATTTCAACAGCCACCTATATTATGAGAAATGATATTCAGCTATCTATCCATGGTGGGGCTTAAAACCTACGCTTAATGGATGATATTTGGGGGATACGGGATGAGCGTAGGGTTCTAGCGTGAACTTTCCGTCACGACCTTGGTGTTTTTAGCCGGACGGTTGAGTGCAATGGCCGACTGGGCCGGGGCCGGGAACCGCACGCTGCTTCGGCCCCCCAGGACGCCAGAAGTACCCCCGGGCTGGGGCACGGTAGGAGGAGTGGCTGCCTTTGAATGGCTTTCTTCTTTGTGTTCAGGGGGTGTGGCCATGACTTTGGGAGTTGGGGGGCAGGCGTCTGTTTAAACCTGTCCTCCACCTTTTTAATTAGGTAGAGCTTGACATGACACCGAGTTGGACGTCGGCGATCTTTGATCACCTCCATAAGATCAGCCAATTCACTGACGTCAATGGGGTGTAACTGGAGACCTTTGTGTGCGGATCTTTAACATGGAGTAATGGGTCCCCTTTAGATCTTATGGTTTTCATGTAGAGGGAATCCATTGGGGAGGTCTGGGTGTCAACCACTCTCGGGAACTTAGTGGAGTTACTGACAACCGGCTCCTCCTCTATGCCACAGACACCGGAGATGGACATGGTAGCATAAATGCTATCATGGACGGACACAATGGAGTCGTGCCCGGTGACATTAAACTCAGACCTGTCCGAGACGGTGGTCAGTCTTTCCGAGCTCGTTGACACCGGGTTTATTTCCCCATATCCCCGAGACAGAGAGACCCTGTGGCTAGGGGTCCTATTCTCTGAAATAGGAGAAATAGTGTGGTCGGGACTTACCTCAAGGAAGCTGACTGGCTTGTGGTAACTAGGGATGGGGGTCGTTGACTGGAGCCTACCTAAGATCTCCGGGGCTACCTTCGGGGGCCGATACCTGTTTGGTAGCCGTAGCGGGGGATGACCTTGTACCAGTGTCTGCTTCTGAGGGTGGGGGGGGGGTTCTCTGCCACGAGTTTCTGTGACCGTGCTAGTATCCGTTTTTCAGCTTCAAACCAGGTTATCCCCTCCGTTTTGACTAATGTGGCCACCATTTGGGCCCGTGGGTAAGAGGGGCATCCTTGGTAGGCTGCTGAGTGCAGATTACCGCAGTTTGCACAACAGCGGTAGTTTTTGCGGCAATATCTGGCCACGTGGGAACCAGCACACCGACTACACCGTTGTTTATTGTTACAGCCACCGCGACCAGCTATATGTCCAAATGACTGACAATGAAAACAACGAGGGGGGTTACTGGCATGGGCCTGACTCCAATGACTATGTTTGTGCCTGCTACTGCAAGGAATTTGGGTATCGATCCGGCAGTAGCAAAGGTTACACGAACAAGACGTGGAAAGCCTTTAGGAGGGGTCAAGGGGTGTTAAGTCTATCAAGTGATACAATTTCGCAGTTAAGATGGGGATCAAAAACAAGGGAGTTACGAAATTGGGCAATGTCTTCATTTTCTGGTATGCCTGCCAAGGTGGCATACACAGTCCTTAGATTTCTAGGAAGAGGTGCACGGACGGATACATTGCCAAGTTTAAAGATGTTTTTGCTAAGTACAGATTGAAGACCTTGAGCAGACTTGAGTTGATTCAAATATAATTAGAGTATTAATTCGGACGAAATGGTCCGGACGCAAAATTTTGAACTGGACGTGGGGTGGAATACCGCTGGAATTACTTCTGGTATAGCTGGCGAGAGTCGCTGGTGGCTTCGTCTATCAAGACGCACTGGTTTTGTTTATAATGTCTTTGTGATAATGTCACTGTAATATTTTTTTCAATGTTTATTTTTCTTTGTTTACTTTTTTAACCGGATTCGGCTGTAGCGCGTACATTACTTGTCGAAGGCTGAAGTTTTATATTGGATGTGTATTGTATCATTTATGTATGATATCTAACATCGATAAAAAAACAACAACAATTGTATAACAAAAGAACAAAATGACAACCTTAACAAAGCCTGACCGTTTTAACAGACAGTTTGCTTATAGTTCTTTTTCATTCACCGCTTGCTTTGTTAGACAAGAAAGGTGTCAATAAAACAGATTTAGTTTTAATCGTATTTTAAAGATTCCGCGTTTATTGTTACAACTACTTAATTACGATAATATGTAAGTAATTACAACAAAACCGTTTTCCCTTTTTATCCTTACTGCCGCGTGACAAAAACGTCACAAACTGTTAAGAAGCTTGAGCAGCACATGTCTTCTCAACACCTGTTTAGTATATACTACATGTAACCCACAGTTAAGTTATATTGTAAAAAACTACTGCAGACAAATAATGGTGCAAGTCAAAATGTTGGAAGGAACCATGATTTTCTACTTCATTGTGTTCATGTTGTGTGCATGGAGTGAAGCAGGTAAGTTTATATAATATATTTCACAAAAATTGTAGTACTTATTGTAATTTTATACATTATTATAATCATACAGATGTATATTGAAATAATTATAATCAATATTATTCACAAAGTCTGAAGCGATATTTGCACATACGACAGAAGCACTAAATATTCAGCATAATAGCAGAAGAATACAAAAAGCTTTTGTGTAACCGTTGAAAGTCTGCAAACTTATAATTTTCATTAAGACAATTTGTTTTTTGAAAATTTGAAATATTATTCATTTATAATTGTCATTGGCCATTGAGAATTCAATGCGTCAATTCATTTGCATCACCCATTATACCATTTTAGTAAATTCTTGTTGTCGTTAAAAAAAAAGTTACATCCTTACGGAACAATTTGTTACGAGATTCTCTCTCGTTTTCTCACCAAAAACAGAAACACATCACTAAAGCATCTCGGGGGACGTTAGAGATACATTTCGTCTGAATATTCTTTCTATATATTATCATTGTCGATATCTGCCGGTATTTATTGTAGTAGTACTTTTGTTTTTCTAGCAAAGTAAATGGATTAAAAGTATTTTCTTTAATTTGTTTCTTGAAATAAAAAGGCTTTTTTTTCTTTAAATCTAGTAAACAATAATAATAATGTTGTGCATACTCTTGACTGTCATTTGAATATATATTTGAATATAATAAAATGTTATGGTGGCATAGAGCTGCCTTACGATTACTACTTAAAAAGATTCGCGAAAACTTTCGTGTAAACTAATAAAGGTCCGCAAAATCTTTCGTGTTAAATACTTAGCGTTCGCGAAAATATTTGTGTTACCACTTATTTATTATCTAGATATTAAGTTAGCGTTTGCGAATATATTTCTTCTAGAGATTTTATTATTATACTAAATGACATAAAAGGGTCCAGAACTGACATAAGATACATTTTCTTGCGTCTTCCGCAGTACAAGCAGATAAGCAGATAAATGTCTTCCGAAGAAATAAATCGCAAACGCTATCAAGATATAAGATAAATAACACGAAACTTAAGTGGTAACAAGAACATTTTCGCGAACCTTAAGTAGTTTTATGCCACCATAAAATGTAAACCAAGCCATAGTGGACATTATATTAGACTTAATCAACTCATTGTTTCAGACGTCCGGTACCAGTGTTCCCATTAAATGTTTGAATTATAATATTTAGAATTGACATAACAATGTTGAAGTTTGAAATACTTTTATTTAAATTTAGTACACACTATGATAATATAATGAGCCTTAAGATGTGTATACTCATGAACTGAATGCCTAACTAAACCATAGTCAACAATTACGGAAGTGTGTCCCTCCTTTAGACTTCCAAAGACATCATTTCTGTCTTTCCAGCCCTCCGGTGCTTTCCTAACGGCACCATCGTGGTACCCAACCCCAACGTCAAGTTCAACGTGGCGGATGTGACATCAGAGACGTGTCGACTGAGAGACCCTGAGGTGCACGTGGAAGTCTGGCTTGACCACTGTGAGATGGTGAGTACGCTTACACGTACTAGTAACTTAGAGACGCCGAGGTGCACGTGGAGGTCTGGCTCGACCACTGTGAGATGGTCAGTACGTTTACATGTACTAGTAACTGAGAGACGCTGAGGTACACGTGGAGGTCTGGCTCGACCAATGTGAGATGGCGAATACGTACACTTAGCAATTTCTAGTTTATGACCCTATGTCTTCTGCTTTTAGCAGAATTGAATATGGCCTCTACAGCGTTTCGGGCTATTAGAAGAATTGAATATAGCCTTTGCAGCGTTTCTGTACTACAATATCGTTAGTATTGTAAATGGTTCTCTGACCCGATTGTGATCATTTTCAAAATCTGGACATCTTAGAAGCACATGTTCGTTAAGAACCTCTTATACATTAATGCTATTAAATATTTGTCCTTATACAAGGCTAAGAGGTATTGTTTGATGAAGCACTTTATACGAATTATGAATGTTTAGACTGTACTCGGAAGAATGCGCTTTCTAGTGATTTCTAGATTATTTTTCACTAGTAATGTAACGTTATGTAAATATAATCACACACACGCACTCACACACACATACACGCATGCTCTACTCTTCCAGGACGCGACTCACGTGGTGACATTCTGGGAACGCAACCCACTAGGTCTCCTCACAGCGGACAATTTCCTCGCACAGTCTGTCGTCTGCAAGCAGATCCCGAACGAAGGCGTCATCCATGACGTCAGTGTGGGACTCCATGTCACGTGAGTATTTCTAGAATTTGTTACGGTTCAAACAGACTACATGATATTGAGATAGCACGTGACATTTTGTGATCGCATACTTTTCGTGATGCATGCGATGATGCGTTTCTAAAGTTTATATACACGTATGCGCGACATTGACATTAATAGAAAGCAGCAAAACACATGCTATCATTTTAATTATAGACTACCGGTATATTATCAGAATCGAGTAATCAAAGAATTAGGAATCGAATCCTTAGTTGATTCTTTGCATCCCAGTCAACATTTTTAAATTTCATATTTGAAAAAAAATCCTGATTCGTTTTGATCAGTTATACTTCTTAAATAAGATGTTCCATTTCATTGTTAACCATTTTCAGAGAGGACCCTTCGATACCCACAACGGAGCAGGAGTTGGAAAACGGTGTTCGCATAATAACGCGTCTCGGGAAAGGCACTTCCGGCGCACAGGTCCCCGTGCAGGCCGCGAAAAAGATCGTCTGGGACTTACAGATAGGTAGGTGGAGGAGTGTTATTTAAATGATAATTGATAGGTGCTTGCTATATGAAGAATAAAGGAACTCGCTTGTTTTATGCTCAAACTTTCTTGATTTAACTGTTTACACAGGTAACTAAAGTTTCTGCTAAAGATTCGATTTGTATCGAGCTACGAGTCAAATGTTTTACATAGTTCGCACTGGTAAAGTAACAGCTTTAGGAATCCACTTGTATTGTGCTACAGGTGAAGTAGGATGTTTTAAAGTGTTCATACTGCAAAAGTAACTGCTTGATGCGAAATCCACTTGTATTGTATTATAAAGAAAAACATAAACTATTTCAGAAACGTGTTCAGAGATATGCAATATTTGAGGAAACCGATGTTAATAAAATGTTATACTACAAACAAAATTTATAGTTCATCAGAAAATATATACGATCAGTTTACATGCAGTTAAATAGTACACGGTTACTACATGGTTTTCATTTCAGCGGAATTCAGAATAGTTCCGGAAGTGTGCAGCTACATGTCGAAGACCGGCCCTGTGGTCCTGCTTCAGAACGGGTAAGTCGCAATCACAGGCGAACATACAAACTAGTTAAATGTATAAACGATGAGAAGAATAAAGGTAAATTGCTGATGGTGTTGAATGGAAAATCACTTCAGCGCGTGAAATCAGTACAAAGTACGTTATAAGAGAAAGCACTAATTGATGTCATTTGTGAATACAAAACAATATACCTGATTTTTATGTTCTATTTCTTGTATACTAGTAATCTGTAAATGTACTAATACTCACAGCAGGTATCCTGAATTTTAAACTACACTGATTTTCGATTTTTCCTGTTCAACTTTAATTTCTTCGTAGCGTCTAAATTATTTCTCTGTCGATGCCTTTTCCCAGACTGCAGTATTTAGCAGCATGACTATGTAACCCTATTGTTTGTTAAGTGCATATATGATTTAAACTTTTACTTTTTAGATGCAGTAAGGCTTCGAACAAAGTGAACGACTTTGTGCAGAATGCCGACGCCGGCGGCTTCCTGATGCTATTTCCGGTCAGCTTCACAGACCGTGCCGAAAATAACGTCGCCATTGTGTGTTCCGTTAGAGTGTGTCCGCCTTGGGACGCAGACAGCTGCAGTGCGGTAAGTTGTAATTAAATATAAATGTTTTATTCAAAGAAACACCATCAGATGTAAATAATTTTCTTACAATAACAGCTTGAAAATCGTGTCGTTTGCACATTTAATTTATTTAATATGTGGTTTAAATGTACATTAAATTTAAATAAATGAACAACACGCTGTTATATATTTAGTATAATTTAAAGTCTGATGTCTTTTACACCATTGCATTTATTGCAATAGAATCCAATTAAACCTATTTCACTATATAAAAACAAACCTTTATTGTTTATCTTAGAATTGCGGACCTAACGGAAATAGTAATCGACGACAACGCCGCCATACACGAAAGCGCTCCACTTCCGATCTGAGGTCAGAAGTCGCCATTCTCACACTCCAGTTTGACACGCCGGATGTTCCGTCACACGTCTACAACGCACAGAGCCCGACGACGACGCCGACCTCTTGGATAGTGCTGTTATTTCTTGCCCTGGCTGTGATTTAGTGTTTACAACTTTGAAACTGACTTTTGATTGATGCAGCTCATGTGATTGCCGTGCTATATATTGTGTATATATTGTAAAATAATGTATATAAAGGCTTGCCACATTTATATCGTACGTTACTTGTTTTATCAATTTTAAATTAAATTTTTAATTGATTTGATCCTCATTTAGGTTGGCTCCATATATACGTATAATTAGAGATTTTTTGTTTATTTATTTTTAGAGATATCAGACATGATACTAGACGCTTTCGATTCATTTTGGTCCAGTTTACATAAAATTGCTAACATCATGTAAATACATGATAGGACTGTCATCCAGAACTTGGGTCCATATGGTATTGTTATAATACATATTTGGAGAATTTTACATATGATATGTTACACGTTTCCAAATATGTTCTATTATAAGCTTTCGTCCATTTCGGTCTATTTGACATATATGTAAAAACACAGTTTAAAGGGACTATGTCATTAAACAAGGGCCTTCAGGGGACAATTTTCTTTTTAAAAAATCAGAAATTCAGATATTAATACTGACATGCAATAATGGTTAAAACCGGGTATATATAATGAAAAAAGAGTGCGTTTATTCTGACGTAAATCAATTTATAATATGGGTCTTGTTTGTTTGGCCATTTTCATGTTTACATTTTGACGTCATAATTGTGAGTATTTTCTTAAACCATAGTTTACACTCTACTTCTTACCAAGCATGATAACGCAGTTGATTAAAGCGCTGTCGTTTCTTCGTATGGCTCCTAAGTCGTGAGTTCGATACCTGCTTGGGGTTTTAATTCTCAGACGTTTTTGTTAACTTATTGTTTATCAAATATCTTATATGCGTTTTATATTATGTTTTATTTATTTCATGCACATGTCTTTATAAAGCGCATTTCTATCATATAATATCATTTATAGTGTAATACGAATCCAATTTTTCAACGACATAGGCCCTTAAAGTCTCACATGACGTTTGTACAACTTCGTATATGTCAAGCTTATGTTTCGTTTCGAGTAAGTTGACGTAAGCGAACAGATTTGGAATTTCAAGAATATGTATTACTTTTAATTGGTACTGGGCAATCTATTCCATTTTCATTAATCCAAGTGTGTATTTTTTTATGTTTATTTTGTTAATGCTATTTTTGTACTTGATATTATTTGAAACAATAATGTAAATATGTACATAATAGTATTGATGTATGTACTATACATAAATAGTAATAAACAATTTGAAAAAAAAAACTAATTTTACGTTTGCGCACTCCTTTAGAATATAAATGAAATTTTTAAGTGAAGTTGAAAAATAAGTAAAAACTTGAATTGCATGACCAATAATAAATATAAATATTGCAAGGTCTGTGTGAAAATTCTTCGAATATCTAATTTCTTTCCCAGTATATTCAGTTCTATTAGATCAGTATTTAATATTTTATTTCCTTTAAAAATGACATGAGAGTTAAATGCGATATTCTTCAATGATACTCGCTAATTTTTCCATAGACAAAAAACACAACTATCGTTGTTAAACTACCCAATAAACAACGCAAAAAGAAGTTCCTGACTCAGAGTGGAGCATAGTAAAAAGTAGTTACAGTTAAAGTTGCAAAAATATATGTCAAATCATGTTATAATCGAAATAATGTTCGCATTATTGTTGTTGATCGGCCAATAAACACATTTTTTTTGTTCTGATGCCTGGCAATTAAAAAACTCGCGCTAACGCCCTCGTGGTTTAATTCATACGCATCAGAACTACAAATCGTTGTTTATTGGCCAATAAACTACGATAAATTGAAAATCATTTCTTAAATGTAATATGATATATCCTTTACAGTATCTTATATTCAGGGGCGATCACTCACGCATACTCAGGGTCGCACCAACAAACCTAAAGTTAACTTCTCTTATTCGCCGACTATTGTGCAATTAGTGTATATCGTGTAAGACACTGTTCTATTGCGTAGCCTGTGGCGAAATATAGGGTTACTTTTAGCGGTGTCGGCGGCGGCGGCGTTGTTGGCGGCGGCGTCTTCGGCAGCGGCGTCCCCTTCATAATTGCTGTCACTGTACTGGAGTTATGCCGCATTAAAAAAAAACTTCAAATAAGGCTTGTGCAGACAATAACTTAAGAAGTTTTTGTTGCAATCACCTTCCTATTATGCCTAAAAACAGTTCCCTAAAGTTTGGTTTTCGGCATAATTGCTCTTATCGAACCTTCGAACTTGAGTAATGCCCCCCCCCCCCCCCCCCACACACACACCTCTCCATCGCCACTTTCAATGGGAAGTATTAGTGTGCATATAAGGAGGTTAAGTTCGGGTTTCGGCATAGTTGCTCTTATCGTACTTGAGTTATGCCCCGTCAGGCTACAAGTAAAATAATATTCACTTATTACGCTCTCTTTTCGAAAACAAACATATTGTCAAATAATGTGTTTGATTTGTTCATGACTTTGAACTTCATCATTATGCACCAATCAATATTTACCCCCAGGGCTGAGCGGCGGGCTGACCCAGGGGAATTTGACTAATTTTATTTTTTGGGTCTAATTCCCCACCATAGAGCCAAACATTTTTGTCTAAATACCCTCAGTGGGAGATGCTATAAGGGTATCAAATGGCCCTGGGTGGCGGCAATATTACCGAGACCTAAAATCCGACCAAAGTACATTTCCATGGGAACCGGAATCAGTCGGAATGTCGAAATACCGCCTGTCAGGAATTGCTTTTAGTACATTCGGGACTCCACCAGGGTACGTCCAGGGAGTGGACATCTGCAATGGAGAGGTCTGAGCACAACTTCCCAAACCGGTCCCAATCAGCCTCCTTGAGAAAAAATTTGATCTCATGGGAAGTGTGGGTGCCGGCCTCCTGCGTAGCAGTGTCACACATGGTGACCAATTGCAGGAAGTGGTCAGACCCCAAGTTATCATTGACAGTTTCCCATACAGAAGTACTGGTCAAGGAGGGGCTGGATAAGGTAAGGTCTAAACATGAAGTAACCCCGGTAGAGTGAAACCTGGTTGGCGAACCGTCATTAAGCACAACCAGGGTTTGCTCTTCCAACCAGTCAATCACAGCTTGACCTTCCGTGGTTGTATGTGTGGAGCCCCATGCGGGGAGGTGTGCGTTAAACTCCCCTGTGTAAATAATATCACACGGTCTTTTAACAGTCCTAAGTTGTTGACTGATACTATTAAGATACTCAAGTGCACACCCTCTTGCGTAAACGTTGACCAATATTAGTGGACGGTTCTTATTATGGTGAACTTTAATTGCCTGCACCTCAATGGCCATATTACCATCAACCTTTAAAGGGTTATCCACTCCCATTAGCTCATAATCGTCCGGCAATATTAGAGTCAAGATTAGTATGGTTTTTGAATTCTGTTTTGTAGCCGGGGTTTTTCTTAACATTATTATCAGAAAAGTTTGTTTCCTTCATCGGCAGAAAATGCCAATAAATTATTAATGTCAAGAACATGTTTAATTTCAACAGCCACCTATATTATGAGAAATGATATTCAGCTATCTATCCATGGTGGGGCTTAGAACCTGCGCTTAATGGATGATATTTGGGGGATACGGGATGAGCGTAGGGTTCTAGCGTGAACTTTCCGTCACGACCTTGGTGTTTTTAGCCGACCGGTTGAGTGCAATGGCCGACTGGGCCGGGGCCGGGAACCGCACGCTGCGTCGGCCCCCCAGGACGCCAGAAGTACCCCCGGGCTATGGCACGGTAGGAGGAGTGGCTGCCTTTGAATGGCTTTCTTCTTTGTGTTCAGGGGGTGTGGCCATGACTTTGGGAGGGGGGGGGGGCAGGTGTCTGTTTAAACCTGTCCTCCACCTTTTTAATTAGGCAGGGCTTGACATGACACCGAGTTGGACGTCGGTGATATTTGATCACCTCCATAAGATCCGCCAATTCACTGACGTCAATGGGGTGTAACTGGAGACCTTTGTATGCGGATCTTTAACATGGAGTAATGGGTCCCCTTTAGATCTTATGGTTTTCATGTAGAGGGAAGCCATTGGGGAGGTCTGGGTGTCAACCATTCTCGGGAACTTAGTGGAGTTACTGACAACCGGCTCCTCCTCTATGCCACAGACACCGGAGATGGACATGGTAGCATAAATGCTATCATGGACGGACACAATGGAGTCGTGCCCGGTGACATTAAACTCAGACCTGTCCGAGACGGTGGTCAGTCTTTCCGAGCTCGTTGACACCGGGTTTATTTCCCCATATCCCCGAGACAGAGAGACCCTGTGGCTAGGTGTCCTATTCTCTGAAATAGGAGAAATAGGGTGGTCGGGACTTACCTCAAGGATGCTGACTGGCTTGTGGTAACTAGGGGTGGGGGTCGTTGACTGGAGCCTACCTAAGATCTCCGGGGCTACCTTCGGGGGCCGATACCTGTTTGTTAGCTATAGCGGGGGATGACCTTGTACCAGTGTCTGCTTCTGAGGGGGGGGGGGGTTCTCTGCCACGAGTTTCTGTGACCGTGCTAGTATCCGCTTCTCAGCTTCAAACCAGGTTATCCCCTCCGTTTTGACTAATGTGGCCACCATTTGGGCCCGTAGGTAAGAGGGGCATCCTTGGTAGGCTGCTGAGTTCATATTACCGCAGTTTGCACAGCAGCGGTAGTTTTTGCGGCCCCGTGGGAACCAGCACACCGACTACACCGTTGTTTATTGTTACAGCCACCGCGACCAGCTATATGTCCAAATGACTGACAATGAAAACAACGAGGGGGGGGGGGGGATTACTGGCATGGGCCTGACTCCAATGACTATGTTTGTGCCTGCTACTGCAAGGAATTTGGGTATCGATCCGGCAGTAGCAAAGGTTACACGAACAAGACGTGGAAAGCCTTTAGGAGCGGGTCAAGGGGGGTTAAGTCTATCAAGTGATACAATTTCGCAGTTAAGATGGGGATCAAAAACAAGGGAGTTACGAAGTTGGGCAAGGTCTTCATTTTCTGGTATGCCTGCCAAGGTGGCATAAACAGTCCTTAGATTTCTGGGAAGAGGTGCACGGACGGATACATTACCAAGTTTAAAGATGCTTTTGCTAAGTACAGATTGAAGACCTTGAGCAGACTTGAGTTGATTCAAATATAATTAGAGTATTAATTCGGACGAAATGGTCCGGACGCAAAATTTTGAACTGGACGTGGGGGTGGAATACCGCTGGAATTACTTCTGGTATAGCTGGCGAGAGTCGCTGGTGGCTTCGTCTATCAAGACGCACTGGTTTTGTTTATAATGTCTTTGTGATAATGTCACTGTAATATATTTTTCAATGTTTATTTTTCTTTGTTTTCTTTTTTAACCGGATTCGGCGGTAGCGCGTACATTACTTGTCGAAGGCTGAAGTTTTATATTGGATGTGTATTGTATCATTTATGTATGATATCTAACATGGATAAAAAAAAACAACAATTGTATAACAAAAGAACAAAATGACAACCTTAACAAAGCATGACTATTTTAACAGACAGTTTGCATATAGTTCTTTTTCATTCACCGCTTTCTTTGTTAGACAAGAAAGGTGTCAATAAAACAGATTTAGTTTTAATCGTATTTTAAAGATTCCGCGTTTATTGTGACAATTACTTAATTACGAGAATAAGTAAGTAAGTACAACAAAACCGTTTTCCCATTTTATCCTTACTGCCGCGTGACAAAAACGTGACAAACTGTTAAGAAGCTTGAGCAGCACATGTCTTCTCAACACCTGTTTAGTATATACTAGATATAACCCACAGTTAAGTTATATTGTAAAAACTACTGCAGACAAATAATGGTGCAAGTCAAAATGTTGGAAGGAACCATGATTTTCTACTTCATTGTGTTCATGTTGTGTGCATGGAGTGAAGCAGGTAAGTTTATATAATATATTTCACAAAAATTGTAGTACTTATTGTAATTTTATACATTATTATAATCATACAGATGTATATTGAAATAATTATAATCAATATTATTCACAAAGTCTGAAGCGATATTTGCACATACGACAGAAGCACTAAATATTCAGCATAATAGCAGAAGAATACAAAAAGCTTTTGTGTAACCGTTGAAAGTCTGCAAACTTATAATTTTCATTAAGACAATTTGTTTTTTTTAAATTTGAAATATTATTCATTTATAATTGTCATTGGCCATTGAGAATTCAATGCGTCAATTCATTTGCATCACCCATTATACCATTTAAGTAAATTCTTGTTGTCGTTAAAAAAAAAAGTTACATCCTTACGGAACAATTTGTTACGAGATTCTCTCTCGTTTTCTCACCAAAAACAGAAACACATCACTAAAGCATCTCCGGGGACGTTAGAGATACATTTCGTCTGAATATTCTTTCTATATATTATCATTGTCGATATCTGCCGGTATTTATTGTAGTAGTACTTTTGTTTTTCTAGCAAAGTAAATCGATTAAAAGTATTTTCTTTAATTGTTTCTTGCAATAAAAAGGCTTTTTTTTTCTTTAAATCTAGTAAACAATAATAATAATGCTGTGCATACTCGTAGACTGTCATTTTAATATATATTTGAAGATAATAAAATGTTATGGTGGCATAGAACTGCCTTACGATTACTACTTAAGATTCGCGAAAACTTTCGTGTAAACTAATAAAGGTCCGCAAAAACGTTCGTGTTAACTACTTAGCGTTCGCGAAAATATTTGTGTCACCACTTATTTATTATCTAGATATTAAGTTAGCGTTTGCGAATATATTTCTTCTAGAGATTTTATTATTATATTAAATGACATAAAAGGGCCCAGAACTGACATAAGATACATTTTCTTGCGTCTTCCGCAGTACAAGCAGATAAGCAGATAAATGTCTTCCGAAGAAAAAAATCGCAAACGCTATCAAGATATAAGATAAATAACACGAAACTTAAGTGGTAACACGAACATTTTCGCGAACCTTAAGTAGTTTTATGCCACCATAAAATGTAAACCAAGCCATAGTGGACATTATATTAGAGTTAATCAGCTCATTGTTTCAGACGTCCGGTACCAGTGTTCCGATTAAATTTTTGAATTATAATATTTAGAATTGACATAACAATGTTGAAGTTTGAAATACTTTTATTTAAATTTAGTACACACTATGATAATATAATGAGCCTTAAGATGTGTATACTCATGAACTGAATGCCTAACTAAACCATAGTCAACAATTACGGAAGTGTGTCCCTCCTTTAGACTTGCAAAGACATCATTTCTGTCTTTCCAGCCCTCCGGTGCTTTCCTAACGGCACCATCGTGGTACCCAACCCCAACGTCAAGTTCAACGTGGCGGATGTGACGTCAGAGACGTGTCGACTGAGAGACCCTGAGGTGCACGTGGAAGCCTGGCTTGACCACTGTGAGATGGTGAGTACGCTTACACGTACTAGTAACTTAGAGACGCCGAGGTGCACGTGGAGGTCTGGCTCGACCACTGTGAGATGATCAGTACGTTTACATGTACTAGTAACTGAGAGACGCTGAGGTACACGTGGAGGTCTGGCTCGACCAATGTGAGATGGCGAATACGTACACTTAGCAATTTCTAGTTTATGACCCTATGTCTTCTGCTTTTAGCAGAATTGAATATGGCCTCTACAGCGTTTCGGGCTATTAGAAGAATTGAATATAGCCTTTGCAGCGTTTCTGTACTACAATATGGATAGTATTGTAAATGGTTCTCTGACCCGATTGTGATCATTTTCAAAATCTGGACATCTTAGAAGCACATGTTCGTTAAGAACCTCTTATACATTAATGCTATTAAATATTTGTCCTTATACAAGGCTAAGAGGTATTGTTTGATGAAGCACTTTATACGAATTATGAATGTTTAGACTGTACTCGGAAGAATGCGCTTTCTAGTGATTTCTAGATTATTTTTCACTAGTAATGTAACGTTATGTAAATATAATCACACACACGCACTCACACACACATACACGCATGCTCTACTCTTCCAGGACGCGACTCACGTGGTGGCATTCTGGGAACGCAACCCACTAGGTCTCCTCACAGCGGACAATTTCCTCGCACAGTCTGTCGTCTGCAAGCAGATCCCGAACGAAGGCGTCATCCATGACGTCAGTGTGGGACTCCATGTCACGTGAGTATTTCTAGAATTTGTTACGGTTGAAACAGACTACATGATATTGAGATAGCACGTGACGTTTTGTGATCGCATACTTTTCGTGATGCATGCGATGATGCGTTTCTAAAGTTTATATACACGTATGCGCGACATTGACATTAATAGAAAGCAGCAAAACACATGCTATCATTTTAATTATAGACTACCGGTATATTATCAGAATCGAGTAATCAAAGAATTAGGAATCGAATCCTTAGTTGATTCTTTGCATCCCAGTCAACATTTTTAAATTTCATATTTGAAAAAAAATCCTGATTCGTTTTGATCAGTAATACTTCTTAAATAAGATGTTCCATTTCATTGTTAACCATTTTCAGAGAGGACCCTTCGATACCCACAACGGAGCAGGAGTTGGAGAACGGTATTCGCATAATAACGCGTCTCGGGAAAGGCACTTCCGGCGCACAGGTCCCCGTGCAGGCCGCGAGAAAGATCGTCTGGGACTTACAGATAGGTAGGTGGAGGAGTGTTATTTAAATGATAATTGATAGGTGCTTGATATATGAAGAATAAAGGAACTCGCTTGTTTTATGCTCAAACTTTCTTGATTTAACTGTTTACACAGGTAACTAAAGTTTCTGCTAAAGATTCGATTTGTATCGAGCTACGAGTCAAATGTTTTACATAGTTCGCACTGGTAAAGTAACAGCTTTAGGAATCCACTTGTATTGTGCTACAGGTGAAATAGTATGTTTGAAAGTGTTCATACTGCAAAAGTAACTGCTTGATGCGAAATCCACTTGTATTGTATTATAAAGAAAAACATAAACTATTTCAGAAACGTGTTCAGAGATATGCAATATTTGAGGAAACCGATGTTAATAAAATGTTATACTACAAACAAAATTTATAGTTCATCAGAAAATATATACGATCAGTTTACATGCAGTTAAATAGTACAAGGTTACTACATGGTTTTCATTTCAGCGGAATTCAGAATAGTTCCGGAAGTGTGCAGCTACATGTCGAAGACCGGCCCTGTGGTCCTGCTTCAGAACGGGTAAGTCGCAATCACAGGCGAACACACAAACTAGTTAAATGTATAAACGATGAGAAGAATAAAGGTAAATTGCTGATGGTGTTGAATGGAAAATCACTTCAGCGCGTGAAATCAGTACAAAGTACGTTATAAGAGAAAGCACTAATTGATGTCATTTGTGAATACAAAACAATATACCTGATTTTTATGTTCTATTTCTTGTATACTAGTAATCTGTAAATGTACTAATACTCACAGCAGGTATCCTGAATTTTAAACTACACTGATTTTCGATTTTTCCTGTTCAACTTTAATTTCTTCGTAGCGTCTAAATTATTTCTCTGTCGATGCCTTTTCCCAGACTGCAGTATTTAGCAGCATGACTATGTAACCCTATTGTTTGTTAAGTGCATATATGATTTAAACTTTTACTTTTTAGATGCAGTAAGGCTTCGAACAAAGTGAACGACTTTGTGCAGAATGCCGACGCCGGCGGCTTCCTGATGCTATTTCCGGTCAGCTTCACAGACCGTGCCGAAAATAACGTCGCCATTGTGTGTTCCGTTAGAGTGTGTCCGCCTTGGGACGCAGACAGCTGCAGTGCGGTAAGTTGTAATTAAATATAAATGTTTTATTCAAAGAAACACCATCAGATGTAAATAATTTTCTTACAATAACAGCTTGAAAATCGTGTCGTTTGCACTTTTAATTTATTTAATATGTGGTTTAAATTTACATTAAATTTAAATAAATGTCTTAAATTGAACCACACGCTGTTATATATTTAGTATAATTTAACGTCTGATGTCTTTTACACCATTGCATTTATTGCAATAGAATCCAATTAAACCTATTTCACTATATAAAAACAAACCGTTATTGTTTATCTTAGAATTGCGGACCTAACGGAAATAGTAATCGACGACAACGCCGCCATACACGAAAGCGCTCCACTTCCGATCTGAGGTCAGAAGTCGCCATTCTCACACTCCAGTTTGACACGCCGGATGTTCCGTCACACGTCTACAACGCACAGAGCCCGACGACGACGCCGACCTCTTGGATAGTGCTGTTATTTCTTGCCCTGGCTGTGATTTAGTGTTTACAACTTTGAAACTGACTTTTGATTGATGCAGCTCATGTGATTGCCGTGCTATATATTGTGTATATATTGTAAAATAATGTATATAAAGGCTTGCCACATTTATATCGTACGTTACTTGTTTTATCAATTTTAAATTAAATTTTTAATTGATTTGATCCTCATTTAGGTTGGCTCCATATATACGTATAATTAGAGATTTTTTGTTTATTTATTTTTAGAGATATCAGACATGATACTAGACGCTTTCGATTCATTTTGGTCCAGTTTACATAAAATTGCTAACATCATGTAAATACATGATAGGACTGTCATCCAGAACTTGGGTGCATATGGTATTGTTATAATACATATTTGGAGAATTTTACATATGATATGTTACACGTTTCCAAATATGTTCTATTATAAGCTTTCGTCCATTTCGGTCTATTTGACATATATGTAAAAACACAGTTTAAAGGGACTATGTCATTAAACAAGGGCCTTCAGGGGACAATTTTCTTTTTAAAAAATCAGAAATTCAGATATTAATACTGACATGCAATAATGGTTAAAACCGGGTATATATAATGAAAAAAGAGTGCGTTTATTCTGACGTAAATCAATTTATAATATGGGTCTTGTTTGTTTGGCCATTTTCATGTTTACATTTTGACGTCATAATTGTGAGTATTTTCTTAAACCATAGTTTACACTCTACTTCTTACCAAGCATGATAACGCAGTTGATTAAAGCGCTGTCGTTTCTTCGTATGGCTCCTAAGTCGTGAGTTCGATACCTGCTTGGGGTTTTAATTCTCAGACGTTTTTGTTAACTTATTGTTTATCAAATATCTTATATGCGTTTTATATTATGTTTTATTTATTTCATGCACATGTCTTTATAAAGCGCATTTCTATCATATAATATCATTTATAGTGTAATACGAATCCAATTTTTCAACGACATAGGCCCTTAAAGTCTCACATGACGTTTGTACAACTTCGTATATGTCAAGCTTATGTTTCGTTTCGAGTAAGTTGACGTAAGCGAACAGATTTGGAATTTCAAGAATATGTATTACTTTTAATTGGTACTGGGCAATCTATTCCATTTTCATTAATCCAAGTGTGTATTTTTTGTTGTTGATTTTGTTAATGCTATTTTTGTACTTGATATTATTTGAAACAATAATGTAAATATGTACATAATAGTATTGATGTATGTACTATACATAAATAGTAATAAACAATTTGAAAAAAAAGTAAACTAATTTTATGTTTGCGCACTCCTTTAGAATATAAATGAAATTTTTAAGTGAAGTTGAAAAATAAGTAAAAACTTGAATTGCATGACCAATAATAAATATAAATATTGCAAGGTCTGTGTGAAAATTCTTCGAATATCTAATTTCTTTCCCAGTATATTCAGTTCTATTAGATCAGTATTTAATATTTTATTTCCTTTAAAAATGACATGAGAGTTAAATGCGATATTCTTCAATGATACTCGCTAATTTTTCCATAGACAAAAAACACAACTATCGTTGTTAAACTACCCAATAAACAACGCAAAAAGAAGTTCCTGACTCAGAGTGGAGCATAGTAAAAAGTAGTTACAGTTAAAGTTGCAAAAAAATATGTCAAATCATGTTATAATCGAAATAATGTTCGCATTATTGTTGTTGATCGGCCAATAAACACATTTTTTTTGTTCTGATGCCTGGCAATTAAAAAACTCGCGCTAACGCCCTCGTGGTTTAATTCATACGCATCAGAACTACAAATCGTTGTTTATTGGCCAATAAACTACGATAAATTGAAAATCATTTCTTAAATGTAATATGATATATCCTTTACAGTATCTTATATTCAGGGGCGATCACTCACGCATACTCAGGGTCGCACCAACAAACCTAAAGTTAACTTCTCTTATTCGCCGACTATTGTGCAATTAGTGTATATCGTGTAAGACACTGTTCTATTGCGTAGCCTGTGGCGAAATATAGGGTTACTTTTAGCGGTGTCGGCGGCGGCGGCGTTGTTGGCGGCGGCGTCTTCGGCAGCGGCGTCCCCTTCATAATTGCTGTCACTGTACTGGAGTTATGCCGCATTAAAAAAAAACTTCAAATAAGGCTTGTGCAGACAATAACTTAAGAAGTTTTTGTTGCAATCACCTTCCTATTATGCCTAAAAACAGTTCCCTAAAGTTTGGTTTTCGGCATAATTGCTCTTATCGAACCTTCGAACTTGAGTAATGCCCCCCCCCCCCCCACACACACACACCTCTCCATCGCCACTTTCAATGGGAAGTATTAGTGTGCATATAAGGAGGTTAAGTTCGGGTTTCGGCATAGTTGCTCTTATCGTACTTGAGTTATGCCCCGTCAGGCTACAAGTAAAATAATATTCACTTATTACGCTCTCTTTTCGAAAACAAACATATTGTCAAATAATGTGTTTGATTTGTTCATGACTTTGAACTTCATCATTATGCACCAATCAATATTTACCCCCAGGGCTGAGCGGCGGGCTGACCCAGGGGAATTTGACTAATTTTATTTTTTGGGTCTGATTCCCCACCATAGAGCCAAACATTTTTGTCTAAATACCCTCAGTGGGAGATGCTATAAGGGTATCAAATGGCCCTGGGTGGCGGCAATATTACCGAGATCTAAAATCCGACCAAAGTATATTTCCATGGGAACCGGAATCAGTCGGAATGTCGAAATACCGCCTGTCAGGAATTGCTTTTAGTACATTCGGGACTCCACCAGGATACGTCCAGGGAGTGGACATCTGCAATGGAGAGGTCTGAGCACAACTTCCCAAACCGGTCCCAATCAGCCTCCTTGAGAAAAAATTTGATCTCATGGGAAGTGTGGGTGCCGGCCTCCTGCGTAGCAGTGTCACACATGGTGACCAATTGCAGGAAGTGGTCAGACCCCAAGTTATCATTGACAGTTTCCCATACAGAAGTACTGGTCAAGGAGGGGCTGGATAAGGTAAGGTCTAAACATGAAGTAACCCCGGTAGAGTGAAACCTGGTTGGCGAACCGTCATTAAGCACAACCAGGGTTTGCTCTTCCAACCAGTCAATCACAGCTTGACCTTCCGTGGTTGTATGTGTGGAGCCCCATGCGGGGAGGTGTGCGTTAAACTCCCCTGTGTAAATAATATCACACGGTCTTTTAACAGTCCTAAGTTGTTGACTGATACTATTAAGATACTCAAGTGCACACCCTCTTGCGTAAACGTTGACCAATATTAGTGGACGGTTCTTATTATGGTGAACTTTAATTGCCTGCACCTCAATGGCCATATTACCATCAACCTTTAAAGGGTTATCCACTCCCATTAGCTCATAATCGTCCGGCAATATTAGAGTCAAGATTAGTATGGTTTTTGAATTCTGTTTTGTAGCCGGGGTTTTTCTTAACATTATTATCAGAAAAGTTTGTTTCCTGCATCGGCAGAAAATGCCAATAAATTATTAATGTCAAGAACATGTTTAATTTCAACAGCCACCTATATTATGAGAAATGATATTCAGCTATCTATCCATGGTGGGGCTTAGAACCTGCGCTTAATGGATGATATTTGGGGGATACGGGATGAGCGTAGGGTTCTAGCGTGAACTTTCCGTCACGACCTTGGTGTTTTTAGCCGACCGGTTGAGTGCAATGGCCGACTGGGCCGGGGCCGGGAACCGCACGCTGCGTCGGCCCCCCAGGACGCCAGAAGTACCCCCGGGCTATGGCACGGTAGGAGGAGTGGCTGCCTTTGAATGGCTTTCTTCTTTGTGTTCAGGGGGTGTGGCCATGACTTTGGGAGGGGGGGGGCAGGTGTCTGTTTAAACCTGTCCTCCACCTTTTTAATTAGGCAGGGCTTGACATGACACCGAGTTGGACGTCAGTGATATTTGATCACCTCCATAAGATCCGCCAATTCACTGACGTCAATGGGGTGTAACTGGAGACCTTTGTATGCGGATCTTTAACATGGAGTAATGGGTCCCCTTTAGATCTTATGGTTTTCATGTAGAGGGAAGCCATTGGGGAGGTCTGGGTGTCAACCATTCTCGGGAACTTAGTGGAGTTACTGACAACCGGCTCCTCCTCTATGCCACAGACACCGGAGATGGACATGGTAGCATAAATGCTATCATGGACGGACACAATGGAGTCGTGCCCGGTGACATTAAACTCAGACCTGTCCGAGACGGTGGTCAGTCTTTCCGAGCTCGTTGACACCGGGTTTATTTCCCCATATCCCCGAGACAGAGAGACCCTGTGGCTAGGTGTCCTATTCTCTGAAATAGGAGAAATAGGGTGGTCGGGACTTACCTCAAGGATGCTGACTGGCTTGTGGTAACTAGGGGTGGGGGTCGTTGACTGGAGCCTACCTAAGATCTCCGGGGCTACCTTCGGGGGCCGATACCTGTTTGTTAGCCGTAGCGGGGGATGACCTTGTACCAGTGTCTGCTTCTGAGGGGGGGGGGTTCTCTGCCACGAGTTTCTGTGACCGTGCTAGTATCCGCTTCTCAGCTTCAAACCAGGTTATCCCCTCCGTTTTGACTAATGTGGCCACCATTTGGGCCCGTAGGTAAGAGGGGCATCCTTGGTAGGCTGCTGAGTTCAGATTACCGCAGTTTGCACAGCAGCGGTAGTTTTTGCGGCCCCGTGGGAACCAGCACACCGACTACACCGTTGTTTATTGTTACAGCCACCGCGACCAGCTATATGTCCAAATGACTGACAATGAAAACAACGAGGGTGGGGGGGGGGGTTACTGGCATGGGCCTGACTCCAATGACTATGTTTGTGCCTGCTACTGCAAGGAATTTGGGTATCGATCCGGCAGTAGCAAAGGTTACACGAACAAGACGTGGAAAGCCTTTAGGAGGGGGTCAAGGGGGGTTAAGTCTATCAAGTGATACAATTTCGCAGTTAAGATGGGGATCAAAAACAAGGGAGTTACGAAGTTGGGCAAGGTCTTCATTTTCTGGTATGCCTGCCAAGGTGGCATAAACAGTCCTTAGATTTCTGGGAAGAGGTGCACGGACGGATACATTACCAAGTTTAAAGATGTTTTTGCTAAGTACAGATTGAAGACCTTGAGCAGACTTGAGTTGATTCAAATATAATTAGAGTATTAATTCGGACGAAATGGTCCGGACGCAAAATTTTGAACTGGACGTGGGGGTGGAATACCGCTGGAATTACTTCTGGTATAGCTGGCGAGAGTCGCTGGTGGCTTCGTCTATCAAGACGCACTGGTTTTGTTTATAATGTCTTTGTGATAATGTCACTGTAATATATTTTTCAATGTTTATTTTTCTTTGTTTTCTTTTTCAACCGGATTCGGCGGTAGCGCGTACATTACTTGTCGAAGGCTGAAGTTTTATATTGGATGTGTATTGTATCATTTATGTATGATATCTAACATGGATAAAAAAAAACAACAATTGTATAACAAAAGAACAAAATGACAACCTTAACAAAGCATGACTATTTTAACAGACAGTTTGCATATAGTTCTTTTTCATTCACCGCTTTCTTTGTTAGACAAGAAAGGTGTCAATAAAACAGATTTAGTTTTAATCGTATTTTAAAGATACTTAATTACGAGAATAAGTAAGTAAGTACAACAAAACCGTTTTCCCATTTTATCCTTACTGCCGCGTGACAAAAACGTGACAAACTGTTAAGAAGCTTGAGCAGCACATGTCTTCTCAACACCTGTTTAGTATATACTAGATATAACCCACAGTTAAGTTATATTGTAAAAAACTACTGCAGACAAATAATGGTGCAAGTCAAAATGTTGGAAGGAACCATGATTTTCTACTTCATTGTGTTCATGTTGTGTGCATGGAGTGAAGCAGGTAAGTTTATATAATATATTTCACAAAAATTGTAGTACTTATTGTAATTTTATACATTATTATAATCATACAGATGTATATTGAAATAATTATAATCAATATTATTCACAAAGTCTGAAGCGATATTTGCACATACGACAGAAGCACTAAATATTCAGCATAATAGCAGAAGAATACAAAAAGCTTTTGTGTAACCGTTGAAAGTCTGCAAACTTATAATTTTCATTAAGACAATTTGTTTTTTTTAAATTTGAAATATTATTCATTTATAATTGTCATTGGCCATTGAGAGTTCAATGCGTCAATTCATTTGCATCACCCATTATACCATTTAAGTAAATTCTTGTTGTCGTTAAAAAAAAAAGTTACATCCTTACGGAACAATTTGTTACGAGATTCTCTCTCGTTTTCTCACCAAAAACAGAAACACATCACTAAAGCATCTCCGGGGACGTTAGAGATACATTTCGTCTGAATATTCTTTCTATATATTATCATTGTCGATATCTGCCGGTATTTATTGTAGTAGTACTTTTGTTTTTCTAGCAAAGTAAATCGATTAAAAGTATTTTCTTTAATTGTTTCTTGCAATAAAAAGGCTTTTTTTTTCTTTAAATCTAGTAAACAATAATAATAATGCTGTGCATACTCGTAGACTGTCATTTTAATATATATTTGAAGATAATAAAATGTTATGGTGGCATAGAACTGCCTTACGATTACTACTTAAGATTCGCGAAAACTTTCGTGTAAACTAATAAAGGTCCGCAAAAACTTTCGTGTTAACTACTTAGCGTTCGCGAAAATATTTGTGTCACCACTTATTTATTATCTAGATATTAAGTTAGCGTTTGCGAATATATTTCTTCTAGAGATTTTATTATTATACTAAATGACATAAAAGGGCCCAGAACTGACATAAGATACATTTTCTTGCGTCTTCCGCAGTACAAGCAGATAAGCAGATAAATGTCTTCCGAAGAAAAAAATCGCAAACGCTATCAAGATATAAGATAAATAACACGAAACTTAAGTGGTAACACGAACATTTTCGCGAACCTTAAGTAGTTTTATGCCACCATAAAATGTAAACCAAGCCATAGTGGACATTATATTAGAGTTAATCAGCTCATTGTTTCAGACGTCCGGTACCAGTGTTCCGATTAAATTTTTGAATTATAATATTTAGAATTGACATAACAATGTTGAAGTTTGAAATACTTTTATTTAAATTTAGTACACACTATGATAATATAATGAGCCTTAAGATGTGTATACTCATGAACTGAATGCCTAACTAAACCATAGTCAACAATTACGGAAGTGTGTCCCTCCTTTAGACTTGCAAAGACATCATTTCTGTCTTTCCAGCCCTCCGGTGCTTTCCTAACGGCACCATCGTGGTACCCAACCCCAACGTCAAGTTCAACGTGGCGGATGTGACGTCAGAGACGTGTCGACTGAGAGACCCTGAGGTGCACGTGGAAGCCTGGCTTGACCACTGTGAGATGGTGAGTACGCTTACACGTACTAGTAACTTAGAGACGCCGAGGTGCACGTGGAGGTCTGGCTCGACCACTGTGAGATGATCAGTACGTTTACATGTACTAGTAACTGAGAGACGCTGAGGTACACGTGGAGGTCTGGCTCGACCAATGTGAGATGGCGAATACGTACACTTAGCAATTTCTAGTTTATGACCCTATGTCTTCTGCTTTTAGCAGAATTGAATATGGCCTCTACAGCGTTTCGGGCTATTAGAAGAATTGAATATAGCCTTTGCAGCGTTTCTGTACTACAATATGGATAGTATTGTAAATGGTTCTCTGACCCGATTGTGATCATTTTCAAAATCTGGACATCTTAGAAGCACATGTTCGTTAAGAACCTCTTATACATTAATGCTATTAAATATTTGTCCTTATACAAGGCTAAGAGGTATTGTTTGATGAAGCACTTTATACGAATTATGAATGTTTAGACTGTACTCGGAAGAATGCGCTTTCTAGTGATTTCTAGATTATTTTTCACTAGTAATGTAACGTTATGTAAATATAATCACACACACGCACTCACACACACATACACGCATGCTCTACTCTTCCAGGACGCGACTCACGTGGTGACATTCTGGGAACGCAACCCACTAGGACTCCTCACAGCGGACAATTTCCTCGCACAGTCTGTCGTCAGCAAGCAGATCCCGAACGTCCATGACGTCAGTGTGGGACTCCATGTCACGTGAGTATTTCTAGAATTTGTTACGGTTGAAACAGACTACATGATATTGAGATAGCACGTGACGTTTTGTGATCGCATACTTTTCGTGATGCATGCGATGATGCGTTTCTAAAGTTTATATACACGTATGCGCGACATTGACATTAATAGAAAGCAGCAAAACACATGCTATCATTTTAATTATAGACTACCGGTATATTATCAGAATCGAGTAATCAAAGAATTAGGAATCGAATCCTTAGTTGATTCTTTGCATCCCAGTCAACATTTTTAAATTTCATATTTGAAAAAAAATCCTGATTCGTTTTGATCAGTAATACTTCTTAAATAAGATGTTCCATTTCATTGTTAACCATTTTCAGAGAGGACCCTTCGATACCCACAACGGAGCAGGAGTTGGAGAACGGTGTTCGCATAATAACGCGTCTCGGGAAAGGCACTTCCGGCGCACAGGTCCCCGTGCAGGCCGCGAGAAAGATCGTCTGGGACTTACAGATAGGTAGGTGGAGGAGTGTTATTTAAATGATAATTGATAGGTGCTTGATATATGAAGAATAAAGGAACTCGCTTGTTTTATGCTCAAACTTTCTTGATTTAACTGTTTACACAGGTAACTAAAGTTTCTGCTAAAGATTCGATTTGTATCGAGCTACGAGTCAAATGTTTTACATAGTTCGCACTGGTAAAGTAACAGCTTTAGGAATCCACTTGTATTGTGCTACAGGTGAAGTAGGATGTTTGAAAGTGTTCATACTGCAAAAGTAACTGCTTGATGCGAAATCCACTTGTATTGTATTATAAAGAAAAACATAAACTATTTCAGAAACGTGTTCAGAGATATGCAATATTTGAGGAAACCGATGTTAATAAAATGTTATACTACAAACAAAATTTATAGTTCATCAGAAAATATATACGATCAGTTTACATGCAGTTAAATAGTACAAGGTTGCTACATGGTTTTCATTTCAGCGGAATTCAGAATAGTTCCGGAAGTGTGCAGCTACATGTCGAAGACCGGCCCTGTGGTCCTGCTTCAGAACGGGTAAGTCGCAATCACAGGCGAACACACAAACTAGTTAAATGTATAAACGATGAGAAGAATAAAGGTAAATTGCTGATGGTGTTGAATGGAAAATCACTTCAGCGCGTGAAATCAGTACAAAATACGTTATAAGAGAAAGCACTAATTGATGTCATTTCTGAAGACAAAACAATATACCTGATTTTTATGTTCTATGTCTTGTATACTAGTAATCTGTAAATGTACTAATACTCACAGCAGGTATCCTGAATTTTAAACTACACTGATTTTCGATTTTTCCTGTTCAACTTTAATTTCTTCGTAGCGTCTAAATTATTTCTCTGTCGATGCCTTTTCCCAGACTGCAGTATTTAGCAGCATGACTATGTAACCCTATTGTTTGTTAAGTGCATATATGATTTAAACTTTTACTTTTTAGATGCAGTAAGGCTTCGAACAAAGTGAACGACTTTGTGCAGAATGCCGACGCCGGCGGCTTCCTGATGCTATTTCCGGTCAGCTTCACAGACCGTGCCGAAAATAACGTCGCCATTGTGTGTTCCATTAGAGTGTGTCCGCCTTGGGACGCAGACAGCTGCAGTGCGGTAAGTTGTAATTAAATATAAATGTTTTATTCAAAGAAACACCATCAGATGTAAATAATTTTCTTACAATAACAGCTTGAAAATCGTGTCGTTGCACTTTTAATTTATTTAATATGTGGTTTAAATTTACATTAAATTTAAATAAATGTCTTAAATTGAACAACACGCAGTTATTTTTAGTGTAATTTAATGTCTGATGTCTTTTACACCATTGCATTTATTGCAATAGAATCCAATTAAACCTATTTCACTATATAAAAACAAACCTTTATTGTTTATCTTAGAATTGCGGACCTAACGGAAATAGTAATCGACGACAACGCCGCCATACACGAAAGCGCTCCACTTCCGATCTGAGGTCAGAGGTCGCCATTCTCACACTCCAGTTTGACACGCCGGATGTTCCGTCACACGTCTACAACGCACAGAGCCCGATGACGACGCCGACCTCTTGGATAGTGCTGTTATTTCTTGCCCTGGCTGTGATTTAGTGTTTACAACTTTGAAACTGACTTTTGATTGATGCAGCTCATGTGATTGCCGTGCTATATATTGTGTATATATTGTAAAATAATGTATATAAAGGCTTGCCACATTTATATCGTACGTTACTTGTTTTATCAATTTTAAATTAAATTTTTAATTGATTTGATCCTCATTTAGGTTGGCTCCATATATACGTATAATTAGAGATTTTTTGTTTATTTATTTTTAGAGATATCAGACATGATACTAGACGCTTTCGATTCATTTTGGTCCAGTTTACATAAAATTGCTAACATCATGTAAATACATGATAGGACTGTCATCCAGAACTTGGGTCCATATGGTATTGTTATAATACATATTTGGAGAATTTTACATATGATATGTTACACGTTTCCAAATATGTTCTATTATAAGCTTTCGTCCATTTCGGTCTATTTGACATATATGTAAAAACACAGTTTAAAGGGACTATGTCATTAAACAAGGGCCTTCAGGGGACAATTTTCTTTTTAAAAAATCAGAAAGTCAGATATTAATACTGACATGCAATAATGGTTAAAACCGGGTATATATAATGAAAAAAGAGTGCGTTTATTCTGACGTAAATCAATTTATAATATGGGTCTTGTTTGTTTGGCCATTTTCATGTTTACATTTTGACGTCATAATTGTGAGTATTTTCTTAAACCATAGTTTACACTCTACTTCTTACCAAGCATGATAACGCAGTTGATTAAAGCGCTGTCGTTTCTTCGTATGGCTCCTAAGTCGTGAGTTCGATACCTGCTTGGGGTTTTAATTCTCAGACGTTTTTGTTAACTTATTGTTTATCAAATATCTTATATGCGTTTTATATTATGTTTTATTTATTTCATGCACATGTCTTTATAAAGCGCATTTCTATCATATAATATCATTTATAGTGTAATACGAATCCAATTTTTCAACGACATAGGCCCTTAAAGTCTCACATGACGTTTGTACAACTTCGTATATGTCAAGCTTATGTTTCGTTTCGAGTAAGTTGACGTAAGCGAACAGATTTGGAATTTCAAGAATATGTATTACTTTTAATTGGTACTGGGCAATTTATTCCATTTTCATGAATCCAAATGTGTATTTTTTGTTGTTGATTTTGTTAATGCTATTTTTGTACTTGATATTATTTGAAACAATAATGTAAATATGTACATAATAGTATTGATGTATGTACTATACATAAATAGTAATAAACAATTTGAAAAAAAAGTAAACTAATTTTATGTTTGCGCACTCCTTTAGTATATAAATGAAATTTTTAAGTGAAGTTGAAAAATAAGTAAAAACTTGAATTGCATGACCAATAATAAATATAAATATTGCAACGTCTGTGTGAAAATTCTTCGAATATCTAATTTCTTTCCCAGTATATTCAGTTCTATTAGATCAGTATTTAATATTTTATTTCCTTTAAAAATGACATGAGAGTTAAATGCGATATTCTTCAATGATACTCGCTAATTTTTCTATAGACAAAAAACAAAACTATCGTTGTTAAACTACCCAATAAACAACGCAAAAAGAAGTTCCTGACTCAGAGTGGAGCATAGTAAAAAGTAGTTACAGTTAAAGTTGCAAAAATATATGTCAAATCATGTTATAATCGAAATAATGTTCGCATTATTGTTGTTGATCGGCCAATAAACACATTTTTTTTGTTCTGATGCCTGGCAATTAAAAAACTCGCGCTAACGCCCTCGTGGTTTAATTCATACGCATCAGAACTACAAATCGTTGTTTATTGGCCAATAAACTACGATAAATTGAAAATCATTTCTTAAATGTAATATGATATATCCTTTACAGTATCTTATATTCAGGGGCGATAACTCACGCATACTCAGGGTCGCACCAACAAACCTAAAGTTAACTTCTCTTATTCGCCGACTATTGTGCAATCAGTGTATATCGTGTAACACACTGTTTTATTGTGTCGCCTGTGGCGACATATAGGGTTACTTTTAGCGGTGTCGGCGCCGGCGGCGTTGTTGGCGGCGGCGTCTTCGGCAGCGGCGTCCCCTTCATAATTTCTCTCATTGTACTTGAGTTATGCCTCCTTAAAAAAATAAGTTCAAATAAGGCTTGTGCAGACAATAACTTAAGAAGTTTTTGTTGCAATCACCTTCCTATTATGCCTAAAAACAGTTCCCTAAAGTTTGGTTTTCGGCATAATTGCTCTTATCGAACCTTCGAACTTGAGTAATGCCCCCCCCCCCCCCACACACACACACACCTCTCCATCGCCACTTTTCAATGGGAAGTATTAGTGTGCATATAAGGAGGTTAAGTTCTGGTTTCGGCATAGTTGCTCTTATCGTACTTGAGTTATGCCCCGTCAGGCTACAAGTAAAATAATATTCACTTATTACGCTCTCTTTTCGAAAACAAACATATTGTCAAATTATGTGTTTGATTTGTTCATGACTTTGAACTTCATCATTATGCACCAATCAATATTTACCCCCAGGGCTGAGCGGCGGGCTGACCCAGGGGAATTTGACTAATTTTATTTTTTGGGTCTAATTCCCCACCATAGAGCCAAACATTTTTGTCTAAATACCCTCAGTGGGAGATGCTATAAGGGTATCAAATGGCCCTGGGTGGCGGCAATATTACCGAGATCTAAAATCCGACCAAAGTATATTTCCATGGGAACCGGAATCAGTCGGAATGTCGAAATACCGCCTGTCAGGAATTGCTTTTAGTACATTCGGGACTCCACCAGGGTACGTCCAGGGAGTGGACATCTGCAATGGAGAGGTCTGAGCACAACTTCCCAAACCGGTCCCAATCAGCCTCCTTGAGAAAAAATTTGATCTCATGGGAAGTGTGGGTGCCGGCCTCCTGCGTAGCAGTGTCACACATGGTGACCAATTGCAGGAAGTGGTCAGACCCCAAGTTATCATTGACAGTTTCCCATACAGAAGTACTGGTCAAGGAGGGGCTGGATAAGGTAAGGTCTAAACATGAAGAAACCCCGGTAGAGTGAAACCTGGTTGGCGAACCGTCATTAAGCACAACAAGGGTTTGCTCTTCCAACCAGTCAATCACAGCTTGACCTTCCGTGGTTGTATGTGTGGAGCCCCATGCGGGGAGGTGTGCGTTAAACTCCCCTGTGTAAATAATATCACACGGTCTTTTAACAGTCCTAAGTTGTTGACTGATGCTATTAAGATACTCAAGTGCACACCCTCTTGCGTAAACGTTGACCAATATTAGTGGACGGTTCTTATTATGGTGAACTTTAATTGCCAGCACCTCAATGGCCATATTACCATCAACCTTTAAAGGGTTATCCACTCCCATTAGCTCATAATCGTCCGGCAATATTAGAGTCAAGATTAGTATGGTTTTTGAATTCTGTTTTGTAACCGGGGTTTTTCTTAACATTATTATCAGAAAAGTTTGTTTCCTGCATCGCCATAAAATGCCAATAAATTATTAATGTCAAGAACATGTTTAATTTCAACAGCCACCTATATTATGAGAAATGACATTCAGCTATCTATCCATGGTGGGGCTTACAACCTGCGCTTAATGGATGATATTTGGGGGATACGGGATGAGCGTAGGGTTCTAGCGTGAACTTTCCGTCACGACCTTGGTGTATTTAGCCGACCGGTTGAGTGCAATGGCCGACTGGGCCGGGGCCGGGAACCGCACGCTGCGTCGGCCCCCCAGGACGCCAGAAGTACCCCCGGGCTATGGCACGGTAGGAGGAGTGGCTGCCTTTGAATGGCTTTCTTCTTTGTGTTCAGGGGGTGTGTCCATGACTTTGGGAGGGGGGGGGGCAGGTGTCTGTTTAAACCTGTCCTCCACCTTTTTAATTAGGCAGGGCTTGACATGACACCGAGTTGGACGTCGGTGATCTTTGATCACCTCCATAAGATCCGCCAATTCACTGACGTCAATGGGGTGTAACTGGAGACCTTTGTATGCGGATCTTTAACATGGAGTAATGGGTCCCCTTTAGATCTTATGGTTTTCATGTAGAGGGAAGCCATTGGGGAGGTCTGGGTGTCAACCATTCTCGGGAACTTAGTGGAGTTACTGACAACCGGCTCCTCCTCTATGCCACAGACACCGGAGATGGACATGGTAGCATAAATGCTATCATGGACGGACACAATGGAGTCGTGCCCGGTGACATTAAACTCAGACCTGTCCGAGACGGTGGTCAGTCTTTCCGAGCTCGTTGACACCGGGTTTATTTCCCCATATCCCCGAGACAGAGAGACCCTGTGGCTAGGTGTCCTATTCTCTGAAATAGGAGAAATAGGGTGGTCGGGACTTACCTCAAGGATGCTGACTGGCTTGTGGTAAATAGGGGTGGGGGTCGTTGACTGGAGCCTACCTAAGATCTCCGGGACTACCTTCGGGGGCCGATACCTGTTTGTTAGCCGTAGCGGGGGATGACCTTGTACCAGTGTCTGCTTCGGAGGGGGGGGGGTTCTCTGCCACGAGTTTCTGTGACCGTGCTAGTATCCGCTTCTCAGCTTCAAACCAGGTTATCCCCTCCGTTTTGACTAATGTGGCCACCATTTGGGCCCGTAGGTAAGAGGGGCATCCTTGGCAGGCTGCTGAGTTCAGATTACCGCAGTTTGCACAGCAGCGGTAGTTTTTGCGGCCCCGTGGGAACCAGCACACCGACTACACCGTTGTTTATTGTTACAGCCACCGCGACCAGCTATATATCCAAATGACTGACAATGAAAACAACGAGGGGGGGGGGGGGTTACTGGCATGGGCCTGACTCCAATGACTATGTTTGTGCCTGCTACTGCAAGGAATTTGGGTATCGATCCGGCAGTAGCCAAGGTTACACGAACAAGACGTTGAAAGCCTTTAGGAGCGGGTCAAGGGGGGTTAAGTCTATCAAGTGATACAATTTCGCAGTTAAGATGGGGATCAAAAACAAGGGAGTTACGAAGTTGGGCAAGGTCTTAATTTTCTGGTATGCCTGCCAAGGTGGCATAAACAGTCCTTAGATTTCTGGCAAGAGGTGCACGGACGGATACATTGCCAAGTTTAAAGATGTTTTTGCTAAGTATAGATTGAAGACCTTGAGCAGACTTGAGTTGATTCAAATATAATTAGAGTATTAATTCGGCCGAAATGGTCCGGACGCAAAATTTTGAACTGGACGTGGGGGTGGAATACCGCTGGAATTACTTCTGGTATAGCTGGCGAGAGTCGATGGTGGCTTCGTCTATCAAGACGCACTGGTTTTGTTTATAATGTCTTTGTGATAATGTCACTGTAATATATTTTTCAATGTTTATTTTTCTTTGTTTTCTTTTTTAACCGGATTCGGCGGTAGCGCGTACATTACTTGTCGAAGGCTGAAGTTTTATATTGGATGTGTATTGTATCATTTATGTATGATATCTAACATCGATAAAAAAAACAACAATTGTATAACAAAAGAACAAAATGACAACCTTAACAAAGCATGACCATTTTAACAGACAGTTTGCATATAGTTCTTTTTCATTCACCGCTTGCTTTGTTAGTCAAGAAAGGTGTCAATAAAACAGATTTACTTTTAATCGTAATTTAAAGATTCCGCGTTTATTGTGACAACTACTTAATTACGATAATAAGTAAGTAATTACAACAAAACCGTTTTCCCTTTTTATCCTTACTGCCGCGTGACAAAAACGTGACAAACTGTTAAGAAGCTTGAGCAGCACATGTCTTCTCAACACCTGTTTAGTATATACTAGATATAACCCACAGTTAAGTTATATTGTAAAAAACTACTGCAGACAAATAATGGTGCAAGTCAAAATGTTGGAAGGAACCATGATTTTCTACTTCATTGTGTGCATGGAGTGAAGCAGGTAAGTTTATATAATATATTTCACAAAAATTGTAGTACTTATTGTAATTTTATACATTATTATAATCATACAGATGTATATTGAAATAATTATAATCAATATTATTCACAAAGTCTGAAGCGATATTTGCACATACGACAGAAGCACTAAATATTCAGCATAATAGCAGAAGAATACAAAAAGCTTTTGTGTAACCGTTGAAAGTCTGCAAACTTATAATTTTCATTAAGACAATTTGTTTATTGAAAATTTGAAATATTATTCATTTATAATTGTCATTGGCCATTGAGAATTCAATGCGTCAATTCATTTGCATCACCCATTATACCATTTAAGTAAATTCTTGTTGTCGTTAAAAAAAAAAGTTACATCCTTACGGAACAATTTGTTACGAGATTCTCTCTCGTTTTCTCACCAAAAACAGAAACACATCACTAAAGCATCTCGGGGGACGTTAGAGATACATTTTGTCTGAATATTCTTTCTATATATTATCATTGTCGATATATGCCGGTATTTATTGTAGTAGTACTTTTGTTTTTCTAGCAAAGTAAATGGATTAAAAGTATTTTCTTTAATTAGTTTCTTGCAATAAAAAGGCTTTTTTTTCTTTAAATCTAGTAAACAATAATAATAATGTTGTGCATACTCTTGACTCTCATTTTAATATATATTTGAATATAATAAAATGTTATGGTGGCATAGAACTGCCTTACGATTACTACTTAAAAAGATTCGCGAAAACTTTCGTGTAAACTAATAAAGGTCCGCAAAAACTTTCGTGTTAAATACTTAGCGTTCGCGAAAATATTTGTGTTACCACTTATTTATTATCTAGATATTAAGTTAGCGTTTGCGAATATATTTCTTCTAGAGATTTTATTATTATACTAAATGACATAAAAGGGTCCAGAACTGACATAAGATACATTTTCTTGCGTCTTCCGCAGTACAAGCAGATAAGCAGATAAATGTCTTCCGAAGAAAAAAATCGCAAACGCTATCAAGATATAAGATAAATAACACGAAACTTAAGTGGTAACACGAACATTTTCGCGAACCTTAAGTAGTTTTATGCCACCATAAAATGTAAACCAAGCCATAGTGGACATTATATTAGACTTACTCAACTCATTGTTTCAGACGTCCGGTACCAGTGTTCCCATTAAATGTTTGAATTATAATATTTAGAATTGACATAACAATGTTGAAGTTTGAAATACTTTTATTTAAATTTAGTACACACTATGATAATATAATGAGCCTTAAGATGTGTATACTCATGAACTGAATGCCTAACTAAACCATAGTCAACAATTACGGAAGTGTGTCCCTCCTTTAGACTTCCAAAGACATCATTTCTGTCTTTCCAGCCCTCCGGTGCTTTCCTAACGGCACCATCGTGGTACCCAACCCCAACGTCAAGTTCAACGTGGCGGATGTGACGTCAGAGACGTGTCGACTGAGAGACCCTGAGGTGCACGTGGAAGTCTGGCTTGACCACTGTGAGATGGTGAGTACGCTTACACGTACTAGTAACTTAGAGACGCCGAGGTGCACGTGGAGGTCTGGCTCGACCACTGTGAGATGGTCAGTACGTTTACATGTACTAGTAACTGAGAGACGCTGAGGTACACGTGGAGGTCTGGCTCGACCAATGTGAGATGGCGAATACGTACACTTAGCAATTTCTAGTTTATGACCCTATGTCTTCTGCTTTTAGCAGAATTGAATATGGCCTCTACAGCGTTTCGGGCTATTAGAAGAATTGAATATAGCCTTTGCAGCGTTTCTGTACTACAATATCATTAGTATTGTAAATGGTTCTCTGACCCGATTGTGATCATTTTCAAAATCTGGACATCTTAGAAGCACATGTTCGTTAAGAACCTCTTATACATTAATGCTATTAAATATTTGTCCTTATACAAGGCTAAGAGGTATTGTTTGATGAAGCACTTTATACGAATTATGAATGTTTAGACTGTACTCGGAAGAATGCGCTTTCTAGTGATTTCTAGATTATTTTTCACTAGTAATGTAACGTTATGTAAATATAATCACACACACGCACTCACACACACATACACGCATGCTCTACTCTTCCAGGACGCGACTCACGTGGTGACATTCTGGGAACGCAACCCACTAGGTCTCCTCACAGCGGACAATTTCCTCGCACAGTCTGTCGTCTGCAAGCAGATCCCGAACGAAGGCGTCATCCATGACGTCAGTGTGGGACTCCATGTCACGTGAGTATTTCTAGAATTTGTTACGGTTGAAACAGACTACATGATATTGAGATAGCACGTGACGTTTTGTGATCGCATACTTTTCGTGATGCATGCGATGATGCGTTTCTAAAGTTTATATACACGTATGCGCGACATTGACATTAATAGAAAGCAGCAAAACACATGCTATCATTTTAATTATAGACTACCGGTATATTATCAGAATCGAGTAATCAAAGAATTAGGAATCGAATCCTTAGTTGATTCTTTGCATCCCAGTCAACATTTTTAAATTTCATATTTGAAAAAAAATCCTGATTCGTTTTGATCAGTTATACTTCTTAAATAAGATGTTCCATTTCATTGTTAACCATTTTCAGAGAGGACGCTTCGATACCCACAACGGAGCAGGAGTTGGAAAACGGTGTTCGCATAATAACGCGTCTCGGGAAAGGCACTTCCGGCGCACAGGTCCCGTGCAGGCCGCGAAAAAGATCGTCTGGGACTTACAGATAGGTAGGTGGAGGAGTGTTATTTAAATGATAATTGATAGGTGCTTGCTATATGAAGAATAAAGGAACTCGCTTGTTTTATGCTCAAACTTTCTTGATTTAACTGTTTACACAGGTAACTAAAGTTTCTGCTAAAGATTCGATTTGTATCGAGCTACGAGTCAAATGTTTTACATAGTTCGCACTGGTAAAGTAACAGCTTTAGGAATCCACTTGTATTGTGCTACAAGTGAAGTAGGATGTTTTAAAGTGTTCATACTGCAAAAGTAACTGCTTGATGCGAAATCCACTTGTATTGTATTATAAAGAAAAACATAAACTATTTCAGAAACGTGTTCAGAGATATGCAATATTTGAGGAAACCGATGTTAATAAAATGTTATACTACAAACAAAATTTATAGTTCATCAGAAAATATATACGATCAGTTTACATGCAGTTAAATAGTACAAGGTTACTACATGGTTTTCATTTCAGCGGAATTCAGAATAGTTCCGGAAGTGTGCAGCTACATGTCGAAGACCGGCCCTGTGGTCCTGCTTCAGAACGGGTAAGTCGCAATCACAGGCGAACACACAAACTAGTTAAATGTATAAACGATGAGAAGAATAAAGGTAAATTGCTGATGGTGTTGAATGGAAAATCACTTCAGCGCGTGAAATCAGTACAAAGTACGTTATAAGAGAAAGCACTAATTGATGTCATTTGTGAATACAAAACAATATACCTGATTTTTATGTTCTATTTCTTGTATACTAGTAATCTGTAAATGTACTAATACTCACAGCAGGTATCCTGAATTTTAAACTACACTGATTTTCGATTTTTCCTGTTCAACTTTAATTTCTTCGTAGCGTCTAAATTATTTCTCTGTCGATGCCTTTTCCCAGACTGCAGTATTTAGCAGCATGACTATGTAACCCTATTGTTTGTTAAGTGCATATATGATTTAAACTTTTACTTTTTAGATGCAGTAAGGCTTCGAACAAAGTGAACGACTTTGTGCAGAATGCCGACGCCGGCGGCTTCCTGATGCTATTTCCGGTCAGCTTCACAGACCGTGCCGAAAATAACGTCGCCATTGTGTGTTCCGTTAGAGTGTGTCCGCCTTGGGACGCAGACAGCTGCAGTGCGGTAAGTTGTAATTAAATATAAATGTTTTATTCAAAGAAACACCATCAGATGTAAATAATTTTCTTACAATACCAGCTTGAAAATCGTGTCGTTTGCACATTTAATTTATTTAATATGTGGTTTAAATGTACATTAAATTTAAATAAATGAACAACACGCTGTTATATATTTAGTATAATTTAAAGTCTGATGTCTTTTACACCATTGCATTTATTGCAATAGAATCCAATTAAACCTATTTCACTATATAAAAACAAACCTTTATTGTTTATCTTAGAATTGCGGACCTAACGGAAATAGTAATCGACGACAACGCCGCCATACACGAAAGCGCTCCACTTCCGATCTGAGGTCAGAAGTCGCCATTCTCACACTCCAGTTTGACACGCCGGATGTTCCGTCACACGTCTACAACGCACAGAGCCCGATGACGACGCCGACCTCTTGGATAGTGCTGTTATTTCTTGCCCTGGCTGTGATTTAGTGTTTACAACTTTGAAACTGACTTTTGATTGATGCAGCTCATGTGATTGCCGTGCTATATATTGTGTATATATTGTAAAATAATGTATATAAAGGCTTGCCACATTTATATCGTACGTTACTTGTTTTATCAATTTTAAATTAAATTTTTAATTGATTTGATCCTCATTTAGGTTGGCTCCATATATACGTATAATTAGAGATTTTTTGTTTATTTATTTTTAGAGATATCAGACATGATACTAGACGCTTTCGATTCATTTTGGTCCAGTTGACATAAAATTGCTAACATCATGTAAATACATGATAGGACTGTCATCCAGAACTTGGGTCCATATGGTATTGTTATAATACATATTTGGAGAATTTTACATATGATATGTTACACGTTTCCAAATATGTTCTATTATAAGCTTTCGTCCATTTCGGTCTATTTGACATATATGTAAAAACACAGTTTAAAGGGACTATGTCATTAAACAAGGGCCTTCAGGGGACAATTTTCTTTTTAAAAAATCAGAAATTCAGATATTAATACTGACATGCAATAATGGTTAAAACCGGGTATATATAATGAAAAAAGAGTGCGTTTATTCTGACGTAAATCAATTTATAATATGGGTCTTGTTTGTTTGGCCATTTTCATGTTTACATTTTGACGTCATAATTGTGAGTATTTTCTTAAACCATAGTTTACACTCTACTTCTTACCAAGCATGATAACGCAGTTGATTAAAGCGCTGTCGTTTCTTCGTATGGCTCCTAAGTCGTGAGTTCGATACCTGCTTGGGGTTTTAATTCTCAGACGTTTTTGTTAACTTATTGTTTATCAAATATCTTATATGCGTTTTATATTATGTTTTATTTATTTCATGCACATGTCTTTATAAAGCGCATTTCTATCATATAATATCATTTATAGTGTAATAGGAATCCAATTTTTCAACGACATAGGCCCTTAAATTCTCACATGACGTTTGTACAACTTCGTATATGTCAAGCTTATGTTTCCTTTCGAGTAAGTTGACGTAAGCGAACAGATTTGGAATTTCAAGAATATGTATTACTTTTAATTGGTACTGGGCAATTTATTCCATTTTCATGAATCCAAATGTGTATTTTTTGTTGTTGATTTTGTTAATGCTATTTTTGTACTTGATATTATTTGAAACAATAATGTAAATATGTACATAATAGTATTGATGTATGTACTATACATAAATAGTAATAAACAATTTGAAAAAAAAGTAAACTAATTTTATGTTTGCGCACTCCTTTAGTATATAAATGAAATTTTTAAGTGACGTTGAAAAATAAGTAAAAACTTGAATTGCATGACCAATAATAAATATAAATATTGCAACGTCTGTGTGAAAATTCTTCGAATATCTAATTTCTTTCCCATTATATTCAGTTCTATTAGATCTGTATTTAATATTTTATTTCCTTTAAAAATGACATGACGTGTTAAATGCGATATTCTTCAATGATACTCGCTAATTTTTCTATAGACAAAAAACAAAACTATCGTTGTTAAACTACCCAATAAACAACGCAAAAAGAAGTTCCTGACTCAGAGTGGAGCATAGTAAAAAGTAGTTACAGTTAAAGTTGCAAAAATATATGTCAAATCATGTTATAATCGAAATAATGTTCGCATTATTGTTGTTGATCGGCCAATAAACACATTTTTTTTTGTTCTGATGCCTGGCAATTAAAAAAACTCGCGCTAACGCCCTCGTGGTTTAATTCATACGCATCAGAACTACAAATCGTTGTTTATTGGCCAATAAACTACGATAAATTGAAAATCATTTCTTAAATGTAATATCCTTTACAGTATCTTATATTCAGGGGCGATCACTCACGCATACTCAGGGTCGCACCAACAAACCTAAAGTTAACTTCTCTTATTCGCCGACTATTGTGCAATCAGTGTATATCGTGTAAGACACTGTTCTATTGCGTCGCCTGTGGCGAAATATAGGGTTACTTTTAGCGGTGTCGGCGGCGGCGGCGTTGTTGGCGGCGGCGTCTTCGGCAGCGGCGTCCCCTTCATAATTGCTGTCACTGTACTTGAGTTATGCCGCGTTAAAAAAAAACTTCAATTAAGGCTTGTGCAGACAATAACTTAAGAAGTTTTTGTTGCAATCACCTTCCTATTATGCCTAAAAACAGTTCCCTAAAGTTTGGTTTTCGGCATAATTGCTCTTATCGAACTTGAGTAATGCCCCCCCCCCTCCCCACTTTTCAATGGGAAGTATTGGTGTGCATATAAGAAGGTTAAGTTCGGGTTTCGGCATAGTTGCTCTTATCGTACTTTAGTTATGCCCCGTCAGGCTACAAGTAAAATAATATTCACTTATTACGCTCTTTTTTCGAAAACAAACATATTGTCAAATAATGTGTTTGATTTGTTCATGACTTTGAACTTCATCATTATGCACCAATCAATATTTACCCCCAGGGCTGAGCGGCGGGCTGACCCAGGGGAATTTGACTAATTTTATTTTTTGGGTCTAATTCCCCACCATAGAGCCAAACATTTTTGTCTAAATACCCTCAGTGGGAGATGCTATAGGGGTATCAAATGGCCCTGGGTGGCGGCAATATTACCGAGATCTAAAATCCGACCAAAGTATATTTCCATGGGAACCGGAATCATTCGGAATGTCGAAATACCGCCTGTCAGGAATTGCTTTTAGTACATTCAGGACTCCACCAGGGTACGTCCAGGGAGTGGAAATCTGCAATGGAGAGGTCTGAGCACAACTTCCCAAACCGGTCCCAATCAGCCTCCTTGAGAAAAAATTTGATCTCATGGGAAGTGTGGGTGCCGGCCTCCTGCGTAACAGTGTCACACAGGGTGACCAATTGCAGGAAGTGGTAAGACCCCAAGTTATCATTGACAGTTTCCCATACAGAAGTACTGGTCAAGGAGGGGCTGGATAAGGTAAGGTCTAAACATGAAGTAACCCCAGTAGAGTGAAACCTGGTTGGCGAACCGTCATTAAGCACAACAAGGGTTTGCTCTTCCAACCAGTCAATCACAGCTTGACCTTCCGTGGTTGTATGTGTGGAGCCCCATGCGGGGAGGTGTGCGTTAAACTCCCCTGTGTAAATAAAATCACACGGTCTTTTAACAGTCCTAAGTTGTTGACTGATGCTATTAAGATACTCAAGTGCACACCCTCTTGCGTAAACGTTGACCAATATTAGTGGACGGTTCTTATTATGGTGAACTTTAATTGCCAGCACCTCAATGGCCATATTACCATCAACCTTTAAAGGGTTATCCACTCCCATTAGCTCATAATCGTCCGGCAATATTAGAGTCAAGATTAGTATGGTTTTTGAATTCTGTTTTGTAGCCGGGGTTTTTCTTAACATTATTATCAGAAAAGTTTGTTTCCTGCATCGCCAGAAAATGCCAATAAAATTATTAATGTCAAGAACATGTTTAATTTCAACAGCCACCTATATTATGAGAAATGATATTCAGTTATCTATCCATGGTGGGGCTTACAACCTGCGCTTAATGGATGATATTTGGGGGATACGGGATGAGCGTAGGGTTCTAGCGTGAACTTTCCGTCACGACCTTGGTGTTTTTAGCCGGCCGGTTGAGTGCAATGGCCGACTGGGACGGGGCCGGGAACCGCACGCTGCGTCGGCCCCCCAGGACGCCAGAAGTACCCCCGGGCTATGGCACGGTAGGAGGAGTGGCTGCCTTTGAATGGGGGTGTGGCCATGACTTTGGGAGGGGGGGGGCAGGTGTCTGTTTAAACCTGTCCTCCACCTTTTTAATTAGGTAGGGCTTGACATGACTCCGAGTTGGACGTCGGCGATCTTTGATCACCTCCATAAGATCCGCCAATTCACTGACGTCAATGGGGTGTAACTGGAGACCTTTGTGTGCGGATCTTTAACATGGAGTAATGGGTCCCCTTTAGATCTTATGGTTTTCATGTAGAGGGAAGCCATTGGGGAGGTCTGGGTGTCAACCATTCTCGGGAACTTAGTGCAGTTACTGACAACCGGCTCCTCCTCTATGCCACAGACACCGGAGATGGACATGGTAGCATAAATGCTATCATGGACGGACACAATGGAGTCGTGCCCGGTGACCTTGTACCAGTGTCTGCTTCTTAGGGGGGGGGGGTTCTCTGCCACGAGTTTCTGTGACCGTGCTAGTATCCGCTTCTCAGCTTCAAACCAGGTTATCCCCTCCGTTTTGACTAATGTGGCCACCATTTGGGCCCGTAGGTAAGAGGGGCATCCTTGGTAGGCTGCTGAGTGCAGATTACCGCAGTTTGCACAACATCGGTAGTTTTTGCGGCAATATCTGGCCACGTGGGAACCAGCACACCGACTACACCGTTGTTTATTGTTACAGCCACCGCGACCAGCTATATGTCCAAATGATTGACAATGAAAACAACGAGGGGGGGGGGTTACTGGCATGGGCCTGACTCCAATGAATATGTTTGTGCCTGCTACTGCAAGGAATTTGGGTATCGATCCGGCAGTAGCAAAGGTTACACGTACAAGACGTGGAAAGCCTTTAGGAGGGGGTCAAGGGGGGTTAAGTCTATCAAGTGATACAATTTCGCAGTTAAGATGGGGATCAAAAACAAGGGAGTTACGAAGTTGGGCAAGGTCTTCATTTTCTGGTATGCCTGCCAAGGTGGCATAAACAGTCCTTAGATTTCTGGCAAGAGGTGCACGGACGGATACATTGCCAAGTTTAAAGATGTTTTTGCTAAGTACAGATTGAAGACCTTGAGCAGACTTGAGTTGATTCAAATATAATTAGAGTATTAATTCGGACGAAATGGTCCGGACGCAAAATTTTGAACTGGACGTGGGGGTGGAATACCGCTGGAATTACTTCTGGTATAGCTGGCGAGAGTCGCTGGTGGCTTCGTCTATCAAGACGCACTGGTTTTGTTTATAATGTCTTTGTGATAATGTCACTGTAATATATTTTTCAATGTTTATTTTTCTTTGTTTTCTTTTTTAACCGGATTCGGCGGTAGCGCGTACATTACTTGTCGAAGGCTGAAGTTTTATATTGGATGTGTATTGTATCATTTATGTATGATATCTAACATCGATAAAAAAAACAACAATTGTATAACAAAAGAACAAAATGACAACCTTAACAAAGCATGACCATTTTAACAGACAGTTTGCATATAGTTCTTTTTCATTCACCGCTTGCTTTGTTAGACAAGAAAGGTGTCAATAAAACAGATTTAGTTTTAATCGTAATTTAAAGATTCCGCGTTTATTGTGACAACTACTTAATTACGATAATAAGTAAGTAATTACAACAAAACCGTTTTCCCTTTTTATCCTTACTGCCGCGTGACAAAAACGTGACAAACTGTTAAGAAGCTTGAGCAGCACATGTCTTCTCAACACCTGTTTAGTATATACTAGATATAACCCACAGTTAAGTTATATTGTAAAAAACTACTGCAGACAAATAATGGTGCAAGTCAAAATGTTGGAAGGAACCATGATTTTCTACTTCATTGTGTTCATGTTGTGTGCATGGAGTGAAGCAGGTAAGTTTATATAATATATTTCACAAAAATTGTAGTACTTATTGTAATTTTATACATTATTATAATCATACAGATGTATATTGAAATAATTATAATCAATATTATTCACAAAGTCTGAAGCGATATTTGCACATACGACAGAAGCACTAAATATTCAGCATAATAGCAGAAGAATACAAAAAGCTTTTGTGTAACCGTTGAAAGTCTGCAAACTTATAATTTTCATTAAGACAATTTGTTTTTTTTAAATTTGAAATATTATTCATTTATAATTGTCATTGGCCATTGAGAATTCAATGCGTCAATTCATTTGCATCACCCATTATACCATTTAAGTAAATTCTTGTTGTCGTTAAAAAAAAAGTTACATCCTTACGGAACAATTTGTTACGAGATTCTCTCTCGTTTTCTCACCAAAAACAGAAACACATCACTAAAGCATCTCCAGGGACGTTAGAGATACATTTCGTCTGAATATTCTTTCTATCTATTATCATTGTCGATATCTGCCGGTATTTATTGTAGTAGTACTTTTGTTTTTCTAGCAAAGTAAATCGATTAAAAGTATTTTCTTTAATTGTTTCTTGCAATAAAAAGGCTTTTTTTCTTTAAATCTAGTAAAAAATAATAATAATGTTGTGCATACTCGTAGACTGTCATTTTAATATATATTTGAATATAATAAAATGTTATGGTGGCATAGAATTGCCTTACGATTACTACTTAAGATTCGCGAAAACTTTCGTGTAAACTAATAAAGGTCCGCAAAAACTTTCGTGTTAACTACTTAGCGTTCGCGAAAATATTTGTGTTACCACTTATTTATTATCTAGATATTAAGTTAGCGTTTGCGAATATATTTCTTCTAGAGATTTTATTATTATACTAAATGACATAAAAGGGCCCAGAACTGACATAAGATACATTTTCTTGCGTCTTCCGCAGTACAAGCAGATAAGCAGATAAATGTCTTCCGAAGAAAAAAATCGCAAACGCTATCAAGATATAAGATAAATAACACGAAACTTAAGTGGTAACACGAACATTTTCGCGAACCTTAAGTAGTTTTATGCCACCATAAAATGTAAACCAAGCCATAGTGGACATTATATTAGACTTAATCAACTCATTGTTTCAGACGTCCGGTACCAGTGTTCCCATTAAATTTTTGAATTATAATATTTAGAATTGACATAACAATGTTGAAGTTTGAAATACTTTTATTTAAATTTAGTACACACTATGATAATATAATGAGCCTCAAGATGTGTATACTCATGAACTGAATGCCTAACTAAACCATAGTCAACAATTACGGAAGTGTGTTCCTCCTTTAGACTTGCAAAGATATCATTTCTGTCTTTCCAGCCCTCCGGTGCTTTCCTAACGGCACCATCGTGGTACCCAACCCCAACGTCAAGTTCAACGTGGCGGATGTGACGTCAGAGACGTGTCGACTGAGAGACGCTGAGGTGCACGTGGAAGTCTGGCTTGACCACTGTGAGATGGTGAGTACGCTTACACGTACTAGTAACTTAGAGACGCCGAGGTGCACGTGGAGGTCTGGCTCGACCACTGTGAGATGGTGAATACGTTTACATGTACTAGTAACTGAGAGACGCTGAGGTACACGCGGAGGTCTGGCTCGACCAATGTGAGATGGCGAGTACGTACACTTAGCAATTTCTAGTTTATGACCCTATGTCTTCTGCTTTTAGCAGAATTGAATATGGCCTCTACAGCGTTTCGTGCTATTAGAAGACTTGAATATAGCCTTTGCAGCGTTTCTGTACTACAATATCGATAGTTTTGTAAATGGTTTTCTGACCCGATTGTGATCATTTTCAAATTCTGGACATCTTAGAAGCACATGTTCGTTAAGAACCTCTTATACATTAATGCTATTAAATATTTGTCCTTAAACAAGGCTAAGAGGTATTGTTTGATGAAGCACTTTATACGAATTATGAATGTTTAGACTGTACTCGGAAGAATGCGCTTTCTAGTGATTTCTAGATTATTCTTCACTAGTAATGTAACGTTATGTAAATATAATCACACACACGCACTCACACACACATACACGAATGGTCTACTCTTCCAGGATGCGACTCACTTGGTGACATTCTGGGAACGCAACCCACTAGGTCTCCTCACAGCGGACAATTTCCTCGCAAGCAGATCCCGAACGAAGGCGTCATCCATGACGTCAGTGTGGGACTCCATGTCACGTGAGTATTTCTAGAATTTGTTACGGTTGAAACAGACTACATGATATTGAGATAGCACGTGACGTTTTGTGATCGCATACTTTCCGTGATGCATGCGATGATGCGTTTCTAAAGTTTATATACACGTATGCGCGACATTGACATTAATAGAAAGCAGCAAAACACATGCTATCATTTTAATTATAGACTACCGGTATATTATCAGAATCGAGTAATCAAAGAATTAGGAATCGAATCCTTAGTTGATTCTTTGCATCCCAGTCAACATTTTTAAATTTCATATTTGAAAAAAAATCCTGATTCGTTTTGATCAGTTATACTTCTTAAATAAGATGTTCCATTTCAATGTTAACCATTTTCAGAGAGGACCCTTCGATACCCACAACGGAGCAGGAGTTGGAGAACGGTGTTCGCATAATAACGCGTCTCGGGAAAGGCACTTCCGGCGCACAGGTCCCCGTGCAGGCCGCGAGAAAGATCGTCAAGGGACTTACAGATAGGTAGGTGGAGGAGTGTTATTTAAATGATAATTGATATGTGCTTGATATATGAAGAATAAAGGAACTCGCTTGTTTTATGCTCAAACTTTCTTGATTTAACTGTTTACACAGGTAACTAAAGTTTCTGCTAAAGATTCGATTTGTATCGAGCTACGAGTCAAATGTTTTACATAGTTCGCACTGGTAAAGTAACTGCTTTAGGAATCCACTTGTATTGTGCTACAGGTGAAGTAGGATGTTTTAAAGTGTTCATACTGCAAAAGTAACTGCTTGATGCGAAATCCACTTGTATTGTATTATAAAGAAAAACATAAACTATTTCAGAAACGTGTTCAGAGATATGCAATATTTGAGGAAACCGATGTTAATAAAATGTTATACTACAAACAAAATTTATAGCTCATCAGAAAATATATATGATCAGTTTACATGCAGTTAAATAGTACAAGGTTGCTACATGGTTTTCATTTCAGCGGAATTCAGAATAGTTCCGGAAGTGTGCAGCTACATGTCGAAGACCGGCCCTGTGGTCCTGCTTCAGAACGGGTAATTCGCAATCACAGGCGAACACACAAACTAGTTAAATGTATAAACGATGAGAAGAATAAAGGTAAATTGCTGATGGTGTTGAATGGAAAATCACTTCAGCGCGTGAAATCAGTACAAAATACGTTATAAGAGAAAGCACTAATTGATGTCATTTGTGAAGACAAAACAAAATACCTGATTTTTATGTTCTATTTCTTGTATACTAGTAATCTGTAAATGTACTAATACTCACAGCAGGTATCCTGAATTTTAAACTACACTGATTTTCGATTTTTCCTGTTCAACTTTAATTTCTTCGTAGCGTCTAAATTATTTCTCTGTCGATGCCTTTTCCCAGACTGCAGTATTTAGCAGCATGACTATGTAACCCTATTGTTTGTTAAGTGCATATATGATTTAAACTTTTACTTTTTAGATGCAGTAAGGCTTCGAACAAAGTGAACGACTTTGTGCAGAATGCCGACGCCGGCGGCTTCCTGATGCTATTTCCGGTCAGCTTCACAGACCGTGCCGAAAATAACGTCGCCATTGTGTGTTCCGTTAGAGTGTGTCCGCCTTGGGACGCAGACAGCTTCAGTGCGGTAAGTTGTAATTAAATATAAATGTTTTATTCAAAGAAACACCATCAGATGTAAATAATTTTCTTACAATAACAGCTTGAAAATCGTGTCGTTTGCACTTTTAATTTATTTAATATGTGGTTTAAATTTACATTAAATTTAAATAAATGTCTTAAATTGAACAACACGCTGTTATATATTTTACATATGATATGTTACACGTTTCCAAATATGTTCTATTAGAAGCTTTCGTCCATTTCGGTCTATTTGACATATATGTAAAAACACAGTTTAAAGGGACTATGTCATTAAACAAGGGCCTTCAGGGGACAATTTTCTTTTTAAAAAATCAGAAATTCAGATAGTAATACTGACATGCAATAATGGTTAAAACCGGGTATATATAATGAAAAAAGTGTGCGTTTATTCTGAGGTAAATCAATTTATAATATGGGTCTTGTTTGTTTGGCCATTTTCATGTTTACATTTTGACGTCATAATTGTGAGTATTTTCTTAAACCATAGTTTACACTCTACTTCTTACCAAGCATGATAACGCAGTTGATTAAAGCGCTGTCGTTTCTTCGTATGGCTCCTAAGTCGTGAGTTCGATACCTGCTTGGGGTTTTAATTCTCATACGTTTTTGCTAACTTATTTTTTATCAAATATCTTATATGCGTTTTATATTATGTTTTATTTATTTCATGCACATGTCTTTATAAAGCGCATTTCTATCATATAATATCATTTATAGTGTAATAGGAATCTAATTTTTCAACGACATTGGCCCTTAAAGTCTCACATGACGTTTGTACAACTTCGTATATGTCAAGCTTATGTTTCCTTTCGAGTAAGTTGACGTAAGCGAACAGATTTGGAATTTCAAGAATATGTATTACTTTTAATTGGTACTGGGCAATTTATTCCATTTTCATGAATCCAAATGTGTATTTTTTGTTGTTGATTTTGTTAATGCTATTTTTGTACTTGATATTATTTGAAACAATAATGTAAATATGTACATAATAGTATTGATGTATGTACTATACATAAATAGTAATAAACAATTTGAAAAAAAAGTAAACTAATTTTATGTTTGCGCACTCCTTTAGTATATAAATGAAATTTTTAAGTGAAGTTGAAAAATAAGTAAAAACTTGAATTGCATGACCAATAATAAATATAAATATTGCAACGTCTGTGTGAAAATTCTTCGAATATCTAATTTCTTTCCCAGTATATTCAGTTCTATTAGATCAGTATTTAATATTTTATTTCCTTTAAAAATGACATGACGAGTTAAATGCGATATTCTTCAATGATACTCGCTAATTTTTCTATAGACAAAAAACAACTATCGTTGTTAAACTACCCAATAAACAACGCAAAAAGAAGTTCCTGACTCAGAGCGGAGCATAGTAAAAAGTAGTTACAGTTAAAGTTGCAAAAATATATGTCAAATCATGTTATAATCGAAATAATGTTCGCATTATTGTTGTTGATCGGCCAATAAACACATTTTTTTGTTCTGATGCCTGGCAATTAAAAAACTCGCGCTAACGCCCTCGTGGTTTAATTCATACGCATCAGAACTACAAATCGTTGTTTTGGCCAATAAACTACGATAAATTGAAAATCATTTCTTAAATGTAATATGATATATCCTTTACAGTATCTTATATTCAGGGGCGATCACTCACGCATACTCAGGGTCGCACCAACAAACCTAAAGTCAACTCTGAACTTGCAAGTATGGATCACCTGGACAGTTTTGATAGTTACAGCAATGAAAATTCGCAGGATGAGCCATTTATCACCCAAAACCGTTTCCTCATCCCACAGGCGGGAAATAGCGCGAACTATGACACTTCAAATAGGAAACGTTCCAGAGTAAATACAGGTGGAGAATGCAACAGTGGTGTAATTAAAACAAGCCAACACGAGTTTGAAGATTTATCTCTTGACGGCAAATTGGTTGAAATTTTTAAACACATGAAAAACTTGGAACACAAAGTTGATGAATGCCTACAAATGCATATGAAAATTCAAGGTATTGAAGGAACACTCACTGAGCACAATACACGCCTCAAACTCCTAGAATATAAATCTATCGACATTGAAGCCCGTAGTAGAAGGAATAACCTTATATTTGGCGGACTCAGCGAACAAAGAGACGAAATCTGTTCAAATGTCGTCGCACAATTCCTTGCCGAACAGCTTCGCATAACACCATGTCCTCACATCCAGCGAGCGCATCGCCTTGGAAAGTTCTCCAGGGGAGTCACACGAGGCATAATTGTTAACTTTTTGGACTACCAAGACACAGTAAACATCCTTGCACACGCAAACCGTTTAAGAGGGTCGCGCTTCAGCATTAACCGGGACTACCCAAAGGAGATCACCCAGGCACGGAAAGCTCTGTGGCCTAAATACAAACAACTCCGTGAAAGCAATCCACGAAGTAAAGTTGCAATGGTCTTCCCGGCTAAGATTGTAATGGACGGTAAGGTGGTTGAAGATACATTCCCCGACTGGAACCATATACTTCAAGGCAATAGAGTCAGTGATCGTCCCTTAGTCTTCAACACCAAGCCAACTCAACCCCGACAAGCATCACAACCCAGAATAACACATGTGAGTCCTTCACTTCCCGGCACAGCATTAAATGGACCCACAGTTAATTCCGGAAACACAACAGTTCATAAATCAGCTGAATCACCACTGGTGCAAAGTGCCAAGCATGTCTCCAGGAGGACACAATCAGTATCTCCTCATCCGCCAAGGGCAGCGCAGGCGCGCAGCCATGCTCCAGTATCGCCAAGAGCTCCCATTCTAATGCAGTCCTCGCAACCGATAGCCCAGAGCATACAACGACCTTGGGACACTCCTCATCCAACTGACACGAACATGCCGCCAAAATCGACCAATATTAACAGGATCCCAGATGCCAACAACCATTCCCACTAGGACAGTGGGGGGATAGAACTATCCTCTGACCTGAAACGAAACAATATAAAATTAGGAACATTAAATGTTAGTGGACTCAAGAAACGCCTACACTACCCAGAATTTATTGAATTTGTGACCAATTATGACATACTTTGCTTATCGGAAACTCATACGGACACTCATGATATTATTAAAATAAATAACTTTGAATACCTAGCTAAACACAGAGAACAGGAATATAAAAGGAAATCTGGTGGCATTGGAATCTTTATCAAAGATGAACTGACCCCTTTTGTTAAAATATTACAATCTAATTCTGAATATGTACTTTGGATCTCTATTTGTAAAACATTTACACAATTTGAAGAAAATTTAATATTAGGAGCAGTATATGTCCCACCGGAAAACTCAAGATTTTTTAATGAAGATGATTTCATGGTCTTTGAAAATGAAATCTCCCAAAAGTGTAATGAAAATGAATATGTATTCCTTGCAGGTGATTTTAATGGCAGAGTTGGCAGTATGAGAGATTATGCAATATCAGATCCCCATTTAAATGATATTTTTAATATTGATGATGACATGCAGAGCCAACTTGACAAATACAAAACACTCGAAAAATTATCAATTCCACTAAATCGCAACTCTAAAGACCATCGCACAAACACACACGGATTTCGCCTTATCGACCTATGTAAAAATACCAACATTTTCATCCTCAATGGAAGACTCCCTCCAGAGAATGCCACTGACATATTAACTTTTAGAAATAAATCAACCATCGACTATGTTATTGCCTCATCCGAGTGCTTTTACCATATTTCTGATTTCCATATAATTGAAACAGATTCACTCTTTTCAGATGGACACAATGCCCTTGCTTGGACCATAAATACCCCACATCAAGTATGCTCAAACGTAACCACCAAAAATCCAACAAACACTAACCAGAAACGTAAATGGAAGCCTGAATTAACAGATCAATTTGTCAACAATATTAACCTAAACAAAGTAGAACAAATTTTAACACAAATGAACACATACCCTCATTCCCATCAGACAGTAGAGCACATCACCGATGAACTTCAATCAGTCTTCAATCAGGCATACACCAGCACATATCCTGAAAACAATAAACATTATTATAACACATCTCATGAAAATAAAAAACATTGGTTTGGCCCCCAATGCTCTAAAGCACGCAAGAATTACCATGCTGCCAAAAATTACTACATTAAAAACAAAACCCCAGACAACAAACTTAGAATGACAAATTGCAGTAAACACTACAAACGCACAATGAACTTCCATATCAATGCTAGCAAACAAAACATGTCTAATAAACTACGCTCTATGACAGATAAAAACCCTAAACAGTACTGGTCTTTTCTAAATAAACTAAAACCAAAAACTAAAGTTAGCATAACACCAACACTAGAAGAATTTTATGACCATTTCAAAGAAATTAACACCAACACAATAGTTGATAATCGCTTCAATGACATAATTCACCAAGATCTGAACAACACAAATAACACATTAAATGCCATAATTTTAAACGAAGAAATTGAAAAATGTATCCAAAAGCTCAAAAACTCTAAAACACCAAGCCCATTTGATAACATTTTAAATGAATTCATTAAGACTACTAAACATCTCCTTATTCCAGTCTATTGTAAATTATTTAATTGTGTCTTGGAAACTGGATTTATCCCACAAAGCTGGCTAAATGGAATTATCATACCCATATACAAAAATAAAGGTGACCCAAAAGACCCAAATAACTACAGACTTATTACTATTTTGAGCTGCTTAGGTAAACTCTTTACATCCTTACTAAATGACAGATTAACTAAATTTCTAAATGAAAATAATAGTTTAGATGAAAATCAAGCTGGTTTTAGAAAAGGGTATTCATGCTCTGACCACATCTTTACATTACACTCACTAATCGAAATACTAAAAAAAAGAAAACAGAAACTATACTGTGCCTTCATCGATTTCTCTCAAGCATTTGATAAAGTCTGGCGAATTGGCTTATGGAATAAACTCCTCAAACACAACATTAATGGTAAATTCCTACAACTAATTCAAAATATGTATCACAACATCAAATCACGCATCTCTTCTAACGGCAACCTATCAGAAGCCTTCATCTCAGAAATTGGTGTCCGGCAAGGAGAAAATTTATCACCGTTACTCTTTTCCTTGTACCTGAATGACCTTCAAACACATATGCATTATAATGGCTCGGTTGGCATAGAACTAACAGATCCCCTAACTCTTTCTCTGTGGCTTAAACTTCTTGTCCTACTCTATGCTGACGACTCGGTGATTCTATCAGACTCTAAATCAGATTTTCAAAACAGTCTAGACATCTTTCATAATTATTGTGTCAACTGGCATCTAAAGATAAATCTAAACAAAACAAAAATTGTAGTATTCGGTGCAAGACAACTACAAAATTTTAATTTTAAATTAGGCAACAATCCTGTAGAAATCACAGATCGTTACCACTACCTCGGTATAACTCTATCCAGCAATGGGTCTTTCCTTAATGCGAGAAAACATATAGCTGAGCAAGCAACCAAAGCAATGCATCTTCTATACATACGTGCCAACAACGCAAATCTACCAATTGACCTCACTCTAAAACTATTTGATCACACTGTACTACCAATTTTAACCTATGGTTCTGAAATATTTGGCTACGAAAACATAGATATACTGGAAAAAGTCCATAACAACTTTCTCAGAAAAATCACCAATGCTCGAAAATCAACACCAATAGCTTTTTTATATGGCGAACTTGGCCGACACCCCATAGCATTAAACATCAAATGCCGAATGATCTCATACTGGAATAGACTTCTAATAGGCAAAGACCAGAAAGTATCACTACAAATTTACAAATATATGATGAACTTGCCAAACTCAGACTTTAAATGGGCTAACAAAATAAATGAAATTCTTACCTCAGTAAACCTAAGTCATTTATGGAACAACCAATTCCAAATAACCCAAAACAATATACATCGCCAAGTCAAAACCGAATTACTAACACAATTTAAAATTCAATGGCACATTCAACTACAACAAAGTCATAAAGGACAAACATATACAAGTTTTAAAACAGCCCCAATATTTGAAGGCTACCTTACAAAACTAACAAAATATGAATCTAATTACCTTTTTAAACTCAGAACTGCTAATCACTGGTTTCCAGTCGAGACAGGTCGATATGACGGAACACCCTTTGATCAGAGAACATGTAGACTCTGTAACTCTGGTCAAGTTGGCTCCGAACATCACTATCTGCTTCACTGTGATTTCTTTAAAACTGAAAGAGAACGTTTCTTAGGGCATAACCTTCAGGAAGCTACCCTTAACACAATTCTATCATCTGATTCGCTTCAACTATTAAAAGATACAAGCAAATTTATTTGTTTTATTTTCAGCAAGTTTAAGCCGTAGTTGTTTTTACAACAGCTTTATTTGCTAAAACGTTCTCATTAATATACTGCTTCTGACTGCAAATGTCCCAGCTGTATACTGTAAATGCCACCATTTACCAATAGCAGTCTGTAAACAGCTATTTATTTAATAGTCAATAATTCATGTTTACCAATAGCAATCTGTAAACAGCTATTCATTTAATAGTCAAATAATTCATGTTTGCATTTATTTATTTAGATTCTGTGCTTTACTGTATTTAGACGGCCAATGCCACCAGCTACCAATGACATTCCTAACAACCTTTGCTTATACTCAGTCTTCCTTTATCATAAATCAATCTCGGTTTGTATCAAATTATGTGATTATGCGATCCTTTAACATCTGTGTAACCCATATTCTCAAGCACTCATCTCGACATAAATGTCATTTAATTTTTTTTACTTAACCAGTTGTTTATATAACAAAAGTTAACAACATATCATCTAAAATGTACCTTTGCCTTATCGCTATTGTTAAATGTACATATACTAGAATGCAAAATATTACCAACTTATTTTTTTTTAATGCATTTTTGTACCATAAATAAATGTGCCAGTAAGATGATGATGATTATAGACGCGATCACGACTATTTACGATCGCCCTTTTTTCTTTTATTATGCGTACGATTACTATGATGTTATGTTGATAACAATATTATTATTATTATTATCACTATTATTATTAGTAGTATTAGTTTTAGTATTTGTATTAGTATTATCACTTGTTATTGTAAATACCCCCCTTATATATCGATCATTATAACGCTTTATCGAACGAAAGAATTATTGGAAGTCAATAATTCATTAAATAGTTAGCTTTGTTATATTGCCCTTATTGTATATGTATATACTTGGGTGAAAATAAACGTGTTGTTCTGTTCTGTTCTGTTCTTATTCGCCGACTATTGTGCAATTAGTGTATATCGTGTAAGACACTGTTCTATTGAGTCGCCTGTGGCGGCGTCTTCGGCAGCGGCGTCCCCTTCATAATTGCTGTCATTGTACTTGAGTTATGCCGCATTAAAAAAAAACTTCAAATAAGGCTTGTGCAGACAATAACTTAAGAAGTTTTTGTTGCAATCACCTTCCTATTATGCCTAAAAACAGTTCCCGAAAGTTTGGTTTTCGGCATAATTGCTCTTATCGAACCTTCGAACGTGAGTAATGCCCCCCCCCCCCACACACACACACCTCTCCATCGCCACTTTTCAATGGGAAGTATTAGTGTGCATATAAGGAGGATAAGTTCGGGTTTCGGCATAGTTGCTCTTATCGTACTTGAGTTATGCCCCGTCAGGCTACAAGTAAAATAATATTCACTTATTACGCTCTCTTTTGGAAAACAAACATATTGTCAAATAATGTGTTTGATTTGTTCATGACTTTGAACTTCATCATTATGCACCAATCAATATTTACCCCCAGGGCTGAGCGGCGGGCTGACCCAGGGGAATTTGACTAATTTTATTTTTTTAGTCTAATTCCCCACCATAGAGCCAAACATTTTTGTCTAAATACCCTCAGTGGGAGATGCTATAGGGGTATCAAATGGCCCTGGATGGCGGCAATATTACCGAGATCTAAAATCCGACCAAAGTATATTTCCATGGGAACCGGAATCATTCGGAATGTCGAAATACCGCCTGTCAGGAATTGCTTTTAGTACATTCGGGACTCCACCAGGGTACGTCCAGGGAGTGGACATCTGCAATGGAGAGGTCTGAGCACAACTTTCCAAACCGGTCCCAATCAGCCTCCTTGAGAAAAAATTTGATCTCATGGGAAGTGTGGGTGCCGGCCTCCTGCGTAACAGTGTCACACAGGGTGACCAATTGCAGGAAGTGGTCAGACCCCAAGTTATCATTGACAGTTTCCCATACAGAAGTACTGGTCAAGGAGGGGCTGGATAAGGTAAGGTCTAAACATGAAGTAACCCCGGTAGAGTGAAACCTGGTTGGCGAACCGTCATTAAGCACAACAAGGGTTTGCTCTTCCAACCAGTCAATCACAGCTTGACCTTCCGTGGTTGTATGTGTGGAGCCCCATGCGGGGAGGTGTGCGTTAAACTCCCCTGTGTAAATAAAATCACACGGTCTTTTAACTGTCCTAAGTTGTTGACTGATGCTATTAAGATACTCAAGTGCACACCCTCTTGCGTAAACGTTGAAAAATATTAGTGGACGGTTCTTATTATGGTGAACTTTAATTGCCAGCACCTCAATGGCCATATTACCATCAACCTTTAAAGGGTTATCCACTCCCATTAGCTCATAATCGTCCGGCAATATTAGAGTCAAGATTAGTATGGTTTTTGAATTCTGTTTTTTAGCCGGGATTTTTCTTAACATTATTATCAGAAAGTTTGTTTCCTGCATCGCCAGAAAATGCCTATAAAATTATTAATGTCAAGAACATGTTTAATTTCAACAGCCACCTATATTATGAGAAATGATATTCACCTATCTATACATGGTGGGGCTTACAACCTGCGCGTAATGGATGATATTTGGGGGATACGGGATGAGCGTAGGGTTCTAGCGTGAACTTTCCGTCACGACCTTGGTGTTTTTAGCCGGCCGATTGAGTGCAATGGCCGACTGGGCCGGGGCCGGGAACCGCACGCTGCGTCGGCCCCCCAGGACGCCAGAAGTACCCACGGGCTATGGCACGGTAGGAGGAGTGGCTGCCTTTGAATGGCTTTCTTCTTTGTGTTCAGGGGGTGTGGCCATGACTTTGGGAGGGGGGGGGCAGGTGTCTGTTTAAACCTGTCCTGCACCTTTTTAATTACGTAGGGCTTGACATGACACCGAGTTGGACGTCGGCGATCTTTGATCACCTCCATAAGATCCGCCAATTCACTGACGTCAATGGGGTGTAACTGGAGACCTTTGTGTGCGGATCTTTAACATGGAGTAATGGGTCCCCTTTAGATCTTATGGTTTTCATGTAGAGGGAAGCCATTGGGGAGGTCTGGGTGTCAACCATTCTCGGGAACTTAGTGGAGTTACTGACAACCGGCTCCTCCTCTATGCCACAGACACCGGAGATGGACATGGTAGCATAAATGCTATCATGGACGGACACAATGGAGTCGTGCCCGGTGACATTAAACTCAGACCTGTCCGAGACGGTGGTCAGTCTTTCCGAGCTCGTTGACACCTGGTTTATTTCCCCATATCCCCGAGACAGAGAGACCCTGTGGCTAGGTGTCCTATTCTCTGAAATAGGAGAAATAGGCTGGTCGGAACTTACCTCAAGGAAGCTGATTGGCTTGTGGTAACTAGGGGTGGGGGTCGTTGACTGGAGCCTACCTAAGATCTCCGGGGCTACCGTCGGGGGCCGATGCCTGTTTGGTAGCCGTAGCGGGGGATGACCTTGTACCAGTGTCTGCTTCTGAGGGGGGGGGGGGGGTTCTCTGCCACGAGTTTCTGTGACCGTGCTAGTATCCGCTTCTCAGCTTCAAACCAGGTTATCCCCTCCGTTTTGACTAATGTGGCCACCATTTGGGCCCGTAGGTAAGAGGGGCATCCTTGGTAGGCTGCTGAGTGCAGATTACCGCAGTTTGCACAACAGCGGTAGTTTTTGCGGCAATATCTGGCCCCGTGGGAACCAGCACACCGACTACACCGTTGTTTATTGTTACAGCCAACGCGACCAGCTATATGTCCAAATGACTGACAATGAAAACAACGAGGGGGGGGGGGGTTACTGGCATGGGCCTGACTCCAATGACTATGTTTGTGCCTGCTACTGCAAAGAATTTGGGTATCGATCCGGCAGTAGCAAAGGTTACACGAACAAGACGTGGAAAGCCTTTAGGAGCGGGTCAAGGGGGGTTAAGTCTATCATGTGATACAATTTCGCAGTTAAGATGGGGATCAAAAACAAGGGAGTTACGAAGTTGGGCAAGGTCTTCATTTTCTGGTATGCCTGCCAAGGTGGCATAAACAGTCCTTAGATTTCTAGGAAGAGGTGCACGGACGGATACATTGCCAAGTTTAAAGATGTTTTTGCTAAGTACAGATTGAAGACCTTGAGCAGACTTGAGTTGATTCAAATATAATTAGAGTATTAATTAGGACGAAATGGTCCGGACGCAAAATTTTGAACTGGACGTGGGGGTGGAATACCACTGGATTACTTCTGGTATAGCTGGGGAGAGTCGCTGGTGGCTTCGTCTATCAAGACGCACTGGTTTTGTTTATAATGTCTTTGTGATAATGTCACTGTAATATATTTTTCAATGTTTATTTTTCTTTGTTTTCTTTTTTAACCGGATTCGGCGGTAGCGCGTACATTACTTGTCGAAGGCTGAAGTTTTATATTGGATGTGTATTGTATCATTTATGTATGATATCTAACATCGATAAAAAAAAACAACAATTGTATAACAAAAGAACAAAATGACAACCTTAACAAAGCATGACCGTTTTAACAGACAGTTTGCATATAGTTCTTTTTCATTCACCGCTTGCTTTGTTAGACAAGAAAGGTGTCAATAAAACAGATTTAGTTTTAATCGTATTTTAAAGATTCCGCGTTTATTGTGACAACTACTTAATTACGATAATAAGTAAATAATTACAACAAAACCGTTTTCCCTTTTTATCCTTACTGCCGCGTGACAAACACGTGACAAACTTTTAAGAAGCTTGAGCAGCACATGTCTTCTCAACACCTGTTTAGTATATACTAGATATAACCCACAGTTAAGTTATATCGTGAAAAACTACTGCAGACAAATAATGGTGCAAGTCAAAATGTTGGAAGGGACCATGATTTTCTACTTCATTGTGTTCATGTTGTGTGCATGGAGTGAAGCAGGTAAGTTTATATAATATATTTAACAAAAGTTTTAGTACTTATTGTAATTTTATACATTATTATAATCATACAGATGTATATTGAAATAATTATGATCAATATTATTCACAAAGTCTGAAGCGATATTTGCACATACGACAGAAGCACTAAATATTCAGCATAATAGCAGAAGAATACAAAAAGCTTTTGTGTAACCGTTGAAAGTCTGCAAACTTATAATTTACATTAAGACAATTTCTTTTTTGAAAATTTGAAATATTATTCATTTATAATTGTCATTGGCCATTGAGAATTCAATGCGTCAATTCATTTGCATCACCCATTATACCATTTAAGTAAATTCTTGTTGTCGTTAAAAAAAAAAGTTACATCCTTACGGAACAATTTGTTACGAGATTATCTCTCGTTTTCTCACCAAAAACAGAAACACATCACTAAAGCATCTCGGGGGACGTTAGAGATACATTTTGTCTTAATATTCTTTCTATATATTATCATTGTCGATATCTGCCGGTATTTATTGTAGTAGTACTTTTGTTTTTCTAGCAAAGTAAATCGATTAAAAGTATTTTCTTTAATTGTTTCTTGCAATAAAAAGGCTTTTTTTTTCTTTAAATCTAGTAAACAATAATAATAATGTTGTGCATACTCGTAGACTGTCATTTTAATATATATTTGAATATAATAAAATGTTATGGTGGCATAGAACTGCCTTACGATTTACTACTTAAGATTCGCGAAAACTTTCGTGTAAACTAATAAAGGTCCGCAAAAACTTTCGTGTTAAATACTTAGCGTTCGCGAAAATATTTGTGTTACCACTTATTTATTATCTAGATATTAAGTTAGCGTTTGCGAATATATTTCTTCTAGAGATTTTATTATTATACTAAATGACATAAAAGGGTCCAGAACTGACATAAGATACATTTTCTTGCGTCTTCCGCAGTACAAGCAGATAAGCAGATAAATGTCTTCCGAAGAAAAAATCGCAAACGCTATCAAGATATAAGATAAATAACACGAAACTTAAGTGGTAACACGAACATTTTCGCGAACCTTAAGTAGTTTTATGCCACCATAAAATGTAGAAGTGGACATTATATTAGACTTACTTAACTCATTTTTCAGACGTCCGGTACCAGTGTTTCCATTAAATATTTGAATTATAATATTTATAATTGACATAACAATGTTGAAGTTTGAAATACTTTTATTTAAATTTAGTACACACTATGATAATATAATGAGCCTTAAGATGTGTATACTCATGAACTGAATGCCTAACTAAACCATAGTCAACAATTACGGAAGTGTGTCCCTCCTTTAGACTTGCAAAGACATCATTTCTGTCTTTCCAGCCCTCCGGTGCTTTCCTAACGGCACCATCGTGGTACCCAACCCCAACGTCAAGTTCAACGTGGCGGATGTGACGTCAGAGACGTGTCGACTGAGAGACGCTGAGGTGCACGTGGAAGTCTGGCTTGACCACTGTGAGATGGTGAGTACGCTTACACGTACTAGTAACTTAGAGACGCCGAGGTGCACGTGGAGGTCTGGCTCGACCACTGTGAGATGGTGAGTACGTTTACATGTACTAGTAACTGAGAGACGCTGAGGTACACGCGGAGGTCTGGCTCGACCAATGTGAGATGGCGAGTACGTACACTTAGCAATTTCTAGTTTATGACACTATGTCTTCTGCTTTTAGCAGAATTGAATATGGCCTCTACAGCGTTTCGTGCTATTAGAAGACTTGAATATAGCCTTTGCAGCGTTTCTGTACTACAATATCGATAGTTTTGTAAATGGTTTTCTGACCCGATTGTGATCATTTTCAAATTCTGGACATCTTAGAAGCACATGTTCGTTAAGAACCTCTTATACATTAATGCTATTAAATATTTGTCCTTATACAAGGCTAAGAGGTATTGTTTGATGAAGCACTTTATACGAATTATGAATGTTTAGACTGTACTCGGAAGAATGCGCTTTCTAGTGATTTCTAGATTATTCTTCACAAGTAATGTAACGTTATGTAAATATAATCACACACACGCACTCACACACACATACACGCATGCTCTACTCTTCCAGGACACGACTCACGTGGTGACATTCTGGGAAAGCAACCCACTAGGTCTCCTCACAGCGGACAATTTCCTCGCACAGTCTGTCGTCTGCAAGCAGATCCCGAACGAAGGCGTCATCCATGACGTCAGTGTGGGACTCCATGTCACGTGAGTATTTCGAGAATTTGTTACGGTTGAAACAGACTACATGATATTGAGATAGCACGTGACGTTTTGTGATCGCATACTTTCCGTGATGCATGCGATGATGCGTTTCTAAAGTTTATATACACGTATGCGCGACATTGACATTAATAGAAAGCAGCAAAACACATGCTATCACTTTTTAGTTATAGACTACCGGTATATTATCAGAATCGAGTAATCAAAGAATTAGGAATCGAATCCTTAGTTGATTCTTTGCATCCCAGTCAACATTTTTAAATTTCATATTTGAAAAAAAATCCTGATTCGTTTTAATCAGTTATACTTCTTAAATAAGATGTTCCATTTCATTGTTAACCATTTTCAGAGAGGACCCTTCGATACCCACATTGGAGCAGGAGTTGGAGAACGGTGTTCGCATAATAACGCGTCTCGGGAAAGGCACTTCCGGTGCACAGGTCCCCGTGCAGGCCGCGAGAAAGATCGTCTGGGACATACAGATAGGTAGGTGGAGGAGTGTTATTTAAATGATAATTGATAGGTGCTTGCTATATGAAGAATAAAGGAACTCGCTTGTTTTATGCTCAAACTTTCTTGATTTAACTGTTTACACAGGTAACTAAAGTTTCTGCTAAAGATTCGATTTGTATCGAGCTACGAGTCAAATGTTTTAAATGTTCGCACTGGCAAAGTAACTGCTTTAGGAATCCACTTGTATTGTGCTACAGGTGAAGTAGGATGTTTTAAAGTGTTCATACTGCAAAAGAAACTGCTTGATGCGAAATCCACTTGTATTGTATTATAAAGAAAAACATAAACTATTTCACAAACGTGTTCAGATATATGCAATATTTGAGGAAACCGATGTTAATAAAATGTTATACTACAAACAAAATTTATAGTTCATCAGAAAATATATACGATCAGTTTACATGCAGTTAAATAGTACAAGGTTGCTACATGGTTTTCATTTCAGCGGAATTCAGAATAATTCCGGAAGTGTGCAGCTACATGTCGAAGACCGGCCCTATGGTCCTGCTTCAGAACGGGTAAGTCGCAATCACAGGCGAACACACAAACTAGTTAAATGTATAAACGATGAGAAGAATAAAGGTAAATTGCTGATGGTGTTGAATGGAAAATCACTTCAGCGCGTGAAATCAGTACAAAATACATTATAAGAGAAAGCACTAATTGATGTAATTTGTGAAGACAAAACAATATACCTGATTTCTATGTTCTATTTCTTGTATACTAGTAATCTGTAAATATACTAATACTTACAGCAGGTATCCTGAATTTTAAACTACACTGATATTCGATTTTTCCTGTTCAACTTTTCTTTCTTCGTAGCGTCTAAATTATTTCTCTGTCGATGCCTTTTCCCAGACTGCAGTATTTAGCAGTATGACTATGTAACCCTATTGTTTGTTAAGTGCATATATGATTTAAACTTTTACTTTTTAGATGCAGTAAGGCTTCGAACAAAGTGAACGACTTTGTGCAGAATGCCGACGCCGGCGGCTTCCTGATGCTATTTCCGGTCAGCTTCACAGACCGTGCCGAAAATAACGTCGCCATTGTGTGTTCCGTTAGAGTGTGTCCGCCTTGGGACGCAGACAGCTGCAGTGCGGTAAGTTGTAATTAAATATAAATGTTTTATTCAAATAAATAACATCAGATGTAAATAATGTTCTTACAATAACAGCTTGAAAATCGTGTCGTTTGCACTTTTAATTTATTTAATATGTGGTTTAAATTTACATTAAATTTAAATAAATGTCTTAAATTGAACAACACGCTGTTATATATTTAGTATAATTTAATGTCTGATGTCTTTTACACCATTGCATTTAATGCAATAGAATCCAATTAAACCTATTTCACTATATAAAAACAAACCTTTATTGTTTATCTTAGAATTGCGGACCTAACGGAAATAGTAATCGACGACAACGCCTCCATACACGAAAGCGCTCCACTTCCGATCTGAGGTCAGAGGTCGCCATTCTCACACTCCAGTTTGACACGCCGGATGTTCCGTCACACGTCTACAACGCACAGAGCCCGACGACGACGCCGACCTCTTGGATGGTGCTGTTATTTCTTGCCCTGGCTGTGAGTTAGTGTTTACAACTTTGAAACTGACTTTTGATTGATGCAGCTCATGTGATTGCCGTGCTATATATTGTGTATATATTGTAAAATAATGTATATAAAGGCTTGCCACATTTATATCGTACGTTACTTGTTTTATCAATTTTAAATTAAACTTTTAATTGATTTGATCCTCATTTAGGTTGGCTCCATGTATACGTATAATTAGAGATTTTTTGTTTATTTATTTTTAGAGATGTCAGACATGATATTCGACGCTTTCGATTCATTTCGGTCCAGTTTACATAAAATTGCTAACATCATGTAAATACATGATAGGACTGTCATCCAGAACTTAGGTCCATATGGTATTGCTATAATACATATTTGGATAATTTTACATACGATATGTTACACGTTTCCAAATATGTTCTATTAGAAGCTTTCGTCCATTTCGGTTTATTTTGACATATATGTAAAAACACAGTTTAAAGGGACTATGTCATTAAACAATGGCCTTCAGGGGGCAATTTTCTTTTTAAAAAATCAGAAATTAAGATATTAATACTGACATGCTATAATGGTTAAAACCGGGTATATATAATGAAAAAAGAGTGCGTTCATTCTGAGATAAGTCAATTTATAATATGGGTCTTGTTTGTTTGGCCCTTTTCATGTTTACATTTTGACGTCATAATTGTGAGTATTTTCTTAAACCATAGTTTACACTATACTTCTTACCAAGCATGATAACGCAGTTGATTAAAGCGCTGTCGTTTCTTCGTATGGCTCCTAAGTCGTGAGTTCGATACCTGCTTGGGGTTTTAATTCTCAGACGTTTTTGTTGACTTATTTTTATCAAATATCTTATATGCGTTTTATATTATGTTTTATTTATTTCATGCACATGTCTTTATAAAGCGCATTTCTATCATATAATATCATTTATAGTGTAATAGGAATCCAAATTTCAACGACATAGGCCCTTAAAGTCTCACATGACTGTTTCGTTTCGAATAAGTTGACGTAAGCGAACAGATTTGGAATTTCATGAATATGTATTACTTTTAATTGGTACTGGGCAATTTATTGCATTTTCCAATTTCATGAATCCAAATGTGTATATTTTGTTGTTGATTTTGTTAATGCTATTTTGTACTTGATATTATTTTAAACAATAATGTAAATATGTACATAATAGTATTGATGTATGTACTATACATAAATAGTAATAAACAATTTGAAAAAAAAGTAAACTAATTTTATGTTTGCGCACTCCTTTAGTATATAAATGAAATTTTTAAGTGAAGTTGAAAAATAAGTAAAAACTTGAATTGCATGACCAATAATAAATATAAATATTGCAACGTCTGTGTGAAAATTCTTCGAATATCTAATTTCTTTCCCAGTATATTCAGTTCTATTAGATCAGTATTTAATATTTTATTTCCTTTAAAAATGACATGACGAGTTAAATGCGATATTCTTAAATGATACTCGCTAATTTTTCTATAGACAAAAAACAGAACTATCGTTGTTAAACTACCCAATAAACAACGCAAAAAGAAGTTCCTGACTCAGAGCGGAGCATAGTAAAAAGTAGTTACAGTTAAAGTTGCAAAAATATATGTCAAATCATGTTATAATCGAAATAATGTTCGCATTATTGTTGTTGATCGGCCAATAAACACATTGTTTTTTGTTCTGATGTCTGGCAATTAAAAAACTCGCGCTAACGCCCTCGTGGTTTAATTCATACGCATCAGAACTACAAATCGTTGTTTATTGGCCAATAAACTACGATAAATTGAAAATCATTTCTTAAATGTAATATGATATATCCTTTACAGTATCTATATTCAGGGGCGATCACTCACGCATACTCAGGGTCGCACCAACAAACCTAAAGTTAACTTCTCTTGTTCGCCGACTATTGTGCAATCAGTGTATATCGTGTAAGACACTGTTTTAATGCGTCGCCTGTGGCGAAATATAGGGTTACTTTTAGCGGTGTCGGCGCCGGCGGCGTTGTTGGCGGCGGCGTCTTCGGCAGCGGCGTCCCCTTCATAATTGCTCTCATTGTACTTGAGTTATGCTGCATTAAAAAAAAATAAAGGCTTCAGACAATAACTTAAGAAGTTTTTGTTGCAATCACCTTTCTATTATGCCTAAAAACAGTTCCCTAAAGTTTGGTTCTCGGCATAATTGCTCTTATCGAACCTTCGAACTTGAGTAATGCCCCCCCCCCCCTCTCCATCGCCACTTTTCAATGGGAAGTATTAGTGTGCATATAAGGAGGTTATGTTCGGGTTTCGGCATAATTGCTCTTATCGAACTTGAGTAATGCCCCCCCCCCCCCCTCCATCCCCACTTTTCAATGGGAAGTATTAGTGTGCATATAAGGAGGTTAAGTTCGGGTTTCGGCATAGTTACTCATATCGTACTTGAGTTATGCCCTGTCAGGCTACAAGTAAAAGAATATTCACTTATTAGGCTCTCTTTTCGAAAACAAACATATTGTCAAATAATGTGTTTGATTTGTTCATGACTTTGAACTTCATCATTATGCACCAATCAATATTTACCCCCAGGGCTGAGCGGCGGGCTGACCCAGGGGAATTTGACTAATTTTATTTTTTGGATCTAATTCCCCACCATAGAGCCAAACATTTTTGTCTAAATACCCTCAGTGGGAGATGCTATAGGGGTATCAAATGGCCCTGGGTGGCGGCAATATTACCGAGATCTAAAATCCGACCAAAGTATATTTTCATGGGAACCGGAATCATTCGGAATGTCGAAATACCGCCTGTCAGGAATTGCTTTTAGTACATTCGGGACTCCACCAGGGTACCGACTTCTTTGTTTTTTGCTTACCGAAGGAGAATCGGATGCTAAGCTTCCCCATGGATAGAGTAGCCACTGTTAACTTATGACAAAACTGTTGAACGTCCAGGGAGTGGACATCTGCAATGGAGAGGTCTGAGCACAACTTCCCAAACCGGTCCCAATCAGCCTCCTTGAGAAAAAATTTGATCTCATGGGAAGTGTGGGTGCCGGCCTCCTGCGTAACAGTGTCACACAGGGTGACCAATTGCAGGAAGTGGTCAGACCCCAAGTTATCATTGACAGTTTCCCATACAGAAGTACTGGTCAAGGAGGGGCTGGATAAGGTAAGGTCTAAACATGAAATAACCCCGGTAGAGTGAAACCTGTTTGGCGAACCGTCATTAAGCAAAACAAGGGTTTGCTCTTCCAACCAGTCAATCACAGCTTGACCTTCCGTGGTTGTATGTGTGGAGCCCCATGTGGGGTGGTGTGCGTTAAAGTCCCCTGTGTAAATAATATCACACGGTCTTTTAACAGTCCTAAGTTGTTGACTGATGCTATTAAGATACTCAAGTGCACACCCTCTTGCGTAAACGTTGACCAATATTAGTGGACGGTTCTTATTATGGTGAACTTTAATTGCCAGCACCTCAATGGCCGTACTACCATCAACCTTTAAAGGGTTATCCACTCCCATTAGCTCATAGTTTATATTTTCCTTAATAAAAAAATGCTAATCGTCCGGCAATATTAGAGTCAAGATTAGTATGGTTTTTGAATTCTGTTTTGTAAAAAAAAGCCGGGATTTTCTTAACATTATTATCAGAACATTTTGTTTCCTGCATCGCCAGAAAATGCCAATAAAATTATTAATGTCAAGAAAATGTTTAATTTCAACAGCCACCTATATTATGAGAAATGATATTCAGCTGTCTATCCATGGTGGGGCTTACAACCTGCGCTTAATGGATGATATTTGGGGGATACGGGATGAGCGTGGGGTTCGAGCGTGAACTTTCCGTCACGATCTTGGTGTTTTTAGCCGGCCGGTTGAGTGCAATGGCCGACTGGGCCGGGGCCTGGAACCGCACGCTGCGTCGGCCCCCCAGGATGCCAGATGTACCCCCGGGCTGGGGCACGGTAGGAGGAGTGGCTGCCTTTGAATGGCTTTCTTCTTTGTGTTTAGGGTTTGTGGCCATGACTTTGGGAGGGGGGGAGGGGGGCAGGTGTCTGTTTAAACCTGTCCTCCACCTTTTTAATTAGGTAGGGCTTGACATGACACCTAGTTGGACGTCGGCGATCTTTGATCACCTCCATAAGATCCGCCAATTCACTGACGTCAATGGGGTGTAACTGGATACCTTTGTGTGCGGATCTTTAACATGGAGTAATGGGTCCCCTTTAGGTCTTATGGTTTTCATATAGAGGGAAGCCATTGGGGAAGTCTGGGTGTCAACCATTCTCGGGAACTTAGTGGAGTTACTAACAACCGGCTCCTCCTCTATGCCACAGACACCGGAGATGGACATGGTAGCATAAATGCTATCATGGACGGACACAATGGAGTCGTGCCCGGTGACATTAAACTCAGACCTGTCCGAGACGGTGGTCAGTCTTTCCGAGCTCGTTGACACCGGGTTTATTTCCCCATATCCCCGATACACAGAGACCCTGTGGCTAGGTGTCCTATTATCTGAAATAGGAGAAATAGGGTGGTCGGGACTTACTTCAAGGAAGCTGACTGGCTTGTGGTAACTATGGGTGGGGGGCGTTGACTGGAGCCTACCTGAGATCTCCGGGGAGTCAACGATTTAACAACTAGGGCTACCTTCGGGGGCCGATACCTGTTTGGTAGCCTTAGCGGGGGATGACCTTGTACCAGTGTCTGCTTCTGAGGGGGGGGGGGGGTTCTCTGCCACGCGTTTCTGTGACCGTGCTAGTATCCGCTTCTCAGCTACAAACCAGGTTATCCCCTCCGTTTTGACTAATGTGGCCACCATTTGGGCCCGTAGGTAAGAGGGGCATCCTTGGTAGGCTGCTGAGTGCAGATTACCGCAGTTTGCACAACAGCGGTAGTTTTTGCGGCAATATCTGGCCCCGTGGGAACCAGCACACCGACTACACCGTTGTTTATTGTTACAGCCACCGCGACCAGCTATATGTCCAAATGACTGACAATGAAAACAACGAGGGGGGTTACTGGCATGGGCCTGACTCCAATGACTATGTTTGTGCCTGCTACTGCAAGGAATTTGGGTATCGATCCGGCAGTAGCAAAGGTTACACGAACAAGACGTGGAAAGCCTTTAGGAGGGGGTCTAGGGGGGTTAAGTCTATCAAGTGATACAATTTCGCAGTTAAGATGGGGATCAAAAACAAGGGAGTTACGAAGTTGGGCAAGGTCTTCATTTTCTGGTATGCCTGCCAAGGTGGCATAAACAGTCCTTAGATTTCTAGGAAGAGGTGCACGGACGGATACATTGCCAAGTTTAAAGATGTTTTTGCTAAGTACAGATTGAAGACCTTGAGCAGACTTGAGTTGATTCAAATATAATTAGAGTATTAATTCGGCCGAAATGGTCCGGACGCAAAATTTTGAACTGGACGTGGGGGTGGAATACCGCTGGAATTACTTCTGGTATAGCTGGCGGGAGTCGCTGGTGGCTTCGTCTATCAAGACGCACTGGTTTTATTTATAATGTCTTTGTGATAATGTCACTGTAATATATTTTGCAATGTTTATTTTTCTTTGTTTTCTTTTTTAACCGGATTCGGCGGTAGCGCGTACATTACTTGTCGAAGGCTGAAGTTTTATATTGGATGTGTATTGTATCATTTATGTATGATATCTAACATCGATAAAAAAAAACAACAATTGTATAACAAAAGAACAAAATGACAACCTTAACAAAGCATGACCGTTTTAACAGACAGTTTGCATATAGTTCTTTTTCATTCACCGCTTGCTTTGTTAGACAAGAAAGGTGTCAATAAAACAGATTTAGTTTTAATCGTATTTTAAAGATTCCGCGTTTAGTACAAGAGTAGTACAAAATGGTACCACTCAAGTACAAGTGTTAGCATTTTAAATATATTTGCCTGCTATATTGATATTATATTTCAATTAAGGCAATGGAAACAATTGTTGCATTCTAAATGAATACAACTGATACCTATATTTCACCTACAATCCTGTTTCTTTATCCTAATTAATCTAGCAGTTCTAGTACATAAATTAATAATTATACTTTTGTTACTTCCCTTTAAACTTATCCAGCACACAAATTATAATTTGCTTTTGCCCCATCAGTCATTTAATGTTAACCCCTCAGATAACGGCATTCCCCATTGTAATCCTGCAATGCAAAGCTGATTAGAGTAATTACCACACACAATAGGTCCTCCAAGATGGAGCAAGATGCCTTTGTGTTCAACATCGACCTCGCGTGCAGGTGCACTCAAGCGTAAATCAGGACAAAAATAACTGCTGTTGACTGAAACCGTTACAAAGCTAGCTCCAGCACCATAAACGCTAACGCACACAGTATTTCGCAACAGCATGTCTTTTAAGTATTGATAATGAATTAAATTTCTGACCCAAATGTAAATCTTTTAAAACGCGTAGTCGTTTCAATTTCTCAATCCGAAACGCCGCGTGCAAACGAAAATACATCACCGCACAACTATGATCACAAACCACTAATTATTTTTACCAGTGCTAGTATTAAAATGCTCTTATAGAACTGTACTATTATTTGTTTCTTAAATGCCACGATTATGATCATTCTGATAACTATGACGATTATCATTATTATGATTAGTATGATGATTTTGAATATGATATGATGATGATTGTGATAATTTTATCAAGTTTTTGGTATTTTGATTATAGATCTCACATTATTGCTATTATTATTATTATTATTATTATTATTATTATTATTATTATTATTATTATTATCATATGTTCCGACTGTGTATCTTATTATTTAAATACCCCCCGTATATCATCTACACAATTGTGTTAACGTAAAAATTATCGGAAATTACTAATTTACTAACAATTTTGCTTTGTTATATTGCCCTAATTGTATATGTTATATACTTGGGTGAAAATAAAAGTCTTGTTCTGTTCTGTTCTTCTGTTTATTGTGACAACTACTTAATTACGATAATAAGTAAGTAATTACAACAAAACCGTTTTCCCTTTTTATCCTTACTGCCGCGTGACAAACACGTGACAAACTGTTAAGAAGCTTAAGCAGCACATGTCTTCTCAACACCTGTTTAGTATATACTAGATATAACCCACAGTTAAGTTATATTGTAAAAAAACTACTGCAGACAAATAATGGTGCAAGTCAAAATGTTGGAAGGAACCATGATTTTCTACTTCATTGTGTTCATGTTGTGTGCATGGAGTGAAGCAGGTAAGTTTATATAATATATTTCACAAAAATTGTAGTACTTATTGTAATTTTATACATTATTATAATCATACAGATATATATTGAAATAATTATAACCAATATTATTCACAAAGTCTGAAGCGATATTTGCACATACGACAGAAGCACTAAATATTCAGCATAATAGCAGAAGAATACAAAAAGCTTTTGTGTAACCGTTGAAAGTCTGCAAACTTATAATTTTCATTAAGACAATATGCTTTTTGAAAATTTGAAATATTATTCATTTATAATTGTCATTGGCCATTGATAATTCAATGCGTCAATTCATTTACATCACCCATTATGCCATTTAAGTAAATTCTTGTTGTCGTTAAAAAAAAAAGTTACATCCTTACGGAACAATTAGTAACGAGATTCTCTCTCGTTTTCTCACCAAAAACAGAAACACATCACTAAATCATCTCGGGGACGTTAGAGATACACTTCGTCTTAATATTCTTTCTATATATTATCATTGTCGATATCTGCCGGTATTTATTGTAGTAGTACTTTTGTTTTTCTAGCAAAGTAAATCGATTAAAATTATTTTCTTTAATTGTTTCTTGCAATAAAAAGGCAGTTTTTTCTTTAAATCTAGTAAACAATAATAATAATGTTGTGCATACTCGTAGACTGTCATTTTAATATATATTTGAATAAAATAAAATGTTATGGTGGCATAGAACTGCCTTACCATTACTACTTAAGATTCGCGAAAACTTTCGTGTAAACTAATAAAGGTTCGCAAAAACTTTCGTGTTAACTACTTAGCGTTCGCGAAAATATTTTTGTTACCACTTATTTATTATCTCGATATTAAGTTAGCGTTTGCGAATATATTTTTTCTAGAGATTTTATTATTATACTAAATGACATAAAAGGGCCCAGAACTGACATAAGATACATTTTCTTGCGTCTTCCGCAGTACAAGCAGATAAGCAGATAAATGTCTTCCGAAGAAAAAATTCGCAAACGCTATCAAGATATAAGATAAATAACACGAAACTTAAGTGGTAACACGAACATTTTCGCGAACCTTAAGCAGTTTTATGCCACCATAACATGTAATAGTGGACATTATATTATACTTACTTAACTCATTTTTCCAGACGTCCGGTACCAGTGTTCCCATTAAATTTTTGAATTATAATATTTAGAATTGACATAACAATGTTGAAGTTTGATTTAAATTTAGTACACACTATGATAATATAATGAGCCTTAAGATGTGTATACTCATGAACTGAATGCCTAACTAAACCATAGTCAACAATTACGGAAGTGTGTCCGCTCTTTAGACTTGCAAAGACATAATTTCTATCTTTCCAGCCCTCCGGTGCTTTCCTAACGGCACCATCGTGGTACCCAACCCCAACGTCAAGTTCAACGTGGCGGATGTGACGTCAGAGACGTATCGACTGAGAGACGCTGAGGTGCACGTGGAGGTCTGGCTTGACCACTGTGAGATGGTGAGTACGCTTACACGTTCTAGTAGCTGAGAGACGCCGTGGTGCACGTGGAGGTCTGGCTCGACCACTGTGAGATGGTGAGTACGTTTACATGTACTAGTAACTGAGAGACGCTGAGGTACACGTGGAGGTCTGGCTCGACCAATGTGAGATGGTGTGTACGTGCACTTAGCAATTTCTAGTTTGTGACACTATGTCTTCTGCTTTTAGCAGAATTGAATATGGCCTCTACAGCGTTTCGTGCTATTAGAAGACTTGAATATAGCCTTTACAGCGTTTCTGTACTACTATATCGATAGTATTGTAAATGGTTCTCTGACCCGATTGTGATCATTTTCAAATTCTGGACATCTTAGAAGCACATGTTTGTTAAGAACCTCTAATACATTAATGCTATTAAATATTTGTCCCTAAACAAGGCTAAGAGGTATTGTTTGATTAAGCACTTTATACGAATTATGAATGTTTAGACAGTACTCGGAAGAATGCGCTTTCTAGTGATTTCTAGATTATTCTTCACTAGTAATGTAACGTTATGTAAATATAATCACAGACACGCACTCACACACACATACACGCATGCTCTACTCTTCCAGGACGCGACTCACGTGGTGACATTCTGGGAACGCAACCCACTAGGTTTCCTCACAGCGGACAATTTCCTCGCACAGTCTGTCGTCTGCAAGCAGATCCCGAACGAAGGCGTCATCCATGACGTCAGTGTGGGACTCCATGTCACGTGAGTATTTCGAGAATTTGTTACGGTTGAAACAGACTACATGATATTGAGATAGCACGTGACGTTTTGTGATCGCATACTTTCCGTGATGCATGCGATGATGCGTTTCTAAAGTTTATATACACGTATGCGCGACATTGACATTAATAGAAAGCAGCAAAACACATGCTTATAATCATTTTAATTATAGACTACCGGTATATTATCAGAATCGAGTAATCAAACAATTAGGAATCGAATCCTTAGTTGAAAAAAGATACTTTGCATCCCAGTCAACATTTTTATATTTCATATCTGAAAAAAAATCATGATTCGTTTTGATCAGTTATACTTCTTAAATAAGATGTTCCATTTCATTGTTAACCATTTCCAGGGAGGACCCTTCGATACCCACAATGGAGCAGGAGTTGGAGAACGGTGTTCGCATAATAACGCGAGAAAGATCGTCTGGGACTTACAGATAGGTAGGTGGAGGAGTGTTATTTAAATGATAATTGATAGGTGCTTGATATATGAAGAATAAAGGAACTCGCTTGTTTTATGCTAAAACTTTCTTGATTTAACTGTTTACACAGGTAACTAAAGTTTCTGCTAAAGATTCGATTTGTATCGAGCTACGAGTCAAATGTTTTAAATAGTTCGCACTGGTAAAGTAACTGCTTTAGGAATCCACTTGTATTGTGCTACAGGTGAAGTAGGATGTTTTAAAGTGTTCATACTGCAAAAGTAACTGCTTCATGCGAAATCCACTTGTATTGTATTATAAAGAAAAACATAAACTATTTCAGAAACGTGTTCAGAGATATGCAATATTTGAGGAAACCGGTGTTAATAAAATGTTATACTACGAACAAAATTTATAATTCTTCAGAAAATATATACGATCAGTTTAATAGTCAGTTTTACAGTTAAATAGTACAAGGTTGCTACATGGTTTTCATTTCAGCGGAATTCAGAATAGTTCCGGAAGTGTGCAGCTACATGTCGAAGACCGGCCCTGTGGTCCTGGTTCAGAACGGGTAAGTCGCAATCACAGGCGAACACACAAACTAGTTAAATGTATAAACGATGAGAAGAATAAAGGTAAATTGCTGATGGTGTTGAATGGAAAATCACTTCAGCGCGTGAAATCAGTACAAAATACGTTATAAGAGAAAGCACTAATTGATGTAATTTGTGAAGACAAAACAATATACCTGATTTCTATGTTCTATTTCTTGTATACTAGTAATCTGTCAATATACTAATACGTACAGCAGGTATCCTGAATTTTAAACTACACTGATTTTCGATTTTTCCTGTTCAACTTTTATTTCTTCGTAGCGTCTAAATTATTTCTCTGTCGATGCCTTTTCCCAGACTGCAGTATAGACGATTCCAGAATCGACAAATTGACGGCCGCCATTTTGTTAGTCATGTGACCTGTCCGCCATTACGGTACTGAAGAATAGATAAAACTTCAGAAAGTCAATTGGCTGAAAAGATTCTCAGAATATTATGGAAAAACTCGCTGAAATTCGTAAGTTAAATTTTTTATGTTCACGGAATACGATGTTTGAACTCCCTTGTAATATGTTCGTGGCATGTGTTTACTGAATTCGCTCGTTATACAGCTGACAAGTCAAAAGATCAATGTACATGTAAACATAAACAACCGACTGTCGAGTGACTTTTTCATCGTTTTGTGTAAGGATAGAATCTAGTTTGGATATTTGATTCGGTGAATACATTACTTATTGACGTAATTGACATTTTTTATTAAAGGGCCTACTGTTGAAATACCTTTTTAGTGACCACCTAGATTAAGTATATTGTTTATGGTGTTTTATTTATTTTCTAGGATTACCCCCAGATGATGCCAGCTGGTCTAAGAACAGTCCAAATCAATGGCCACGGTTAGAATATGAAGACCTTGTGGACTATATGATACATAAAAAAGCCTATGATGGAAGACAAATGAAAGCATTTAGATCTTTGTATGGGAAAAACTATGTGGACAGTGGATGGCTTGGTGATATATATTACTGTAAGGATGGAACACAACACTTCTTCAAAGCTACTGTTTCACCTAGTCAACCTGGTGTTGGACGGATTGACTACAAGGTTTGGGTAGCTGTGTCAGATTCAGCCATTGATACTGGATATTGTACCTGTCCAGCTGGATCTGGAAAGAGTTGCAGTCACATAGCTGCAGTTGTTTATGCCGTCATCATGGCTTGGGATCACGGTTTAGGAGGAGAAACATGTACCGATAAACCACAGCTTTGGGGGAAAGGTTCGGCCAAAGTTCTGACCAGTCACCAGCAGCTTGCTGATATCATTGCTGAAAATTTCAGACTTAAGGAAGTGGAAGACATAGTAAATAAACCAAAGCAGTACCTAGACCATAATGAGTTGAAATCATTTGTTGAAAACAGTGCATTCAAACCCCTTTGGGAGTGTAAAGGAACCATGCTGTCCAAAATACTGAATGCCCCAGAAACTAGAAATTCAGATAAGCAGCCACTAGTTCATGGACCCCATGATGTTGATACAGATAAACCAGCAGTGCCGTCTTGCAGCTCATGTAAAGTCTTTTACAATAAGTATGTTGAAATAGGTTATGCTAACATTAATGTATTAGAAAAGGCAACAATTTGCCAGACGTCAGTCATGTGGGCAGATAGTCGCAAAGTTCGGTTAACTGCAAGCACTATTAATAGTATCCCAAAGACATCACGCGCTGATCCAGAAAAGTTTGTCAATAACCATATATATGATAGGTTTAAAGGTTGTGCTGCCACGAAGTACGGTCAGAAGTTTGAACCAATCGCTCGTAAATGGTTTGAGCATTCTAGTGGGCTGCCAGTTAGAGAGAGCGGTATTGTGATAAGAGAAGGAGAGGAATATTTGGCCGCCAGTCCTGATGGTGTGATTGACGAAAATACAGTTATTGAAATCAAATGCCCAACAAAGTCTCTTGATGGACTTGTTTCCTCTGGAAAGTATGATGTTTGTTATGATGAAGACCACAACATTATTCTCAATCCAAAGGGCAAAAACGGATATTACACCCAAGTTCAGATGGCTATGTACTGCACTAAAACTAATCTGTGCAAGTTTATTCTGTGGACAGCTGAACAACAGATGGTATTAGATGTTGTGTTTGACAAGAATTTTGTAGATAACTTATTGCCACGGGTTAGAACATTTTATTTCAAGTATATGTTACCCCGCCTTACAGATGAGTTTCATTTCAATAGACTGAAACTTTCAGTAGAATAGAAGAGAGTGTGTAAATAAATCAGTCTATTGAAATGAAACTCATCTGTAAGGCAGATGATTCGAACAATTTTTTAGACTGTTCAATTATTCATTTAAGATTAAAAACTATTTTAAATAATAACGTCAGGCATCAGAATATTGATATACTTCTGTTTACTTATATTGAATATAGGAAATGATTTATATAACCAAAGTTATTTTGTTCACTTTTACTCGCTTCTCATTTGATTTTTTTATTTATTTATCTCCACTAACACTTCAACTAGTATAATTTATAAGATTTGTAATATTTGTTATGTGCAATTATGATGATTTGATAAAAAATTAAAATTAAGAAAATTATTGTGTTTCTTACATTATTTGAATAAAATATGTTGCAAATGATGTTAATCTTGAAACTAAGACTGTATATATTTGCTGTAAAAGTCTTGTACTTTGTGAGATTTTAAAATTGTTGTTTTTGTTCATTCTTACTAGCACTAATATATACATGCATTTATAAAATACATATAGTAGCCCATTACCCAATTACTTGTAGTATTATAGTGTCAAACTCATAAAATTTACAGAATAAATCCTCACATGATACAAATATTTTACAGTATTACAGTATATCGTAGGGTCTAAAAGTAAAGTAACACTGACAGGGAAATATGTTTATTAATATTAATGTACACATTTTAATGAATAATGTAGATCAGTGTTACATTTAAATTATGATACACATAGTTTAACACAAGAGATCAGTGCATTCAGATTCATAATAAATGGTATTTTTTCTCACTAGCTCTACCACAGAGGCAGTTTTCTTTTTCATAACATTAATGAATTTTGTAGATATTCATAGCCATAAGCGGACCGGCTAGCTCAGTTGGTAAAGCGCTAAACTACAAATTAGAGGATCATGGGTTCGATTCCGGGCCCGGCCACACAACTTGTGTGGTAATTGGTCATGAAAATATGTCTACGGCCATTCTCCCCCTAGGCGTGTCAAGCTAAATATTCCTGCTTTCATGTTAACTGGTTTACAGATTCAAGTAGGAAAGTTTTCAGTTACTGGCATAAGTATGTGCATTTAGTACTGGTAAACCAGCTAACCCAGGAAAAGAGTGATTAGGTTAACTGACCGCCGTGATATGACAGAAATACTGTTGAAAATGGTGAAAAACAAAAACAAAACAAAAAGCAGTGCTTATCATGAGTTTCAATTTTAGTCTTCAGCTTCCTTGATAAGTTGATCCCTTAAATTACACAAAGCTGCAACAGTGCAAACAGTTTTGTTGGCGTTTCTTAGGGATTTATTTGCAATTTTTGTATTCAAAATACGGTATGATTTCATCCTCATTATTGCTCGTTCTACGTGAATCCTGTTAGAAGCAATTCTTCTAGTGTCTATCACCTCATATTCTGTTAACTGCTTCCGGCCCTTCATGAAAGCAGGAATATTTAGCTTGACACGCCTAGCACACAGATCTTCACTGATAGTGAAACCTCTATCCGCCATAACCTCGTCTCCAGGGAGGAGGTAGTTAAAGAAGCCACTGTTTTTAGTGATATAATTGTCACTGGCACGTCCACCAAATAGAGATGACACAAACATTATGAACCCGTTAGGTGCAATTGCAATTAGAAATTTTCCTGTGTTATTGTTTTTGTATGTGCTCCATGTTTTCCCGCGTGCGTTTAACTGAAATGGTCTCTGTATAAAAATTTCAGAGCAGTCAATAAAACACGTTGTATTTGGATATGTATCCGCAAAAGACGATGGTAGTGTTCTACGTATTGTGTCTCTTGGAAGCCACATAACACAGTTATCATACAAGTGCTTTGCCATAATGCTTATCCATGAATTAAATATACTGCTCATTAATTGCGTAGAAACATTAAAGCGTCTGCCCAAGTCACAGAAAGTCAGTCCAAGTCTGAGGCGTAACAATACAGAAAGTATCTGGTCTTTAACTCTGAGCTTGTATGGTAATTTTTTTCCAAACACTGATAAAGTCTTAATTAATGTTAATAGTACTGTCAAACTGAGACCAGTGTAAAACCTTGCATCCGAGTCATTAGTGACATTGTCAATAGAAAATTCAGCTGAAGTTTGTTGGCATGAAGCATTCCTTGTCTTTTTAGTATATCCATACTTGTGGTCTAAAGCAACGATGTCAATTGTCTGGGTGCTTGAATCTACCATCTTTGGCTTGTTGTAACACTGACCAGGATTAAGGGTACAACACACAGAAGAACATTCCTGGCTGACATTTGAATTAAATACAGATGCTGGTAATGGGGTTGCTGTTAGAATGTCTGAAGTACAGGATGTTTCAAGAGTTGACAACTGTTTGCTCTCTGAAGCTGATCTATGAGTATTCATGTTCAATGACTTCCTCACCAATGGTGGCCTTCTTGCAGGTGTAGTCATGTCTTGGACTGTATAACCCATGTTTAATATTGGTATGGGATTTTCCTTGGTTGGACGTCCATCAACAAAGTGAACCGAGCAAACCTGAAAGACAAAGAAAAATATTATTATCTACTGAATGACTACAATAAACAATGGTAATAGTGAAACTACAAAAGATCGAAAAATTTAACCGGGGGGGGGGGGGGCGCAGGGGTGTAAAATTTTACTCGCCCACTCGAATTGGTGACTCAAATGCTCCGGGCTAATAGGTGACCCATTTTAAGATCAGCACCCTTATTTTGAATCAGGTTCTTGTCTGGGAGAGAGGTGATTAGGCTGTGTCGATTTGTGCGCTCGTGGGGGTAATATTTTCATTGACAGCTTTTATTTTCCCTAAACATATCAATAAACGTCGATATTCAAAATATATTTGGAGAAAAATCATGTCTTGGTATGGGTGACTGTGAAACTTAGGGCGACTACGAAGTAACAAAGTACAAACTAAGGGCGACTTGATTTTGTCAGCTGGTAGCCCTGCAGGGGCGAGTGGCTTTTAACAGATTTTTAAACCCCTGGGGGGGGGGGAGGCAGGATATATTATTCGTTTGCTATCAGTGCATGCAAGGTACCATTTTCAAACAGAATCTATAACATGTCCATATTGCTTTTATTTCTACTTTCCTTAGAATAAACATCGTCAGTACTATACGTATAATGTCGTTCAAACATATTTCACTGAGCCTCTGAGGCAGAGTTTTTTATACACAAGAATAGTGTTTATACACATGTACACTAGATACTACAATAGGTTTAAATAATTACCAAAGACTTAGATGCTGGGTTGAAGTCCTTTCTGTTAAAAGATTTAATCCATAGCCGTCTTTTTTCTTCGTCAGCTGGAATACAGTGGAGTTTGTAGGGCGGTAAACACGGACAGTCTTTATGTTTACTGTTATGTTCTTTACACAATGAAAAGTTCCAATCGTGAAGCTTTTTCTGACTATTCGTACATCCCACTACAACACATTGCTTTCCACCACTCCTTTGATAAAGCATTACCACAAAGAAATACAAAAAACTAGCGTAAATATTGCAAGAAAGAAACGATTGTTTTTATCGCTCAGCTGTACAGTATTGATTTTTCTTCAGTACCGTAATGGCGGATTTAGAGAGTACTCAAGGGCGGTAAGTGCGTAAATACTATTTTCTGGAATCGTCTATTTAGCAGCATGACTATGTAACCCTATTGTTTGTTAACTGCATATATGATTGAAACTTTTACATTTTAGATGCAGTAAGGCTTCGAACAAATTGAACGACTTTGTGCAGAATGCCGACGCCGGCGGCTTCCTGATGCTATTTCCGGTCAGCTTCACAGACCGTGCCGAAAATAACGTCGCCATTGTGTGTTCCGTTAGAGTGTGTCCGCCTTGGGACGCAGACAGCTGCAGTGCGGTAAGTTGTAATTAAATATAAATGTTTTATTCAAATAAATACCATCAGATGTAAATAATTTTCTTACAATAACAGCTTGAAAATCGTGTCGTTTGCACATTTAATTGGTTTAAATTTACATGAAATTTAAATAAATGTCTTAAATTGAACAACACGCTGTTATATATTTAGTGTAATTTAATGTCAGATGTCTGTTACACCATTGCATTTATTGCAATAGAATCCAATTAAACTTATTTCACTATATAAAAACAAACCTTTCTTGTTTATCTTAGAATTGCGGACCTAACGGAAATAGTAATCGACGACGACGCCGCCATACACGAAAGCGCTCCACTTCCGATCTGAGGTCAGAGGTCGCCATTCTCACACTCCAGTTTGACACGCCGGATGTTCCGTCACACGTCTACAACGCACAGAGCCCAACGACGACGCCGACCTCTTGGATGGTGCTGTTATTTCTTGCCCTGGCTGTGATTTAGTGTTTACTTCTTTGAAACTGACTTTTGATTGATGCAGCTCATGTGATTGCCGTGCTATATATTGTGTATATATTGTAAAATAATGTATATAAAGGCTTGCCACATTTATATCGTACGTTACTTGTTTTACCAATTTTAAATTAAACTTTTTATTGATTTGATCCTCATTTAGGTTTTCTCCATGTATACGTATAATTAGAGATTTTTTGTTTATTTATTTTTAGAGATGTCAGACATGATACTAGACGCTTTCGATTCATTTTGGTCCAGTTTTCATAAAATTGCTAACATCATGTAAATACATGATAGGACTGTCATCCACAACTTAGGTCCATATGGTATTTTTATAATACATATTTGGAGCATTTTACACATTATATGTGACACGTTTCCAAATATGTTCTATTAGAAGCTTTCGTCCAGTTCGGTCTATTTGACATATATGTAAAAACACAGTTTAAAGGTACTATGTCATTAAAAAAGGGCCTTCAGGGGGCATTTTTCTTTTTAAAAAATCAGAAATTCAGATATTAATACTGACATGCAATAATGGTTAAATCCGGGTATATATAATAAAAAAAGAGTGCGTTCATTCTGAGATAAATCAATTTATAATATGGGTCTTGTTTGTTTGGCCCTTTTAATGTTTACATTTTGACGTCATAATTGTGAGAATTTTCTTAAACCATAGTTTACACTCTATTTCTTACCAAACATGATAACGCAGTTGATTAAAGCGCTGTCTGCTGTCGTTTCTTCGTATGGCTCCTAAGTCGTTAGTTCGATACCTGCTTGGGGTTTTAATTCTCCGACGTTTGTGTTAACATATTTTTTATCTAATATCTTATATGCGTTTTATATTATGTTTTATTTATTTCATGCACATGTCTTTATAAAGTACATTTCTATCAAATAATATCATTTATAGTGTAATAGGAATCCAATTTTTCGACGACATAGGCCCTTAAAGTCTCACATGACGTTTGTACAACTTCGTATATGTCAAGCTTATGTTTCGTTTCGAGTAAGTAGACGTAAGCGAAGAGATTTAGAATTTCAAGAATATGTATTACTTTTAATTGGTACTGGGCAATTTATTGCATTTTCCATTTTCATGAATCCAAATGTGTATTTTTTGTTGTTGAGTTTGTTAATGCTATGTTTGTACTTGATATTATTTGAAACAATAATGTAAATATGTACATAATAGTATTGATGTGTGTACTATACATAAATAGTAATAAATCATTTGAAAAAAAGTAAACTAATTTTATGTTTGCGCACTCCTTTGGTATATAAATGAAATTTTTAAGTCAAGTTGAAAACTAAGTAAAAGAATTGAATTGCATGACCAATAATAAATATAAATATTGCAACGTCTGTGTTAAAATTCTTCGAATATCTAATTTCTTTTCCGGTATATTTAGTTCTATTAGATCAGAATTTAATATTTTATTTCCTTTAAAAATGACATGACAAGTTAAATGCGATATTCTTAAATGATATTCGCTAATTTTTCTATAGACAAAAGACAAAACTATCGTTGTTAAACGACCCAATAAACAACGCAAAAAGAAGTTCCTGACTCAGAGCGGAGCATAGTAAAAAGTAGTTTCAGTTACAGTTGCAAAAATATATGTCAAATCATGTTATAATCGAAATAATGTTCGCATCATCGTTGTTGATCGGCCAATAAATAAATTTTTGTCGTTCTGATGCCTGGCAATTAAAAAAACTCGCGCTAACGCCCTCATGGTTTAATTCATACTCATCAGAACTACAAATCGTTGTTTATTGGCCAATAAACTACGATAAATTGAAAATCATTTCTTAAATGTAATATGATATATCCATTACAGCATCTTATATTCAGGGGCGATCACTCACGCATACTCAGGGTCGCACCAGCAAACCTGAAGTTAACTTCTCTTTTCGCCGACTATTGTGCAATCAGTGTATATCGTGTAAGACACTGTTTTATTGTGTCGCCTGTGGCGACATATAGGGCTACGTTTAGCGGTGTCGGCGGCGGCGGCGTTGTGGGCGGCGGCGTCTTCGGCAGCGGCGTCCCCTTCACAATTGCTCTCATTGTAGTTATGCCGCCTTAAAAAAAAGTTCAAATAAGGCTTGTGCAGACAATAACTTAAGAAGTTTTTGTTGCAATCACCTTCCTATTATGCCTAAAAACAGTTCCCTAAGGTTGGGTTTTCGGCATAATTGCTCTTATCGAACTTTCGAAATTGAGTAATGCCCCCCCCCCCCCACCCCCCCTCCATCCCCACTTTTCAATGGGAAGTATTAGTGTGCATATAAGGAGGTTAAGTTCGGGTTTCGGCATAGTTGCTCTTATCGTACTTGAGTTATGCCCTGTCAGGCTACAAGTAAAAGAATATTCACATATTATGCTCTCTTTTCGAAATCAAACATATTGTCAAATAATGTGTTTGATTTGTTCATGACTTTGAACTTCATCATTATGCACCAATCAATATTTACCACCAGGGGTGAGCGTTGGGCTGACCCAGGGCAATTTGACTAATTTTATTTTTTGGGTCTAATTCCCCACCTTAGAGCCAAACAGTTTTGTCTAAATACCCTCGGTGGGAAATGCTATAGCTGTATCAAATGGCCCTGGGTGGCGGCAATATTACCGAGATCTAAAATCCGACCAAAGTATATTTCCATGGGAACCGGAATCATTCGGTATGTCGAAAAACCGCCTGTCGGGAATTGCTTTTAGTACATTCAGGACTCCTCCAGGGTACCGACTTCTTTGTTTTACGCTTACCAGAGGAGACAGGGATGCTATGCTCCCCCATGGATAGAGTAGCCACTGTTTAATTATGACAAAACTGTTGAACGTCCAGGGAGTGGACATCTGCAATGGAGAGGTCTGAGCACAACTTCCCAAACCGGTCCCAATCAGCCTCCTTGAGAAAAAATTGGATCTCATGGGAAGTGTGGGTGCCGGCCTCCTGCGTAACAGTGTCACACAGGGTGACCAATTGCAGGAAGTGGTCAGACCCCAAGTTATCATTGACAGTTTCCCATACAGAAGTACTGGCCAAGGAGGGGCTGGATACGGTAAGGTCTAAACATGAAGTAACCCCGGTAGAGTGAAACCTGGTTGGCGAACCGTCATTAAGCACAACAAGGACAACAAGGGTTTGCTCTTCCAACCAGTCAATCACAGCTTGACCTTCCGTGGTTGTATGTGTGGAGCCCCATGCGGGGTGGTGTGCGCTAAAGTCCCCTGTGTAAATAATATCACACGGTCCTTTAACAGTCCTAAGTTGTTGACTGATGCTATTAAGATACTCAAGTGCACACCCTCTTGCGTAAATGTTGACCAATATTAGTGGACAGTTCTTATTATGGTGAACTTTAATTGCCAGCACCTCAATGGCCGTACTACCATCAACCTTTAAAGGGTTATCCACTCACATTAGCTCATAGTTTATATTATCCTTAATAAAAAAAAGCCAATCGTCCGGCAATATTAGAGTCAAGATTAGTATGGTTTTTGAATTCTGTTTTGTAGCCGGGGATTTTCTTAACATTATTATCAGAACATTTTGTTTCCTGCATCGCCAGAATGCCAATAAAATTATTTAGGTCAAGAAAATGTTTAATGTCAAAAGCCACCTATATTATGAGAAATGATATTCAGCTGTCTATCCATGGTGGGGCTTACAACCTGCGCTTAATGGATGATATTTGGGGGATACGGGATGAGCGTGGGGTTCTAGCGTGAAGTTTCCGGCACGACCTTGGTGTTTTTAGCCGGCCGGTTGAGTGCAATGGCCGACTGGGCCGGGGCCGGGAACCGCACGCTGCGTCGGCCCCGCCCCCCCCCCCCCCCCCCCAGGACGCCAGAAGTAACCCCGGGTTGGGCACGGGAGGAGGAGTGGCTGCCTTTGAATGGCTTTCTTCTTTGTGTTCAGGGGATGTGGCCATGACTTTGGGAGGGGGGCAGGTGTCTTTTTAAACCTGTCCTCCACCTTTTAATTAGGTAGGGCTTGACATGATACCTAGTTGGACGTCGGCGATCTTTGATCACCTCCGCCATAAGATCCGCCAGTTCACTGACGTCAATGGGGTGTAACTGGAGACCTTTGTGTGGCGGATCTTTAACATGGAGTAATGGGTCCCCTTTAGATCTTATGGTTTTCATGTAGGGGGAGGCCATTGAGGAGGTCTGGGTGTCAACCATTCTCGGGAACTTAGTGGAGTTACTAACAACCGGCTCCTCCTCTATGCCACAGACACCGGAGATGGACATGGTAGCATAAATGCTATCATGGACAGACACAATGGAGCCGTGCCCTGTGACATTAAACTCTGACCTGTCCGAGACGGTGGTCAGTCTTTCCGAGCTCGTTGACACCGGGTTTATTTCCCCATATCCCCGAGACAGAGAGACCCTGGGGCTAGGTGTCCTATTCTCTGAAATAGGAGAAATAGGGTGGTTGGGACTTACCTCAAGGAAGCTGACTGGCTTGTGGTAACTAGGGGTGGTGGGCGTTGACTGGAGCCTACCTGAGATCTCCGGGGAGTCAACGATTAAACAACTAGGGCTACCTTCGGGGGCCGATACCTGTTTGGGAGCCGTAGCGGGGGATGACCTTGTACCAGTGTCTGCTTCTGAGGGGGGGGGGGGTCTCTGCCACGGGTTTCTGTGACCGTGCTAGTATCCGCTTCTTAGCTTCAAACCAGGTTATCCCCTCCGTTTTGACTAATGTGGCCACCATTTGGGCCCGTATGTAAGAGGGGCATCCTTGTTAGGCTGCTGAGTGCAGATTACCGCAGTTTGCACAACAGCGGTAGTTTTTGCGGCAATATCTGGCCGCGTGGGAACCAGCACATCGACTACACCGTTGTTTATTGTTACAGCCACCGCGACCAGCTATATGTCCAAAGGACTGACAATGAAAACAACGAGGGGGGTTACTGGCATGGGCCTGACTCCAATGACCATGTTTGTGCCTGCTACTGCAAGGAATTTGGGTATCGATCCGGCAGTAGCAAAGGTTACACGAACAAGACGTGGAAAGCCATTAGGAGCGGGTCTAGGGGTGTTAAGTCTATCAAGTGATAAAATTTCGCAGTTAAGATGGGGATCAAAAACAAGGGAGTTACGAAGTTGGGCAAGGTCTTCATTTTCTGGTATGCCTGCCAAGGTGGCATAAACAGTCCTTAGATTTCTAGGAAGAGTGGCACGGACGGATACATTGCCAAGTGTAAAGATGTTTTTGCTAAGTACAGATTGAAAACCTTGAGCAGACTTGAGTTGGTTCAAATATAATTAGAGTATTAATCCGGACGAAATGGTCCGGACGCAAAATTTTGAACTGGACGTTGGGGGTGGAATACCGCTGGAATTACTTCTGGTATAGCTGGCGAGAGTCGCTGGCGGCTTCGTCTATCAAGACGCACTGGTTTTGTTTATAATGTCTTTGTGATAATGTCACTGAAATATATATTTCAATGTTTATATTTCTTTGTTTTCTTTTTTAACCGGATTCGGCGGTAGCGCGTACATTACTTGTCGAAGGCTGAAGTTTTATATTGGATGTGTATTGTATCTTTCTTGTATGATATCTAACATCGATAAAAAAAACAACAATTGTATAACAAAATGACAACCTTAACAAAGCATGACCGTTTAAACAGACAGTTTGCATATAGTTCTTTTTCATTCACCGCTTTCTTTGTTAGACAAGAAAGGTGTCAATAAAACAGATTTTGTTTTTATCGTATTTTAAAGATTCCTCGTTTATTGCGACAACTACTTAATTACGATAATAAGTAAGTAATTACAACAAAACCGTTTTCCCTTTTGATCCTTACTGCCGCGTGACAAACACGTGACAAACTGTTAAGAAGCTTGAGCAGCACATGTCTTCTCAACACGTGTTTAGTATATACTAGATATAACCCACAGTTTAGTTATATTGTAAAAGCTACTGCAAACAAATAATAGTGCAAGTCAAAATGTTGGAAGGAACCATGATTTTCTACTTCATTGTGTTCAACATGTGTGCATGGAGTGAAGCAGGTAAGTTTATATAATATATTTCACAAAAATTTTAGTACTTATTGTAATTTTATACATTATTATAATCATACAGATATATATTGAAATAATTATAATCAATATTATTCACAAAGTCTGAAGCGATATTTGCACATACGACAGAAGCACTAAATATTCAGCATAATAGCAGAAGAATACAAAAAGCTTTTGTATAACCGTTGAAAGTCTGCAAACTTATAATTTTCATTAAGACAATTTGCTTTTTGAAAATTTGAAATATTATTCATTTATAATTGTCATTGGCCATTGAATAATATTCAATAAAATGTTATGGTGGCATAGAATTGCCTTACGATTACTACTTAAGATTCGCGAAAACTTTCGTGTAAACTAATAAAGGTCCGCAAAAACTTTCGTGTTAACTAGTTAGCGTTCGCGAAAATATTTGTGTTACCACTTATTTATTATCTAGATATTAAGTTTGCGTTTGCGAATATATTTCTTCTAGAGATTTTATTATTATACTAAATGACATAAAAGGGCCCAGAACTGACATAGGATCATTTTCTTGCGTCTTCCGCAGTACAAGCAGATAAGCAGATAAATGTCTTCCGAAGAAAAAATTCGCAAACGCTATCAAGATATAAGATCAATAACACGAAACTTAAGTGGTAACACGAACATTTTCGCGAAACTTAAGTAGTTTTATGCCACCATAAAAAGTAATAGTGGACATTATATTAGACTTACTTAACTCATATTTCCAGACGTCCGGTACCAGTGTTCCCATTAAATTTTTGAATTATAATATTTAGAATTGACATAACAATGTTGAAGTTTGAAATACTTTTATTTAAATTAAATACACACAATGATAATATAATGAGCCTTAAGATGTGTATACTCATGAACTGAATGCCTAACTAAACCATAGTCAACAATTACGGAAGTGTGTCCCTCCTTTAGACTTTCAAAGACATAATTTCTGTCTTTCCAGCCCTCCGGTGCTTTCCTAACGGCACCATCGTGGTACGCAACCCCAACGTCAAGTTCAACGTCTCGGATGTGACGTCAGAGACGTGTCGACTGAGAGACGCTGAGGTGCACGTGGAGGTCTGGCTTGACCACTGTGAGATGGTGAGTACGCTTACACGTTCTAGTAACTGAGAGACGCCGAGGTGCACGTGGAGGTCTGACTCGACCACTGTGAGATGGTGAGTACGTTTACATGTACTAGTAACTGAGAGACGCTGAGGTACACGTGGAATTTCTAGTTTATGACACTATGTCTTCTGCTTTTAGCAGAATTGAATATGGCCTCAACAGCGTTTCGTGCTATTAGAAGAATTGAATATAGCCTTTACAGCGTTTCTGTACTACAATATCGATAGCATTGTAAATGGTTCTCTGACCCGATTGTGATCATTTTCAAATTCTGGACATCTTAGAAGCATATGTTTGTTAAGAACCTCTTATACATTAATGCTATTAAATATTTGTCCTTATACAAGGCTAAGAGGTATTGTTTGATGAAGCACTTTATACGAATTATGAATGTTTAGACTGTACTCGGAAGAATGCGCTTTCTAGTGATTTCTAGATTATTCTTCACAAGTAATGTAATGTTATGTAAATATAATCACACACACGCACTCACACACACATACACACATGCTCTACTCTTCCAGGACGCGACTCATGCGGTGACATTTTGGGAACGCAACCCACTAGGTCTCCACGCAGCGGACAATTTCCTCGCACAGTCTGTCGTCTGCAAGCAGATCCCGAACGAAGGCGTCATCCATGACGTCAGTGTGGGACTCCATGTCACGTGAGTATTTCGAGAATTTGTTACGGTTGAAACAGACTACATGATATTGAGATAGCACGTGACGTTTTGTGATCGCATACTTTCCGTGATGCATGCGATGATGCGTTTCTAAAGTTTATATACACGTATGCGCGACATTGACATTAATAGAAAGCAGCAAAACACATGCTTTATAATCATTTTAATTATAGACTACCAGTATATTATCAGAATCGAGTAATCAAAGAATTAGGAATCGAATCCTTAGTTGAAATCATGATTCGTTTTGATCAGTTATACTTCTTAAATAAGATGTTCCATTTCATTGTTAACCATTTTCAGGGAGGACCCTTCGATACCCACAATGGAGCAGGAGTTGGAGAACGGTGTTCGCATAATAACGCGTCTCGGGAAAGGCACTTCCAGCGCACAGGTCCCCGTGCAGGCCGCGAGAAAGATCGTATGGGACTTACAGATAGGTAGGTGGAGGAGTGTTATTTAAATAATAATTGATAGGTGCTTGATATATGAAGAATAATGGAACTCGCTTGTTTTATGCTAAAACTTTCTTGATTTAACTGTTTACACAGGTAACTAAAGTTTCTGCTAAAGATTCGATTTGTATCGAGCTACGAGTCAAATGTTTTAAATAGTTCGCACTGGTGAAGTAACTGCTTTAGGAATCCACTACAGGTGAAGGAGGATGTTTTAAAGTGTTCATACTGCAAAAGTAACTGCTTCATGCGAACTCCACTTGTATTGTATTATAAAGAAAAACATAAACTATTTCAGAAACGTGTTCAGAGATATGCAATATTTGAGGAAACCGGTGTTAATAAAATGTTATACTTCAAACAAAATTTATAATTCATCAGAAAATATATACGATCAGTTTACATGCAGTTAAATAGTACAAGGTTGCTACATGGTTTTCATTTCAGCGGAATTCAGAATAGTTCCGGAAGTGTGCAGCTACATGTCGAAGACCGGCCCTGTGGTCCTGCTTCAGAACGGATAAGTCGCAATCACAGGCGAACACACAAACTAGTAAAATGTATAAACGATGAGAAGAATAAAGGTAAATTGCTGATGGTGTTGAATGAAAAATCCCTTCATCGCGTGAAATCAGTACAAAATACGTTATAAGAGAAAGCACTAATTGATGTCATTTGTGAAGACAAAACAATATACCTGATTTCTATGTTCTATTTCTTGTATACTAGTAATCTGTAAATATACTAATACTTACAGCGGGTATCCTGAATTTTAAACTACACTGATTTTCAATTTTTCCTGTTCAACTTTTATTTCTTCGTAGCGTCTAAATTATTTCTATGTTGATGCCTTTTCCCAGTCTGCAGTATTTTGCAGCATGACTATGTAACCCTATTGTTTGTTAACTGCATATATGATTTAAACTTTTACTTTTTAGATGCAGTAAGGCTTCGAACAAAGTGAACGACTTTGTGCAGAATGCCGACGCCGGCGGCTTCCTGATGCTATTTCCGGTCAGCTTCACAGACCGTGCCGAAAATAACGTCGCCATTGTGTGTTCCGTTAGAGTGTGTCCGCCTTGGGACGCAGACAGCTGCAGTGCGGTAAGTTGTAATTAAATATAAATGTTTTATTCAAATAAATACCATCAGATGTAAATAATTTTCTTACAATAACAGCTTGAAAATCGTGTCGTTTGCACATTTAATTTATTTAATATGTGGTTTAAATTTACATTAAATTTAAATAAATGTATTAAATTTAACAACACGCTGTTATATATTTAGTGTAATTTAATGTCTGATGTCTTTTACACCTTTGCATTTATTGCAATAGAATCCAATTAAACTTATTTCACTATATAAAAACAAACCTTTATTGTTTATCTTAGAATTGCGGACCTAACGGAAATAGTAATCGACGACGACGCCGCCATACACGAAAGCGCTCCATTTCCGATCTGAGAGGTCGCCATTCTCACACTCCAGTTTGACACGCCGGAAGTTCCGTCACACGCCGACAACGCACAGAGCCCGACGACGACGCCGACCTCTTGGATGGTGCTGTTATTTCTTGCCCTGGCTGTGATTTAGTGTTTACAACTTTGAAACTGACTTTTGATTGATGCAGCTCATGTGATTGCCGTGCTATATATTGTGTATATATTGTAAAATAATGTATATAAAGGCTTGCCACATGTATATCGTACGTTACTTGTTTTACCAATTTTAAATTAAACTTTTAATTGATTTGATCCTCATTTAGGTTGGCTCCATGTATACGTATAATTAGAGATTTTTTGTTTATTTATTTTTAGAGATGTCAGACATGATATTCGACGCTTTCGATTCATTTCGGTCCAGTTTACATAAAATTGCTAACATCATGTAAATACATGATAGGACTGTCATCCAGAACTTAGGTCCATATGGTATTGCTATAATACATATTTGGATAATTTTACATACGATATGTTACACGTTTCCAAATATGTTCTATTTGAAGCTTTCGTCCATTTCGGTTTATTTTGACATATATGTAAAAACACAGTTTAAAGGGACTATGTCATTAAACAAGGGCCTTCAGGGGGCAATTTTCTTTTTAAAAAATCAGAAATTCAGATATTAATACTGACATGCAATAATGGTTAAAACCGGGTATATATAATGAAAAAAGAGTGCGTTCTTTCTGAGATAAGTCCATTTATAATATGGGTCTTGTTTGTTTGGCCCTTTTCATGTTTACATTTTGACGTCATAATTGTGAGTATTTTCTTAAACCATAGTTTACACTATACTTCTTACCAAGCATGATAACGCAGTTGATTAAAGCGCTGTCGTTTCTTCGTATGGCTCCTAAGTCGTGAGTTCGATACTGCTTGGGGTTTTAATTCTCTGACGTTTTTGTTGACTTATTTTTATCAAATATCTTATATGCGTTTTATATTATGTTTTATTTATTTCATGCACATGTCTTTATAAAGCGCATTTCTATCATATAATATCATTTATAGTGTAATAGGAATCCAAATTTCAACGACATAGGCCCTTAAAGTCTCACATGACTGTTTCGTTTCGAGTAAGTTGACGTAAGCGAACAGATTTGGAATTTCATGAATATGTATTACTTTTAATTGGTACTGGGCAATTTATTGCATTTTCCATTTTCATGAATCCAAATGTGTATATTTTGTTGTTGATTTTGTTAATGCTATTTTGTACTTGATATTATTTGAAACAATAATGTAAATATGTACATAATAGTATTGATGTATGTACTATACATAAATAGTAATAAACAATTTGAAAAAAAAGTAAACTAATTTTATGTTTGCGCACTCCTTTAGTATATAAATGAAATTTTTAAGTGAAGTTGAAAAATAAGTAAAAACTTGAATTGCATGACCAATAATAAATATAAATATTGCAACGTCTGTGTGAAAATTCTTCGAATATCTAATTTCTTTCCCAGTATATTCAGTTCTATTAGATCAGTATTTAATATTTTATTTCCTTTAAAAATGACATGACGAGTTAAATGCGATATTCTTAAATGATACTCGCTAATTTTTCTATAGACAAAAAACAGAACTATCGTTGTTAAACTACCCAATAAACAACGCAAAAAGAAGTTCCTGACTCAGAGCGGAGCATAGTAAAAAGTAGTTTCAGTTACAGTTGCAAAAATATATGTCAAATCATGTTATAATCGAAATAATGTTCGCATTATCGTTGTTGATCGGCCAATAAACACATTTTTGTTGTTCTGATGCGTGGCAATTAAAAAACTCGCGCTAACGCCCTCGTGGTTTAATTCATACGCATCAGAAGTACAAATCGTTGTTTATAGGCCAATAAACTACGATAAATCGAAAATCATTTCTTAAATGTAATATGATATATCCATGTCAGATCTTATATTCAGGGGCGATCGCTCACGCATACTCATGGTCTCACCAACAAACCTAAAGTTAACTTCTCTTGTTCGCCGACTATTGTGCAATCAGTGTATATCGTGTAACACACTGTTTTATTGTGTCGCCTGTGGCGACATATAGGGTTACTTTTAGCGGTGTCGGCGCCGGCGGCGTTGTTGGCGGCGGCGTCTTCGGCAGCGGCGTCCCCTTCATAATTGCTCTCATTGTACTTGAGTTATGCCGCCTTAAAAAAATAAGTTCAAATAAGGCTTGTGCAGACAATAACTTAAGAAGTTTTTGTTGCAATCACCTTCCTATTATGCCTAAAAACAGTTCCCTAAAGTTTGGTTTTCGGCATAATTGCTCTTATCGAACTTGAGTAATGCCCCCCCCCCTCCCCACTTTTCAATGGGAAGTATTGGTGTGCATATAAGAAGGTTAAGTTCGGGTTTCGGCATAGTTGATCTTATTGTACTTGAGATATGCCCCGTCAGGCGACAAGTAAAAGAATATTCACTTATTATGCTCTCTTTTTGAAAACAAACATATTGTCAAATAATGTGTTTGATTTGTTCATGACTTTGAACTTCATCATTATGCACCAATCAATATTTACCCCCCAGGGGTGAGCGGCGGGCCAAACATTTTTTTCTAAATACCCTCAGTGGGAGATGCGATAGGGTTATCAAATGGCCCTGGGTGGCGGAAATATTACTGAGATTTAAAATCCGACCAAAGTATATTTCCATGGGAACCGGAATCATTTGGCATGTCGAAATACCGCCTGTCGGGAATTGCTTTTAGTCTTAAGTCCCGTATATGCCCGCCGCTCCCTCCGTCCCTGGGGAAAATATTCATAGGCGCATTAAACTGATTAATCATTAAAGCATTCTACATAAAATTGTCTAATTCTTGTTTACATGTGTTTATCATATCGCCACTCCCATATTCTTCAGATGTACTGTTGTCGGCACGCACAGTATATTCTGGGTTAAAGTGACCTCTGAGGTCATAAACTACGCTCAGAAGGACTGCATCACTCGGCAGATGACCACTGCGCAGACGACATATACAGTCACAGGAAGCGGCCTCACCACGCCAGAGTTCCGACCCGAACCGACAGCACAGCGTCCTGTAGTACCAGAAGATTTTACAACGTCCGTGGCGCCCGTTCCTAGTGTAACGTAAACCACTTTTGGTCAAGGTGACAGACAGACGACACTAGTGTCCAAAACAGCTACCGGAAGTACAGCAGTAGACGGTAGTACCGGAAGCAGTTTAGGCAAAACGACGATAAAAGGTCCCAAAAGAAATGCGCATTTAGCCAATTGTATTACTGAGATTGTGTTCGCTGCTGTTGCCCGGCTAGCTCAATTGGTAGAGCGCTGGACTGTCAATCCGGGGATGGTGAAATTATTTCTAAGGCCATTCTCCTTCTACCTCTGGTTCAAGTAGGGCAGTTGTCAGTTACTGGCATAGGTATGTGCACCTAGTACTGGTAAACCGCTTAGATCGGCGAAGCTTGCCAATGAAACGTGTGAGTAGGTTAACTGACCGCCGTGATATTACTGAAATACTGTTACAACGGCGTAAAATAAAAATAAACAAACATAGCGACGTCTGTAGGTTACGCATGCGCAAATAAATTCCTTCATTGTTACATATAAAATATTCAATGTTTGATCTCAATTTTCACCATGACCAAGCGACTTCCCAATATATCACCATACATTGTTTGAAAGATAAGGCCATAACCTTTTGAAAAAACAGCATGTCAAAATTTTCTATACGTTCTAACTCAAAATATTTACCTTAGAATTAACACAACGGTTTTAACAGGCATGGGGGCTGCCATTTTGTGCATGAATACATGGGCCAAAATTTATGAAGCTGGGAACCATTTAAGATACAGTGGTGCCTAAAACTGTTTTTTTTTCTTATTTCTTACATATATACCTTTAAATTGATACCAAAACATATCATTTAAACTGTATTTTAAAAAGCATATGCATTATACACTGAACCCTATGTGTTTATTATTTAACTCTGAGGATGTGACTTCCGTTTTGGTGTAATTTGACCTGTAGTCTATTCCGTTACCACTACATTATATAGTCAAAACGCTGACAGTGTAGACAGACTGTTGCCGAGAAAGGAAACTAAAAGCAAGTGAATTATGAGATTTTTTTTTAAATCTTACGAACATTTATTTGAATAAAATCAAATGTCTGTAATATAATTTATACAAAATAAATCTCGTAATTCATAAATATACAATCTACTATAAATAAATTGATATAAACTGGCATTTGACCTAATTGAAGTTGGAGATCCAGGCCACTGTCTTTTGTAAAGTATAACTTATATAGCGCGCATCTAATTCGATGCTATTTATCTACATTCTCGTCATTATTTTTTGTATTTCGTGGGAAACAACTATTTTGTGCAAATTGTTTAAAAAGCAAACAGAGTTAAATGCATACAAGTCAATCTACAACGGGCAGAGACAGCAGCTGAACGGTATAAGTTCGAATCAATTTTCAGTGTTTTACATCACAAGCGCTCTGATCGGTACATACCAATTTAATTAAAAATAAGTTAAATTACTTAAAAAAACATTCAAAACTCTATGCAGAAGTACAAGGCTTTTCCACAATTCTGATACATACGTCAACAACAATAACAGTCATCAATCGAGTGGTTATGATTGCTCCGCTATGTGTACTGAGACAATACACCGTTGTTAAACTTGTTGCAATATGTTGTAATGCGTAGTTAACCTGTACGCAGCACAAACAGAGACGCTATCACATTATGTGAATAGCCATTATATTAATGCACTTGTAGATGTGGAATAAATGGATTATTATTATTGTTTGTTAGTGTTTTAATTCCGATCTATTTCTTGTCATCTATTCATAGACTGTAGCATCGATAACAGGAAGGTTACAATATAATAATTCCAATCCTAATGTAATTTAATGTACAAGCGATAACTTTACCAAAAAATAAATGCAACATCTTGCACATAGGGAGCCTCATAACCATACATTTTCTAAAAGAGCATTCAAGCTAAATTGATTTAAGCAATAAAACGGGTATATCACGCAATATGTAAGAAAGAACTCGACACTTAACAAAGCTGACGTTTTATCACCATATTTTTACCGGCTACTTTCTAGTTGAATGTAACCCGCCTCAGCGCTAACGTCCTACTGTAGTATACGGCGTAACATTTGGGTCAAAAGTACATATACGCCTGATAGCTAAATATAGATGTAACTGTCGTTATAAAATCGTAACCGCAGTTACAATTATATGACTGCAGTCATAAATTTGTAACGGCGGTTACATTTACAAATATACCTGCAGTTATATTTAAACGAACAGTCACAAAATATGGCAGTCGTCATAAAATTATAACCGCGGGAACATTTTTCTCACCAAATGCTAAACTTAAGCTCTAAGTGTTTTTGGCGAATTAAGTCATGTCTTGTATAATGCCTTTTTGTCAAAACCGCATTCATTTATTTAAATAAGATTTTTTAAATTTTAAAATCAATGTAAAGATACTTATTTCGTAAAAAAATGAATCAGACAAAAAGTGTAACTGCAGTTATAATTTTATGACTACTCTCATATGTTTTTACCTTCCGTATAAATTGTAACTGCTGTTATATTTGTAAATGTAACTGCTGTTATCAATGTATGACTGCAGTCATAGATTTGTAACTGCGGGTACAATTTTATAATAACAGTTGCATCTATTATTTAACTTCCGTGATTATATGTACTTTTGACCCAAAGGGTACGCCATAGTCCTGTACTTGGTTATGTACAACGAGTAACGCTATCTGCTTCTTTCTTCTTATTCAGTAGATGGGGCCTTGTTTGAGGTCGATGTCGTGTATATAATTTTGTTGTTCAGACTTTGTTTTGTTACTTCGAACGAAAACATTTGAAATGCTTGAAATATTTTGTTTAAGCGTCTTTGAAAATTACCGCCATGTACGATCACGGGACTGCTTCTTCTGTTTGATCTAAATTAACATGATTGTTTTCATGATTTAGGAATAAGTCTATTACCGTACTAGTTACTTACTTCGCCTATATACTGCCTAGTCATTTATTGTGTTCTATAAATATTGTATTTTTATGTAAAAAGTTTCTATTTCTTTCGGACGGAGAATATACTTGTTCATGTATTCATACGCCATGTATTTGTTTTGTTGGGCGTTTGTTTGTTTGCTGTGTTTAAACGAAACCGTTTATTTGTAAATTTGGCTTTTCACAATAGCCTTTATATTAAGCAAAGAGCCGTATTTTATATGTTGTCAATAAAATGTATGACTATATAAGGAAAAATCCTGAGCACATTTTACAGTTCAAATCCGAGTATCTCAATGGTTGATTTGGTCACGTGGTATCTAAGTGAGAGCCTATAAATAATAGCTCAGAACTCAGTCTTTCCCTAGGCTGCCCGGGTTCGCTCCCCACTCGGCGCAAATGAGTTTGGTTGGTGGTCACCATACCGGACAGGTGGGGTTTCCTCCTACTCCAACTTCCCCACAAAACTAGACTACACCAAAATTAAAAATATTTCAGTAAAAATATAAATAGCTGGAAATTGCAGCTATGATTCAAAATTCGTCCCGACTTTTGATGAGTCTAAAAGTAAATTAGACAGGGGTGCTGGGACACACCCCGGGTCCTCACATAATGCAGCTTTGGCGCGGAAGGATCTCAACTTAGAAACACACACACACACACCCACGCGCGCACACACGCACAGGCACACACGCACGCACGTACACACACACACACATTCGAAACTTTTAATTAGCCTCGTTGTTGCTTGATCTTAAATAACAAAACCCGGTGAGGTCAAGAGCTAGGTCTGGCCTAAGAAGAATCCAGGCAGATACCCACATACGAGGGGTGATCCAGAATTAACCGGACTAGCCTTGTGTTTTATTTATTGCTTAATATATTTTAATCAAAATTTCAGAAACAATTGTTCATTTATTATTTTATACGGAAAAAAGTATTTCCAAGCAAACACTTAGTATATTGTTTGTTGCAAAAGATATCGGGCTCCTGGGTTTCAAGCTGGTTGATCACCATGCATACTAGCCGGACCTCGCCCCGATGGATTTTCGCGTGTTTTCCTTGGTCAAGTAGGCATTGATGAGCACGTGTCTGAGACATTTGACCACCTGTCACGTGCGGTCCAGCGTGTTGTGTCCAAGTTAGATGAAGAGTGGTACATTAACATGTTTCAGCACAAACTCCTCGCAGCGGTTACCTCCCCTATCGGTTAACGGTAACCACTGCCATCACCAGTAAAATCCTTCCAGATCTGGAAGGATTACGTGTTTGTAACTTTTACTTATTTAATGCAACTCAGTGCATTTTTCTACATAATTGGACTTTTTATATATCGTTTGCAGTCAATAATGAAAACAGAAAAAGAACATAACTAATTAAAACCATCAATAATATCTAGAAGATTTTAATCGAGCATCATCACGTAGTTTGTTATGACGGCAGGAATTTTATTAGAGCTATGCTCGGAACCAGTAAAAACTTTGCGCTTAGGTTGGTTTCAGCAGTGGATAGCGCGCCAGGAGAAATGTGTAGCTTGCACTGGTGATTATTTCGAAAGATGACGTGCTGTTGTCGTCTGAGCGTGCCTGACCATCAATTACGGCTGTAATGTTTATTTATGTATATATATTTTATTTTTTTTGGAATTACAGCTATGCAAAGAGAGTACAGATAATAGATTGAAAACTTTACTATTTTGTGTATTTACTATGTGACTTGTTATTTTAAAATAACAACCGCAGTCCGGTTAATTCTAGATCACCCCTCGTACCTGTTTGTCAATTTCGTCAGCGTGGGGTTGTGACGAATAGCTATTATTGGTCATTTACTTTTCGTAACCAATGGTATACTACCGTCCTGTTATTGCTAGTGGGGCGGTACACTGTTACAGTATTAATAAGTTTGAAGAGGTTAAACGATAACAGTTGTCGACCTTAATGTGTGACGTAAATGAAAACTAATGTCTTAAATTTGCCTTTATGCACAGAGATCAAGTAACAATCTATTACCGATTTTCTTTGCCCGACCTCCATTTATGAATAACACACTGTTAACTTACAATTAAAATAATTGATAACACTATCATTAGACGGAGAGACAAAGAAACAACAAGTCGAGGATTAGTTAAAACCAGAGAATCTACTTTATTAAAAGATCTAAAAATACAAACACAAAAACTGTTAATAATAATAACGAAATAATAAATATTTTCCACATATTTCACATGTCAATCATATTCATTACAAGAACATTAATTTGATTATATAGTAAGTTCATACTGTTTTTGTTATTTGTTGTGCGTTGGTTTTGTTGTTGTTTTTAAAGCGCATGTCAACGTTTTGACCAATGTTCTGATGCACTTGCCAAACCAAATGTATTTTGTTTTTCAGAAATAACTGGGGAACCTTTCTTGATAAAATAGTAAAAACCACAATACCAAACACACACATTTTTTTCAAGTCATGACGATGAAACATAATATGATGATTGACTTTTTACATTCATGGTAGGTTAACACGAAACAATTATAAATTGTTGTTAATTGTTAGTTTCTAAACAAAACTTGACTTGTGTCATGATTGTATTTAATTGTGCTATACCTTACTATTATAACATTGTGTTAGAAATTGGAAGAAATATAATAAAACGTAGTAAACGTAATATACAAATAAAGTTGCAACTTTGTATAAATCGCTATTCTAACACGACACACGGCTTGTTTTCCATAGACAAAGAAATAAATAAAGTATAGGTTATTCTGCAACCTTATGGACAGAGCCTTATGGTATGAAAATAGTTCTGGAAATAATTCGCGGAAATTGTACAGTAAAATGCACGTGCTTAAACGCGCTTTAGCAAAATCGTAACAATCCTACCATTTCTGTATAATGTATTGAAACAAAAACCACACATTTAATGATACTTTGTATAATTACATTTACACGAAACGTAAAAGTTTTATTTTATTTGTGTTTTTAGCATGTTACTTTCACTGTAGTATCAATAAAATGACGCCATATTGCTTCTTTAATTTTTATCAATGAATCTGACGTCATTCGCTCAATTTTTATAAATGAAGCTAACGTCATATTGTTTTGTAATGATTATTAGACGTCACTGAAACCCGCGCGTAATGTGCTTTGTAGAATTATAGACGGAGTATAGAAAATATAGTTCTCATGCATTACCTTTAAAAATACAGACTAAGATAAAGTAGATCGTGTTAGAATCGAACAAATATTTTTCTATGATAATTTGTTGTCGAATAACCCACTGTCAGGAGTATAGATGCGTGTTATCAAATCACTCGTACTTCGCACTCGTGATTTTATTCCTACGCATCTATAATCCAGTCCTGAACGTAATTTATTCGACAACAAACTATGATAGAACAATATTATATCTAAACTAATATTTATACGCAATACAAAAACAATACATTATGCTAGTTGCAATAAACATTCGTCATTTCTATAATTGTTCAGAGTATAGTACAAGCTAATTGATCTGGATAAATGTCCTTATTTGTTGAAGTTCTGTTTCATTGAACTTTAATAACCGCATATTTATGTTTTAGCTCAACTGTAAACCTAGTCAATATATAGTTGTCCTGTACTTGGTTATGTACAACGAGTAACGCTATCTGCTTCTTTCTTCTTATTCAGTAGATGGGGCGTTGTTTGAGGTCGACGTCATGTCGTTGTCAGAGCGTTTCTACTCTAGTCGGGTACTTGGAGTTGTTCTTGCCCACATCGTCATACAGACTTGACCCGATTCTGTAAGAAATAACATTCTGGTTAAATGAAATCATAAAATACGCTACGACTCTTTATGATCTCATGACGAACAATAAGTCACATTCTGATGACCTTTGAGTCAGCCAAATCCGAGTCTTGCTTTCATAGTTTTGAAAGTGAACGTTGATTACTAGACTCTATATATGGCCTTATAGTTTTACTTCTAAGCTGGAATCCCAACTTGCAGTTATTACACGTTCACATTTGTACAATGTGAATATTTTTTTAGAGTCGGTTTGTTGACATACGCAAAACAAAACACTGTATGATTGAAGAAAAAAACACTATCAAATGCAAAATATCTTTGTTATGTATATAAAATACCAATTCTGGTCGTGAAAAAGCACGACTTAACGCTTCTGGAAAGGAACAATCTTTTAAGCTGATATGTAAATCACTTTTTGAGAAAATTCACAAAAATTAAACTTGATAATCAGTAAATGCATTGATAATAACAATTAATATCATACACTGCACTTACAAATAAAAAGGATGAAATTGAATGCAAAAATGTACGTTTAAATACTTGTAATCTATCTTGTACAAAGTATATTAAACAGTGTACTATTATACATATACATACTATATAAATATATAAACATCGTATTATAGAAATTGGAAAATTTGATTGATTTAGAATTAGATACATAATTCGAAATTTTTTCTAAAAGTATATAAAAATCTAATTTTTGTGCATGCAAACTAACATGTATTTGTTAATTTTCAATGTGCAGATGAAACTATCTTACCGTGCATTCCTTATTTTGTTGGACTTGTGTTTCTTATACAGGAACACAGCCAATGCCACCGCCAGAATCACTGCCAAAGGTACAGCCACCGCTACGCCAATAATTACAGCCGTCTTGTTGGACTTTGGATCTTCACAACCTTAAAATTACATAATCCGGATAATTACAAAACCGACAGTCAAACAAGTTAACCTTACAACAATCTAAGGTCTTTTTGATATATATATACACGCAGGTAACAATATCGGCGTTTCATGCAACATACCTGTGTTATGATTCAGCGAGGGCCGAAATCTTTTTATATTGACAGACATGTTCTAAAGCAATGCACTTCCATAAACAATGTACACTGATATGAGCACATTTGAAAAATGCGTAAACAGTCTGAACTTACTTAAATGCAGTACAATTGTGTTGATCTATGCTGAAAAAACTATAATGAAACGAATATTTAAAGAAAATAAGCAAGATATTTGGTAAAACGAAATTACGACATTAGAAAACCTAATTTCACATTCAAAGTATAAAGATCGTTGACGGATATGACAAAACATATATTGATATTCTGTTTCAGTCTCACCGTCAGTTTGCCAGTCATATGGGTCCTTGTCCTGGCTACAGTATCTGCACGCGTCACCTGGATCCTTCTCCCCAGAGGCGACACATGTGCCAGCTATCAGGCAGAACTGCGGCTGAAAGGGGTAGAAAAGCGTCGAAAAGTAATTCGAATACAAATATACAAACACTGCTAGTTGATTCGTGTGCAATACAATTGAATACAATTAAGATACGGTGATCTTTATTTATCACTTAACTAGTAGTATTTTTATCACATCATTTTATGCAATACACAATAACCCGTAAAACGGAAAGTGACATATTTATCCCCTCATTTTCTACCATACACAATAACCCGTAAGAACGCAATTTGACGTAAAGGAAACACACAAAAATAATGCCATTTAATATTCGCTGGTACTTTATCCATAATTATTGCATATGTTCATTGTTTATTCAACGAGGGTCAAATTTTGAAAGGCACGAACTTCATCCTTTGTAATCATACGTGGTTTTATTATACTAAAATATTAAGTTCCTTTGCAGATTTATGTTGCACGTAAAACTAACATCCAGCGTTATGGTTTCTGTCGCGGAATCAAATGAAAGGCAGGTTGAATCCAGTACAGCCACTGGGGTACTGCTGCTGAAGCTCACATTGTTGTTGCTAATCGCTGTATCGTACTGCAATGATATTTGAACGAGCAGTATATAAGGTACATTTCATACGATGACGTCGTGAAAGTTCTTACAAACACACCAAACAAAATTTAACAGATACAATACATACGTGTTTTTTTTTTGAAAATAATATATAAAAAAATACGTTACAATATTTATCAATATGCAATTTAGATTCTTTATGTTTTGTTTTATGTACAGTTTAAGTTGCAAAAATAAACATCGTACAATCATATACAACATTGTTGTAGTTAATAATAAACTCTACACGCTAATATAACTTAAAAATATTAAAGGAATCAAATTAAACAGTTTTTACCTCCACAACCAGCAATGGGTCGACTGATCTTTTTCGACGACTGACAAAAGGAATGGGGCAATATGCATCCCAGCCGTTGTCGCAAATTGCCGCTATGTAGGTGGTATCGTGTAGCACTTTCTTGCCACTTTCGTAAAACTGGTGATCAAATATTAGACAGTGATTTTATTAGCATATTATATTTATGCACGTTGAGGATACAGCTATTTGAATAAAGAATTTCACGCCACATCACAATAAAATACAAACACGTACTTCTTTTGCTCTAACTTTGCAAACACTTTCCACACTGCATCCATTTCTGGTGGTGTATCGCAACGCCTCGCAAGCCTTCACCTTGGGATTGCATATACCTCCCCCAGTGGTGCTTATAATCTCGGGTGGTTCTGATACGTTCACTTTACAGTTGCTTAGTGGGTCAAATCCTTCGTAGCATTCACATGTGCCTACGGATTATATTCACACAAAACCCGTTAAGTGCATTATATCAGCAAAGAGAACTGATATGATTGTTTTGGTGAGCTGAAATACTAATATAAAAAGAAAATAACATAATGGATGCGGCAAACAAGTTAGAAAAGTGTTGCTAGTGATGACTCTTAAAGTCAATCGTTAATGACTTTTAATATATTAAAATAAAAATTACCATTTCCCGTGCAGATGCCGTTACCATGACAATTATCTACGCAAGTGTTTTCAAACGTCTTTGCAACATCCGGGTTAGCAGCCTACAAATATGATCATAAAATTTCAAATGCACCAGAGGAAACATATGGTCACTTGCTTAATGTAAGTAAACAATTGGTACCACAAAACATTGTTTTTGATACAACCCAAACGTCAAAATGCGCATACTGATTTAATCTGAGATCATTGCATTTGATGGATCAAGTTAAATTAGCAATCATTGCAAAAAAAATCATGATTGTTCATCCCACATTATGAAAAATATTGTCTTGCCAAACAATCTTGTTATCTGATATTTGAAAGCTGAACTACGTCTACCTAGGTTATGAATACTTAGGCCCTACATACAGTTTTCCTACTTTCAGACCAAACTTATTCTCGTTTTGTTTAACGTTCATAAATATATACCTGGAATTCTACATCTCTCTCTACAATCTGTTTTGCCACAGACTTTGTGCTCACACATGCGGATTCAGTGGCGGCAGATGAATTTGCATTTTCATCCACCTAGGGAGAATAGGTTGTTTTAGATTTAAAGGCAATATCTGGTTTTCGACTGCTTTGAGACACGTACAGAAGAGCAGTATACTCGTTTACCAACAACACAAACTTTTGGAGAAAGTTAAAAACAATAACGCGCGGCAATTGTCAAAAATGATGTACCGCTACTTTATTTCAATTAGGGAAAATATCACACAGAATATCGAATATGTGTAAAAAGTCGTATTTGAAGTCTTTTTTTCCAATCACAACAGTGATGAAATTGTTTGTTATTTACAGTGTAGCAGAGTTCGTTTACATTTACGTTACATTTACTTAACAACAGTATGTCAATCTAATTAATACTAGTTGCAAATTATAGCACAGCGAGTGGTTATTAGAACTGCTACTCGCAAACCATTCTGTCCTGAGCACAGTCGTTAGAAGTATTTCCGGCTATACTGGATGCCGTTGCCGCGTCTTCTCCATTGCAGTTAGCAACAAGATACTGCTGGCACTCTGCCACTGCATTGTCGTAATCTGCATCGGAAGGTGTCGCTTGACGCTAGAACCAGACAATATAATATATTGTACGCCAGTGTCATCAACCGGAAAATATTATTGCTTGCGTAATCACATGATGAAATTAACACTTCAACGTTGTACTTCAGCCAGGGTAATACATTTTGGCAGACATGTATCATTTTCAAAATGTAGATGACTACTATTCCGTTGATTCAATACATCAATGTAACGATAAAACATGGTGTGATATATGAAAGGATTGGTCGAAACATGTGCTGCTAGTTTGACGGTTGCTTCAGTTTTTTTAAAAACATGTAGACTGTTTTTGGATGGACAACTTTACACAGAGGAAAACGTTGTTATCAATGAAATAACTGTACACAAAATGTATAATTGTTTACAAAATACACAACTGCATTTCTTAACATTAAACAATACCTTTGCACGGCTGATGCTACGCTTGTATATTCGTTTGTTCTTTAAATTTTGAAGTCTCTCGATTATATCATGGTCATCCAAATATCTAACTGAACGCCTGTCTCTGTCGCTTTTGAAAGTTCCAAACCTTCTCCCAGGTTTTTCCTCTATTATTACGCACGAATCAGCCTCCCTGCGATGACAGGTCGGTTCTCTGTTTCCGCCGGATTTCTTTGGACAAACGCAATATTGCTCTTCTTCACTCCATTTTGAGAGTTTTGCAATTCGGTCAGGATTCAACAGGGACTCGTCCTCCGATACCCTAAGAAATATTTTGTACAAATTATGATTTGTAAAAAGTTCCAAGAACAAGGACATAATTCCCTACATGCTAGTAATCTGTTTGGTTCGGCACATATGTATCTAAATAATTTTAAATTGGATTAAATTGGTTCATGATTATATTGGGTTATGTCTTTTTAATCGTTAAACAATCGTTATCTTATCGTACTTCCAAGACTTAGAAAACTCCACCGGATCTCCGCCCCACCACCACCATCTCCAGTAGTAGCTGTGTGAAAGGGTTTTCGCGCCATTTCGATGCACAAAGTCGTCGCTCCAGTTCCCGTTTAAGTGACCGCAAAGGCCTTCGGCGTTGTTCATATCAGCTGGGGAAGGGTAGATGTAGACGTTCATTGGCGACCACCATCTTGTTACAGAGTAGTACACCGCGATCGAGGTTCCGTATGGCAGGTAAAACTTAAAGTTTATTTTCAAAGTTAGTTGGATATATTCATTGTTTAAATCAAAAACTAAAATTTTCTACGATAATTAAAATAAATTACTTTTTATACAATAAGTAAAGTGAATGATGATCAACAAACGTAGATCTACAAACAGGAAGCCGAGCACGGTTCAATATTTGAACACAATTAAAGAGGACATTGGTATTTATGCCAGCAAATCGATTTTATGACAACGGTGTCTGTCCATGTTAATTTTAACAATATAGCTACTTGCCAAACAAACATCTACGTTTCATGGCTCTTTTAAAATATGTGTACTATTTGCAACTATTTGCAACTATGAACAAACATGTGTACTTTTAATGAACTTAATATTATTTAGTCTTGACTCATGCATTATACAAAATCCCCACATGTCCTACTTCCTGACTGTAACTTGAGATTTGTATGCCGTCCAGAACTCCGTCTGTGGTGTTCACCGCAGCTACTATGTGGTCGTCATGGCAATGGTTCACCACGAACAGGTCTTTGCCAGCTCGTACAGACACACCACACGTACACGATGCCCAGCCTCCGTTACAAAGCTCTGTTTCTATCTGAACCTGAAACGTTATTAAAATTATGTAAATTAATTGCGGTTATTGTTAGCTGTTATTGTGTCGGTTTCTGTTTAATGACATATTTTACAATATGAAGAAATAAGTTATAATAATTTAAGAACCCTACCTCTACTGGGAATTGCTTGTGTTTGTACATGATGAACTCTCCCTCCTGTTGCATGCTGTAGTATCTGAAATGATGTTAAATGTTTTTTTAACCACCCACTTGCTTCTCTTTTAGTCTTACATTATCACACAATTATTAGAATACATGAATAATTTACAGTTTAAAATACAACTACTGACGCCTCATAAGTATTGTCCATGTTAGTTATTGTTCTATCTCTGTATAGCGTAATAAAATAAACGTCTCCAATTTCTGAATGACTGGCAATGTAAATCTTACTGTCCATCAAATGTTTTCAGTCTCGGGTCGTTTGTGGCGTAGCACAAGGTGTTCTTCCAGAAGTGGTCCCGGTCATGTACAACTACCTGCAACATACAAACATCTTATGTTTGTATTTTAGTATACACCATCACACAGAATGACAGTTTCCCTGGCAATAACACAAATCACGCAAAACACTCGTGCAAACATGCAAACATACCTACAGTAATACACCATATACACGCATGTACATATATTCAAATAAAAATACAACTGTATGTTGCTCTTGCATTCTTGCCTGTATATTAGTTCCCAGTTTGCACTTTTTCCAGAACGAGTCTACTTCCCCGAAGGCTTCAATTTCCATGGTCATCGTGAACATATCTCGTAGCTTGTATTTCTTGTTGTTCTTCGTCGTCAGCCGCATGCTTCCCTGGTAACTGTTCTGTAATGCACGCCTGGAACGTCCGTTCTTTTCTCCTTGAAATATGTTCCCGCATGTTTGCTTGCTCTGTTATTTAACACGGTTCAAATTAATGTTGAGCTGTAAAACTTGATATTTTACAGATTTATTGCGTAATTAAAGGTATATTGTATTTTGTAAAATATATATATATATGGAATGAATGTATATGGCACGTCGAACGAGTACAAAATCATAGCAATATAAACATGATTAACAAAAATTATGTTTAATTTGTTAAATGTACTTTCGGCATAATTATTTGTAATTTCTTTATCTGGATATGTAGATAAACACACATTGTGCATATTGCTTTTAATTTAAATAAAATCATAAATATTTAAAACATATTGAAAACAAAATTAAAGACCTAACAATTTAATTTAAAAAATGAAATAAACAAATCACACTATTAAACGGTGATTGGATTTTCTAGTTAATACTTGATGCTTGCAGTTTTTCAACCTATATCTTCCACTCAAAGCAATACATATACAATACATTTTATTTGAACTTATAAACTTAGTTTAATATACCTTGACTGCAACAGTGGCATCCTCGCAGTTATAACTGTCCGTTTCATCAAACAACCTGAACTCCAAATAGCAGTCTTCGTTTTCATCACATAGCAGTGGCAGGTTGACGGTGAAATAGAACATGGTTTCGCCACCACGTGGTATGTAGACGTTTGGATCCCCTAACTAAAATACAATAGTAGTTATACTGTATCTTTTATATTAAAAATAATTCATATTATATTCATATTATTTAATAAACATAAACAAGAACAAAAAATACACGCAAAGGCAAAAACACGTCAATCACATGTTTGTTGTTGTGGTTGCTATATAAATATCATTCTACATAATATTTGACAATGACATATAATACATACGTCTACGATTTTGAATGTTTCACTGTATATAGTATGAAGTGCTTCTGATCCATCACTGTAAAATGTTGTTATGGAACATTTCCACTGTAAAAAATATAGTGCGTTAATGTTAGTTTTTATTACATTAACACACTAGAAACAAGTTTTACATGCGCAAATATTCAATTAATATTAAATTTAATTACGTTGATTTAATAATCACTCTTCAAAGTAACTATCCTCATGTTAAGCTGCTGCAATATCCAACATGTATGCATCTTCTCTGTTTGCTATTGTGTTAATGTATTTAAATATTTTTAATTATCTGAGCTTTTCATAACATCCAAACTTGATATATAATATGTTTCATATACTTTCACACCGGTAGAAACGTGGGACAATTTTTGGAAGATCTAGGATCAGAAATGGTACAGGGTGTTCCTAAAATTTGCAGAAAGGAAACAGGAGCACTGTGCCGCACTCTGTTATTTCGCTTTTTATCTCTCCACAGCCAACGGAATAGCATTAAAATATCGCTCAACTGTGCGAATATATACATAGGCTTCTTGCACCAGCAGTGTGTGAGGACTAAATGGACTGAATTTGTGTATATACCTCTTTGTCAACCGAGCATCTGTCGACTGGATTTGTGTCTAAATATTCTTGATACAAATCTTCCACTGCTACCGAGTTGAAATCTGTGTCCGTCGTCTGTTTCATTGCATTTGTATGAACTACCACGTTGTCAATGATCCTGGAAGTGTATAATTTTTCTTTATTACTAACATTTGGTATAAACATAAAAGTTCTACTTGCCATAGCATATTGTCAAAGCTACATGTGATTCCAGGTTTTTGTAATTACTAGTTTTATATAATGTTAACACATAATACGTACCTTTGATTTATAAGACATAACTGATTGTTATTATTAAATATCTGAACAAATGCATATTCTGCTCTTTACAAATGATAATTGTTAGTTGATTATTTGTAAACAATGTTAATCAGACAAAGCATGACATTATAACAACGCTTGGAACTGCTAAAAATTTACCATGAAACTGTGTATAAAATTCCAGTGTGGAATTCATACGCGCACGTCGATAACCTTTGCTCCTTGCCGTTAGACCCAGTAACGTAACTGAACGTCAGGAACGCTGTAAGTATGATATTGAGTGCTAGACATTTGGTATTAATGATATCTGTAAAATTGTATATTCATCGTTTATAAGAAACGTTAGAAACTTCAAGGTCATAAAACATTTCTTGTTTATAAACTATGCAAATTCATTAATCCAGTTTTATTGGGTAATCGTAAGTGTTTTTAGATTCAGTAAGTAACATAAAACATTACAACTACACGTCTACTTAATTATTTTCCAGCTGAATTCACGAATATCTTAGAAACACATGGGCCTTTGTGCCAATCATGAATGGTTTTTAATTAAACATGTACTGACCTTCCTTCAGCACACACTCTGCAGTCACAAATGTCTTGTAACCAATGCTGCAACTACAAACCGTCTCTACGGACGCAGACGCGAGACAGGATGCGTGGTTAATATGTTCACAGTCCAAGTCCGAGGAACACAAACTGTTCAGATCTGCAATGTATAATCGTTTGGATTTTGTTTATTTTTATGCTAGTCAACTAAGTAAAATCCGTTTAACATCGTCTGAATTCTGTTCCATGAAAGGAGACGCGTAAGGAAGAGTAAAACTTGTATATCGCTTTCTCTTTTGGATGATCATGAAACTGCTTAAGTATATTTGCTTACGCTTAATGGTACAAGCCCCGTATGTGTTGTCATATTGATTGTTGCAGACACAGGTGTCCGTCTGTCCGAGGTCACATTTAGCGTTCGGGATATGGCCACACTGATCATTGCTGTTGCATTCGCTACCGAGAACTATAACGTTTAGTTTCAAATAAGTTATATATACGACTGGACGTTTGAAGCCATGCATTGAAGGAAATTACTACAACAGTAAACAATAGACGATGCTACATCCAAACAAACATAACAAAATCTTTTACAGCATTTCAATGCAAATGAGAATAATCATTTCGACGGACATACAACCGTTCTGTATGATATGGTATTTGGTGTGTTGGATACAGAACAATTTTAGATCAAATGTTTCTGTTGACATCTGGGAAGAGGCCTATGCAAAAATATGTTAGTAAAAAACATACTGAACAAGATTCATTACAAGGCAAATCGATAACATTGATTCATATATGCCGAGGGTTGAGCGTGAAACTGCTCAACATTTCTCTATCAGATACAGTAGTTTCACGCTCATCCTTCGATGTGATGTGTCTTGGCGTTTTACCTTTGGGCTTGCATTCTCCATACCGTTGGTTTAGTTCTGCGGTTATTACGCATGCACAACCTCCATCCAAGCACTTCGCGTACGATATCGGATCGCAAACAGTGGATTCCGACGAACAATCTGTTTTGTATTATATATATGGGTTAAAGTCAGCTGGTAAAACCTTGGACCGCCGTTGTGATTTTAAATAAAACTACTATTACGATGAAATATGTAAGGTTTCTAGAATTGGCAAAGGATATGTTAATGGCTCATTGTAATATTTATCATCGTAAAACTCACGAAAAGATTTGAAACATTTACCATGATAATTTTTTAAATATTCAAGTGTAATATAAAAATGCAATTGCATTTCCTTTCAGTATACCTTTTGGAATACATTCACCATTGACATTTTCGTGGGTTTCAACGCATGCACATTTAGATGTTTCTGCATTGCAGTATGCACTTCCGTTTATACTGGAGCAGTGGTTTTCAGAAGGTATACAACCATCTCCAATTTCTGTGCAATGTAAAAACAATATAACACATTGCTGACAACAAGACTGTCATCGTTTAAAAACAAGAGGGCCATGATGGCCCTAAGCGCTCACCTGAGTCTGAGAACAATGGCGACCATTAGGGATGCAACAGGTACCCGTAAATACCCGCATTCTCGGTACTATTAAAACCCATTTAGTATGGCATTAACATATAGGGGCGATACAAAAAAAACATGGAAATAATTCTATAAATATACATAAAGAGCTTATTATTGGATACTACCTTTTTTTTTTCACATACCGTTATATGTTTGAATTAAAATAATAAATTATTTATTAACACCAGTACACAGACTGATTTGATGTCAGTTCAACTTTGCGTATCAGTGATTGACATATTGTTCTGTATTGTTGTTCTCAAAAATGTTTTAAATGTTTATATTTACATTGCATGGGCATTTTAATATGGAATGGGTATGCATTCATAATCGCATGAACGCAATGCCTTATCACCGGCGTAGTAATATCTGTGTGTCCTATTTTTATGCAAATTATATTTCGACAACAATATTTACATGAACTAAGATGTCTTATACTGTTTAATGGTACTCTTTTTTTGTATTTATTGTTGACGTTTGATTCAATGTTTTTATAATGAATATACATGAACATTTCGTTCCAGTTCTTTTTCTACAAAAATCAATTTAACTTTTTTTTTTCACTTTTGCTTGGTAGTATTCTATCATGCAAGGTCTACAAGTGTTATTATTAAACAAAGCCATTTTGCTAGCAAGTAATATGTACATGTTATGGTATTTTAGGTAAACATTACTTTTCTTAGAAGCGACCACAGAAAATCTCCATGACGTATAATCGGTTCAGGAACGTAGCTTTAAAATGGATATGATTTCACATTGATGTGTCCATTTGCTAGATGCATTTAGATCGTCTAATTTATTGTGCATTTATATCACAGTTAATAATGATGAATTGTTTAACATGTACAATAAAAAAAAATGCATTTTAAGATTTATATTAAAAGGTTATCCTTTCTAATACAAGTTATGCCCAGGCAAAGACAAGAGCTTAGATACGCCCTTGTGGATGCTATTGATCGATGACCTAGCTAACACGTCATCACTTGTTTAGTGATGTCATTTGTGGATTGTTTTGCATTTTTCTAGCCGAGTGAACATTTGGATATATGGTGTGGATTTAAAGCATTTTAAGGCATGTAAGTCTCCATCTGTTGTGTTATTAATAAAACATGATTATCCATCATCTGTTTAAATCTCAGCCTAGGAATTGTGTGATTTTAAAGTGTCAAAACTCAACTGTGGTATAGAAGTATTCATGATGTGGATTTACTGTCATGCTAACAAAGCACCTCTTATTTTATATTAATCTTTCTAAAGCATGAATAATGCTTGGTGTTTGTTGGCTATACCGGCCGAAATAGCAGTTCTTCTTGATGTCACAGTTATTTGTGCATTTGTTTAAGTTACTTTTTTTAGTTTTGTAGCGATATGATTTATGCAATTAAAATAAAAATGTTATGACTCATGATGTTTACATTAAATCTCATTTGTCGCAGAAAATTGAATGTAAAATAAGGAGAAAATGACATTTTTGTAGGGAACTATTTTATTAATCGTAGTTTGCATTCTATTTTGTGTAGTTCGGTTACAAGGGGCGGTACCTCGCTGTTCCGATAAGACAACTGCTGTGCGTGATATTTCTCTTAGAATGGCAATACAATGCATGTTAAACAAAAATAATATAAAGCAATGCTATGAAATCATCCCAAATATAATGTAAATATCAGGATTGAAATTAATTTTGGTTGCGTTCATGCGATTATGAACGCAAAGGTCAAACTGGCAAATTATCCATGAAGTGCTAGCGCGCATCATGGATTTGCCAGTTTGACCATTGCGCTTATAATCTCATGAACGCAACCAAAATTAAATTCAATCCTTAATTGCAACGAAGTCCATAAGCAATCATAAACCTTTAGGGGTTAAAACATGGTACATACAGTGACATAATGGAACCATATAAATGTATCAAACCAAGTAGATTATTCTGGCTTTGTGGGCCCGTCTAGCTCAGTTGGTAGAGCGCTATACTCTCAATCAATGGTTCTTGAGTTCGAGCCCCAGCCCGGCCACATAACTTGTGTGGGGATTGGTCGTGAAATAATTTATACGGCCATTCTCCCCCTACCTCTGATTCAAGTAGGGCAGTTGTCATTTACTGGCATAAGTATGTGCACTTGGTACTGGTAAACCACTTACATCGGTTTAGTTTGCCCAGAAAAAGTGTGAGTAGGTTAACTGACCACCATTATATTACTGAATGACTGGTAAATAAGGTGAAAAATCCACACAAAAACTTTCCAAATGTACTCTTAGGAGAAGGAAATTTCTAGGTTACATAGGAATACTTATTGTTAACATTAACAACCATATAACTATCAATATTGTCAGATTCAATTATAAATTACTATAAAACCTTTTAGTTGTTTTGTGTAAAAACTTACTAATAACTTTGAGTCAATGACACCACAGAGAAAAACTGTCCAATGTACTCTTAGGAAAAGGGAAATTTCTATGTTATATAGGAATACTCATTGTTAACAATACGAACCATACACCTATCAACATTGTTAGATTAAATTATAAATAACTATACAACCTTTTAGTTGATTTGTGTAAAAACTTACTAATAATCACACCAATTTTGAGTCAAAACAGTGTAGAAGTATTTTTCAGTTACGATGAAATAATAAATCAGCTTCAAAAATCTTGTAAGATAATTACTTGAGTTTCCAAAATCCCAATTCAAATGTATAAGTCAGTCCAAAAATACATGATTAAATGATACTGAATAAGTAACTAACTAAACAGTTCAAAAACTACAGAAAATAATTAACCCTTTCAGGCACTAGATCACATGATATTAATCCTTTATTATATACCTGCTTAAAATCTTAACAAAATACATGCTGTATCAATCGGTGAAATACATGTCGTCAGAAACAGAATCCCGTATTATGCTTCTCGCTGTTTTTCCGATCCCGTATTACCATACTAGCCGGACTACTTTTTTAATGACGTCATCATAGAGTTATGTAAACAAATGTTATTTATACTTACAATGATTAGTCATAATTGTAGTTTTTAAACAAATAAAATAAGGTAAATGCACATTTGAAGTTTATCGTGGTATATAATAAAAGGAATATTACGCTAGTCAATTGTTCCAAGAGTATGTATTAGTCTTGTGGCTTGCGTTATTTCGTGTCACACTCGCCTCTCGTGTGATACGTCATCACACAAGCCACTCGACTAATACATACTCTTGGAACAACTGACTAGCATAATATTCCGTATATATTCTGATTGCTTGTTTACAACATGAATTTTAGCTATTTATTGTTGTTTACATCTTTTTCCTGACTGGATGCCAAGACAGACAGTGGAAAAATTTACTACTGCACACATAGCCAAAATCTAGGTCAGAAGCAGGCTATACATGTATTACAATGTGTAATGATGCTGATCTAAAACTAAAAATATCATGTTGACTCACAATTATGTATCGATTTTACTGATAAGCAGACTCCACTATCTGGTTTCTATCTGTGACTAAAGGGAAATAACACATTTATGGCACTTATATTCCTGATACTGCATTTACCTCCCTTTACCAGGTGAATTATTCAGGAATAGATGTATTTGGGGCAAAAAAGGACCAATAACTCTGGTGTTCCTGGTCCAATCGGTCCCATCATCGAACTCATCCAAGATTTTATGGTCATACACAAACTATGCAAGTTTGGTCAAGGTTGAATAAAAAATGTAGTCTTTATCGCGATAACGGTCGACATTTTTGAAGGCATACGGACGACGGACGACGCCGGAGAGGTCCCCTGTACCAATAGCTTACCGAGCACTTCGTGCTCGGGTGAGCTAAAAAGGCAACACTATCATAACACCAATCAAGTCAGGCGTAAAAAAATATGTTTGTTTCAGGTTACATGTCCAAAAAAATTAGGGTAGGTAGGTCGGGATTTTTTTAATTTGTTAAATGGTCAACTTGAAGATTCTAAAACTGATAAAAATATTCAAAACATATCAGCAATATCCTTAAAAATTGTTTATAAGTGGATGCTATCAACATAAAACACTTATTTATCCAAAAACACATGTAATTATTGAAAAAGGTAAATAAAACAAAAATATATCTGACAAACCCAATAAAATAGGGTCGGGGCATATTTTTAGGGTAGGTCGGGCAACCTGAAACAAACATATGTTTTTACGCCTCACCAGCAACTGGTGTCAAAATCCCGTAAATACAATACTTCAGAAAGATGATTTGGTGCAGAGACTTGAAATGTGGCGTATACAACTCAATACACTGTCGCCGTTCTACTAAAGTAATTATAGATTTTTTATAACACTAACATAATAGTGATTTCCGTTTTTGTTTTTGTTTCTGTTTAAATAATAATTATAATAAACATAATAAATTTACGTCGTATTAGAGACAAGTCCTTCGTCCAATCGAACGGGTTAACGAGAGGATAGCAAACGAATGCCACATCGTTCGTGTTGGTATCATTTTTGTAGTAACATTTGCCATCTATTACGCAAATGTCTGATAGCACCCACTGAAAACCATAATATGGATATAAATCATAGTATCAGTATTTCAATAATTACTAATTACATATTGCTTAAATTTAATCACTAGTAATACGAATTTTATGTTGTATTTTTAAATTGTATTAATAACAAACAATCCATACCATTTCTTAAATACATACAAATACAAATACTCGCAAATCTAATTAATGCCGAGTCTCAACATATTGTATTTAGGCCCGTTGATAAAACGTTACATATTTCGTGATGTGTTTTATTAAACCTTACCAGAGGAACATCTCTGATATTAACTGCATTGCTATAAGCGGGGGGATTCGTTGAAATTGTCGCACCGGTTTCATACACTGTGACTGAGCAATAAATCTACAGCGAAACAACAACGAAGATTATGGTAACAACTAATTTATTTTTACAATTTGCTATGCTAGCCAAAAGTTACCAATATTCAAAGCAGTAATTTTTACTGAAACTTTTGAAAATTATATTTTTTATTTTTTCCAGAACAATGAAGTGACAAATATTTTTAAAAATCGAATCAAGTATTAAGTACCATCTTACATTTAATATTAAACAACAGAATAACATAGAATTTGTAAATAAAAGTAAGTAACTAGAATGTTTAGGAATTCCCAAAAGCTTAGTGTAAACTAAAGTCTACGTACCAATGTATCTAAAAGACATTCTTGTCCGGAATAAGAGAACGTTTCCTTCAAAACAAGCACATACATTCCAAATGTATTGGCACTCTCTTGTTCCATGGTAATGGTGTTATCACCGGCATACCTACAAAGTTTAATAGGGGTAAACTCTAAATTCTATAGCACATGATCTTAATTGAGTTGAAAATAGTTTGATGGTATATATACGCACGTAATTAACGTGTCTGATTACATATTTTTTACGTTTAAATTTAACTTAAAACTATTTCAAATAGTGTGAAACCATTTTACTTACCATCTAACTGTGTGATGTTTGTTCTTGATTGGGGTGAATTCACAGGTAATGCCACTGGGTTCGATAGATGTGAACACATTCTCCACTTGGACAACAGTGGGTAAAACGGATCCATGCCAAGTCAGTCCCGAGTGTTGCTCAGGACATGGTATTGATTGTGAACATCTAACAGCTCCTGTGATTTGTTTGTATACTTTCTGTCCATATTCCCCGTAATAACTTTCGCTGAATAGCTGCGTCAAACTTGTCAACTCGACCGTCGAAGGGCAGTCACACTGGTAGAAACTTTCTGTGTAGGCATAAGCGACATGTTGGCTGGGATTGGTAAGACTGTCTTGCAAGGTAACGCTGTGACGTAAATAATAAAGCGATAATTACACGGTATCATAAAAATCTTGACATAAATATATTATGATCATGGGTTGGTGTTACTTGTATTTTGCATGAATTTGCGGTTCCAATCAAATATTAAGCTTATACTGAAACATTTACGTTCTTGAACTACTCTATAGTTTTTAAAAAGACAAGAAAATTTTACTAGTGGGTTTTAATTTCTAAAATAGCAAACAAAATATTTATTTGAGTATGCTGTGATTTACCTCCAGCTATTATGAAATCCAGAACCGTCTGTTACGAATGAGCCATTGCTAAGACGATATTGCTTCTCTTGGAACGCTGCAAGACCGTCCATTGAGACAAATTCCTCGTTTGTGTAACTGTCAGTTAAAGTCAGTTCCAGTGAACTGCTCTCGAAGTTAATGCTCACCTTGACGTGAATTCCATTCAAAAGGCGAACGCTATGTGTAGAAATGTGTTTATCTTGCCACATCCACCACTTAAGCAATGAAAAAAATATTATTTTTATATTATATTGGTATAAGCTTTTTCATCACATTTTGAAATATGTACAACTATAAAGTAGCCGATTTTTTATTCATACTTTGTTGTACGATTTCCAGTACTTAAACAAATATTGTATATGTATATGTAATAATGTATGAGTAAGTGCGAGGGTTATACCGGTCCTCGTTTCTTTTAATTTCATACCCATTCGTTATCCTGCAAGAAACTATGCAAGCCGTCTTCGTTTGGGTGTACCATAAGAAAACCTTCCACCTTTATTGAGTCGCAAATGTCGATCGTGTAGATTTCGTTACCATTACGGCATGTCACTGCACATAGACACGACAAAGCCGGCTTCTGTGCACATGGGCCCATCTTGATCTGGACCTAAGATTTTAATTAAACTGTTACATAATTCTCATCAAGGAAATATGTATGAATTTGAAACATTTAAACAATAGTGACAAAATGGTCCTTTTTGGCCTAATAAGAGTTACACTTGATCATTGTATGATTAACATATTACCTCTACTGGAAGTGTATTCCCTCTTAACATCCGGAATTCACCAGTCTCACTTAGAGGCCGGGAAACTGAGTGATTGAGGCTGAAAAACAAAACGCACATTACTCAATTCTGTTTACCAGCATATGTTATTTTCACCTGTATGTATTGGCTCGAGAATACACAACTGAATTTACAGCAACAAGGAGTATTATTTCATACAAACATGCATAAATATATCGTGTAACGAAAACGAGTTGTTTCACAATATTATTTACTACATCCCGTCTACTTAACAATAAAGTGGCATCATGTGCTACAACGAGTATTGTGCTTCCTCAACACAACACAGACTTTTATGTACCGCTTTAAAAATAACGGTATACCACACCAAACATCTGTCCAATAGGTGAGGAAGTAAATAACTTGTTTAGTCGTTTGCTTCCACTTTCGTTCTTTGGTAAGCTTAAAACCATGTGTGTATGTAATACATGCGAAATTTGCTGGTAACTTTTCAAATATATATTTTAAAAGATGAGTTGCAGCTTTCTGTTGAGTAATTTTTAAGTATTCGGTAATTAATGCTCACATGAAATACACACTTCACTGTGAAATAAAAGTTACGCTTAATAACAGCGTATGCAATTTTATAATATGTATTCATCGTTCGCTCTTCTATTACCAGAACGACATCTAGACATTGAACACGTAACAGATTAGTACGTCCAACTATTTCGTGGCAATTAAGAGAAAACTGATAAACGCACTTTTGAAATTATGTTTTATAATATACTCGTATAAAACACATAAAAAAAACAAATAAGTACAGTGTTATGTGATTTTGTCGTCTGAACCAACAGTCACCTGACCTTTGACCTTTGTTGAAAAATAGAAGGTCTGGAATAATCCTCAGATTGCCGTTTATATGTATACCAAGTGTCATGAAAATATCTGAAGTACGTTTTGAGTTATCGCAGGATCCGTGTTTGCGGACGGACTGACGGACGGACAGACAGACAGTATCTATAAATGGAGTTTCATTAAAGTATTGCAATTTGTTCTCGAGTTATTGAGCAGAAACTGTTTTTTTTTAATATTTTAGTAACAGTTACATTGGCCTTGACCCCATCCAACCCTAATGCAACCCCTGTGTTGCTTTATGGTATCTCTGTATGAAGAGTCATTCTCGAGTAATAGAGTGGACATCCAAAGTTGACACCGCCCCCCAAGCCGTATGGAATGTAAAATTTCTAAGTCTAAAAAGGCCGATACTTTTTAAACTAGAGTTACCAAAATTGGCATATGGGTTCATTTTAATACTGAGAATAAATGGTTTAAGATTTACGTGAATCCCTCAAGCCATTCCCGAGAAACTAGCTTATTGAACAACTTCAACCTATCCAAACAGCTTATATGTCAAAATTCTAAGTGTAAATAGGCCCATTCTTTTTAGGTATTTCAAACTAGAGTTACTACACTTAGCTAGCTATAGGTTCATTTCAATATATGGGGAATACATGTTTTAAGTTTGAATAAAATCCCTCAAGCCATTCCTGAGAAACTAGCTTCCCGAAAAACTTAAACCTAGACCGGACGCCGACGCAAACGACGACGCCGACGCCGGGCGAGTAGAATAGCTTGCCTTTTCTACGAAAAGTCGAGCTTAAATGACTTAAACTGATACGCTGAAGAAAATATCATATACTGATCTACCTGTTGGAAGTGGCAACTGTTTTAGTCATTATTGTCTTTTGATAAGCTCCACTCCAGCCCACGTGTACTGTCGAATTCTGCTCACTAGGGTCAACTAGCTTGATCTGCAAAGACCAAAATAATCGTGAATGCACATGAAGGTTATTATACACAGTATATTAAAACCTGTCCAAACCGAACCCTGTAAAAACCGAATCCCTGCCAAAACCGAACGGCTGTGTCGGTCCCGATGTTTTTCCTTCTTGTTTTATATATCAACCACCCTTAATAAACCGAACCCTGCCAAAACCAAATACCGAACGATTCTATCACAAATTTGATCTCATTCAATATTAAAAAAACCCGGAATAAACCAAACGGTGTATCATTTTAAAACATTATAGTGTTTATACGATGTACACTGTACAAAGCTTAATAAATATTTGTCTTGTCTTGTATCCTAGCAGGTCTCACTTCGCGCTACCGCTGAGGCGTGATCCCGATAATTGGTGACACAATTACAAAGGGCATAATCGCCATGGTGATAACTTGGCAGTATGCGCAATTAGCGATAAGCTAGTCGGTGCATACGACAATAGTCAACTTGTGAAAAACAGAATAGTCTGTTGTGTTTTATGTTGAAATTTACGTGCAATGGAAAAAATTTACGTGCAATGTTTTACAACAGTGTAATTAATTTATACATACAGTAATTTCTGGCAATATTTCAATCACTGGTCTCTATAGGCCTAAGCTTGCGATACAATCTAGCTAAAATACATAGGTTTACACTAATCAAAGCAGTCAACAATTGGTGATTCATTAAACAGATGTAAATAAGTTGTACGTTGAATACATGAACTTGTTTCATTGATAGATTGAGTGTCGGTTTATGTACAAAAATACATGTTTACATGCAAATAATACAAAAAAAGAACAGTAAAACAAGTGTAAACATTAACACGTTGTTGTCTTATTAAATACTCGAATTAACATATAAAATATAGTATACATTTTAAAAGGAAAATGACATTTAATAAAAAAAAAACCTTGGCAAACCGAACACCTCTGAAAACTGAACGATCGGCCCGGTCCCGACGCCGTTCGATTTAGACAGGTTTTACTGTATTGCATCTTATGCGTGTATTTAAGTATATTTCAACTTGTGTCGTTAGTACAATATGCACCGATATTGAGTGTGTTGCCTTTTTCTTCGTAAAATACCGACATATCAATACGTGTAGTAACAGATCCGCGGCTGCTGGAATTTACGCTAAGAAAACTCAACATGTTCTTTAAATAATTTTGTTTTCTCACCTCGATATCTGGAAACTTGTATCCATTCCAAAGACCATGACCAGTCACTGATGGTCCAAATTTCACTTTGTACACGTCATCGGAGGAATGAGACTCAAACTGGGTCACTACAATTTTCATTGCAGATTCATGCGTTGTATACACGTACGTTCCGTTCTGATTTTCACTCGTTCGGTTTCTGTACAAATCCCAGAAGGCATTTTCCCATGAACCATATTTCATCAGTCCCTCCGCGGTCACTCCCTTGGCAGTGAAGCCACAGACCGGATGGTCGTCCGAACTCAGTGGGCTGGCACAGTCACCTTCCGCAATCAACTCCCATTCAATGTCGCAACTAAGTGCAGTGTCACCTACAGCCGTTTTACATCCAATAGGCATATTGGACATGATATCGATGAAACCTCCATCAAATGTACTGTTCACAAACCACTTAAACGTAAATAAAATTTGTCACTGGTAAGAATTTATTTCCAAAATATAGTTTTGGATGGAACAGTGTACAAACTAGTTTAAATATTAACAACACAAAACATTTTAAGACACTTAATGGGAATTTTGTGAAGCACGGATTTCTATCAGCGTATAATTTAAATTGCAAAATATTGATACATTATAAAACATACAACAAATACAGTTTAAACAAACTTGACTAAAATGACTAAAACATGTTCAAAACTAACTTACAGATTCAAAGCCAATAATGTCTGTGTTACTAAATACCGGCGTGGACCGCGGACCAAACAATGATTCCGACCATTCAAAACTGCATTGGACCTGAAAGTTCAAGCAAATTACACATTGCATTACATATGGCTAAGTAATTGCACAATATACGGATAATAGTTTGATCATCTGAAGGCTCTACCAGGCCTATTAACGATTCGGTATGCTTTCTAAATATATAAACCATATTTTGACAAACTTTTCCGTCGTAACCTTATATGACAACTGTTTGTTGTTGTTTTTTCATAACAAACACCATTTTATAGTAACTGGGTTACCCCAAAACCGGACATGTGTTCGCCACATTCGTCTTTTATCTCCAGTTCAGTTATGTCAGTCTTATTCAGGTGTGGTCGTTTGAACGGTCCAGATGACTTACAATGTGTTCCGTCGATGTACCTTTAATGCATATAATCTCATGTCATGGGTTATGTTATTATATAAATTAATGTTCCACATTTTTATAAATGAAGCTTCGTATAATACTTTTGTTTCAGTCGTTTTAGTTTGCTATTTACTAATCGGTTAAATTTATTTATATATAAAATAAGTCGTCTAATTGTAATTACATTATTACATGCAATAGTAAGTTATAACATGTTTAAGTTATGTACATACCAATGAACAGTGTAGAAAAATCCGTCATTGATGTAATAGCGAAAGAAGTCATCGTTGTAACAGGTGTCACAATAGTACTGATAAAAATATATACCTCCGTCAAATATGTGGCATTGGAAATATATGTACGGTATCTGCATATCCGCACCAACTGTTGCATCATAAACGACGTTAAAGTCTAAATTGCTTGCAACCTGTGCCCACTTTCTCGAAGAATTGCCACCAATGTTCGATGATATTCCGGTGTCTGTAATAAATACATTAAAGTAAATCTCACCTGAAAACGAACTAAAGCGTTATGAAATTACATGCCTTATTTAGTTAAAAAATTCGTAGTCTTGGATGAAACTCGCATTTAACGACAATGTATAGCTGTATTGTTGTCTAGAACTGCTGAAAAGTTATATAAAAATGCCTAATGTTTCAACATGTGTCGTTAAATATACATATATAACATAATAGATTGGACAATAATAATATTACATAATACTTTCTTAAATTCTAAACATATATATAAAGCAGTTCAATTCTGCCTTAATACATACGCACCAATACAATATCCAGAAAAAGCAATGGGTGTTTGCTTGACAAGGACATAATAGCTTCCGGAACACTTTCGGAGTCTGACATTGAATTCCTTTGATATTCCATAAGCAGTCAGTCCTCCGATTTGTACAGTCTTTTCAGTTTCATTACCAGTCTCAAGATTAACCTGTTCGGCATCACTGATACCATCTGAAGTTCAAACATTGACCGTGAATTCATTACAAAATGAGCTAATACTAACCAGCCAGTTACTTTAGCCTTCTTAAAAAGATCAACAAACTATATACTCAAGATAATTGTTTTCTTAAAGGCCTAATTTAATCCTTCTTCCCCCCCCCCACCCCCCAAAAATAAATAAATAAAAATAATCTGGGGTATTGTGTATTGGCACCCTGCTGTGGTCACAGTGTGGACACATTGTGGCGACATTTATCAGCTGAGATCAATACACTGCTGCAATTGAAACAGTGCACTCAGTCATTGCTCAGTTAGCTGAGAGATAAGATTGCAGATAAAGATAAGAGATTTTAAGGTGGACCAATACAAAAAGTGTGGAATTCCCGAAGGAGGGTCCAGACATTCCTTAAGCTAGGTCTTTAAAAACATACCTTTTAGATAGACAGGATATTTAGTTCCACATGTCCCAGGACTTCGGTCAGTTACTGCACGGGCAGACGACAGCATATACTTGCCAAGGTCATACCAGCCCTCTTCCAGAAGGTCGTCTCGAATGGGAAGTTCCGTTGGGGCAAGTCTGTATGAAGGGGATCGACGATACATATCCGGGAATTGACGGATGCTTTGATGACATACATCTTCACTCTCGACTGGAAATGTGCAACCGGATAATTTTATATTTGTGACATAACAACTATAAACATCAGCGTCAGGGTTGCAAATGCACGTGCATTAATATATTTTCATTCATAACATGTAAAAGAGGAATATTAATGTTATAGAACAAGCAATTATATACATCTTCATCTTATTTATTACATTTCCCAATCGACAAAGAATTCTCAAGAAGGATATCAAAACCATTATCTTTAATTTTTGTCTGTAAATATAGCAGCTACGTACGAGCAGAAACGCATTTGTGATGTATCTTCTCAAACCCGTCCATACAAACACAAGTTAATGCCATACATCTTGTCCCAGAAAGAGTTGAAGAACACATTTCGTCATCGGAACAATTCATTCCTAGCACTAAAAAGACATCATAGAATCAAGAACGTCATCATCATAATGATTACAATATCATGTCTTATCAGCCGAAAAAAATGTACAACATTGAATAATGGAAAGAACGACATTAATAAACTCTGTACAATGTCCTCATAAACGAAAGGTATACATTCTAAATACTATGCATGCGTGGCACCATTGTTCATAATAAATGATGCTAATGAATTGAAGTAAAATAATCACATTCTGCGCACTTGTTAAATCCGTATATTTGTGGTATAAGTGTATTTTGTAAGATTTCAATGATTTCAGAGATTTGACCTGCAATAGTTGGAAATTTAAGTACTTAGATTTTTTCTCAAAATATGTATATTATTTTGTAATTTTATGGATTAATATTCAATGACTATCAAATTAATTTCTAATGACATAATTTTACCGTGTTGACGTATTACACTAATATGAGTAAAAACTTTTCAATTTTCAAAAGCGTCGTATTCTTTGGTGCTCACGTTGATTTGATATCCTTATAACTGGCATTTGTGAAAGAAATTAGTTTCTACTGATGATCGATGTATAACACAATTAACATTGTGGACACAGGAATTACATAGAGCACAGAACATGTTTTCATGGTACGTTCGCTATTCAAAGAGAATAACCGGAATATGGACAAACATTGCATATCCAACGTCGATATCGCTTTCTGCTTTTTACACGATACACAGGCAAAGCACAAATTCTATTATATCGAATCAAATAGAAAAACAATGTTCTTACCAGGTTCACAAATATCCTGATTGGAAATCTGAGTAAAGCCTTCCTTGCAGGAACACAGCTTCTGGGCATTACAAAAGGCATTGTCGACAAGTCCACACGTGTCCTCCCTTGCAGAACAGTCATGGCCGAGAACTGAAAAAAAGAACATATTTCCCTTGCAGTGTGCTTATAGTTAATTAAGATAGTTACAATAAGTATCTTCAACATGCGATACGTACTCCAGTATTTTTGAATGTATACAATATATAAGCACTGTAGTTCATGTTATACACGGAAAAACCCTTATATCAATATTTATAAATGCTTACTTTTAACATTTATTTCGACTAATAAAATACATCTTTTTGTAAATGAACTCAATCCCCTTGAAAGCAATTTACCTACTTTTAGTACATATCCCGTGATCTTCGAATCCATCAACGCATACATTGACATCGTCATCAATTATAATGTACGAATTGTACCGATAGTCACTTGGTCGGTAATAAATAAATCTAGTATCGTTGACACACTGGGTACCTTCCACCGTACCATACGAACATCTCATACCAATAACTATTGATGCACAATATAATCCATTTGTATACATATTTAAAAATTGAATCATACGTAGATATATATTGAACTTAGATTGTCATAAGTGTATTTTAAATGAAATATATAAATGTTTACAAATTGCAAATATTGTTTAATAACAATTCCATTTGCTATAGTAACACAGTAGGATTCTAAATAAAATCTGTACACATATTTAGTATAACAATGAATCAATAGACAGTTTTAAGAACACATTGGAGACGGAAAATTTAAATAACAAATATCAGTTGTACATACGCGGTTTGCAAAAGTATCCACTATACGGGGTGTTGTCAATATAACCATAATTATAGTTATATTCGTGCCATTGATCGTTCCGCCTATCTTGATAATAGTTGTCATTACATATGCACTGGTTCATTACGGTGTCACATTTATAGGCGAATGAATTGATGTCGGTGTCGCCCAAACATTCGCTGTTGGCAACGCAGTTAGAGCCATGGACTGCAAATAACATATAACAGAATATTGTGTTAGTATAGTGTTCTTTTTTCATCGAGTTGGTTGTGTAAAGTCATATCGCATTTGCTGTTTATCACAAGAAACGAGATTGATACTCGTAAAACTTCTAAATGTTTATCTTTGCTTTAACGCATGCTTATATAAAATATAGTATTTATTTATGAGCTTTTATATTACACACATGCATTTCAAGTAATATGTTGTGCACTATTGATGTCCGTATATAACGTTGAAAGATAATGTCAATCATTTGAGTTCAAAATGGCCATTCAGTACTGTTTTCATTGAATATTACAACAAAATAAATACGTACATTTAAAATCATATATAACTGGTCTATTTATTTGCTTCGATGCCAAAAGACATAAGATATGCAATCTGTGGGAATTGTACATTCGGATAGTTACTGAATATATGTTTTGACATACAAAGAAGTGTTTTTACACATGTACGTAAATTTCAAACCGATCTGTTATATTACATCCATAGGGACACCATCTGGTATTACATTAATTATATAAGTACTTGTACACGTTTATCATTGACGTGAGATGCTTTAAAGGAATTTAATGGAATATAGACACAGATTGGAAAATATACAATATACATTTTGTGATCGATTCCAAAAATAAAAGCTAACTGTAAATAAAAGAAGCGAACTAACACTCCGTATATAATATAATTCTGTCTTGTTTTTTTGTCTGTTTTTTTATTTTTAAAACACGTATTGGCACTTAGACTTTATAATTACACGTCATTGTGAACGAGTATAAGGCCGACTGGCTGAGTTATAAGCGTAACAGATTTTTAAAACACAAGTTGTATGTGAATACACCTTTTTTGTTTTCTCTTTTTTAAGCTTTTCTTTAATAACATTCGAGTTCTTGAGTCCAAACTAAAAACGAAATCTGAAAAAGTTACTTATATTTGCGGTTGTCCAACACAATTTCTTTGTAGGAAAAGGATTCAACTTAACAATATTGTTGTTTTTGTCCGGGTATTGATACACAGTGACCACATACTTGATTCACACTCGCTATCTGAGTTCCGTTTGTACCCTGGGGCGCATTTACAGAGATTTGCAACGTTGCAGTAGTACGCCCTCTGTGGAGAGAAGTGGTTTCGTTGAAGAGTATGCCACGGGTCGAGGTAATCATTGATGTATGTTATGTGGCTTGAATTCCCACAGTAATGAATGTCCGAACAGAATGAGTCCAGCACTAAAATGGATTTCCGCGAAAAAATCAGTACACAATCACTAAGATCAAAATAATTCACCATTAATTAATATAATGCTTATATCTTGAAATTATGTTCACAAATCTATTTAATTTATATATTTATGCATTGCATTCATAATATAATCATGCATTATTGCTACTTCCATATTTATGTATTCTGGATCCTAAGAACAGTTTTAAATACATTGTATTGCACGATATTCTGTTACATATCCAGCATAATAATAACCATATTCAATTTATACAACAAAATTCAATATTTTAACGCAATACATCGATTTTATTTACATATTACATGAACAATATAATTTTATTATGATATTCATCTTACTTGTCTAAATTTTACCTCGGTTTCCGAAACAAAATATATTTGTATTTAACTTGACAACATGATAAACATTAGAACAACTAAAATGTATATATTTGGAAAAAAGGCGCATGTTAACAACATTACTCGAGAGTGTAAATAAGTTTCATAACTTATTACCCTTAGTACAAGTGAAAGCATCGGCAGAGTCCAGTGCGTATCCTTTGTGACAGCGACACTTCCCAAGATATCCTACCACGGTGTTGTCAGTTTCACATACAATATCCCCTCCTCCACAGTCACTTGTAGAGTCGCAAAATGCGTCCAAAACTTATGTTGAAATTATAAAAACAAATTTTAATGGTATTTACCACTTACCGTCAAAGTAATATCCCACTTACCATCAATGTACTATAATATAAGTAATACAATTTCCTTGTTAGAATTGATAAGAATTGTGAATTTTAACTAATTTCTTCGATTTGTTTTCATTACTCTGGTATCGCATCTTTTTGTAAACTCACCTACCCCAAATACATTGACCTCCGCGTGGAAGGTAGCCAGGTGAGCATCTGCATACACTGTCGGCACATGTTGTGTTAGATAAACTTCCACAGTTTGATGGTTCAGTGCACTGTCGCCCGAGGTCTTTGGATGTATAAACCATTACATGTTACTTTATAGTGAATAATTATTTAACATATAGCAAATATAACTGATAATAGATTTGTTGTAAAGTGGTAAAAGGAACACCTTTCACAAAGGAACTCTACTTGTCTAACAACTAATGCCAAGGTTAATAACTTGAAAGTCAACCGCATAATTTATTATGTTGTTTTGCAAACCCACATGGCTGACAGCCGTTGTGGTCCTGATGCCATATCTCGGGGTTGCAGATACATGTCCCCGAAGAACAAATGTAGTTGTAGCCATGGATGTTATCATACGTTCTGTCACAGCTGTACTCGTGACTGCATGGAAGTCCAAGTACTAGAACAGAACAAAACGTGCTGTTACCTAACGCACTATATTAATTGCTTACTTAGTAAGACAGCAATTTGGTTTCAATCAGCGCCTGATATACGTAATATACGCAACGCATTAGAATCTGAGGACGACCAATAGCTTGACTTAATCATTTACCCACTTTTGAAAGTTTCCTCAATTTGAGCGCTGAACGCCATAGTCATACTGACAGCATACTGATTGGTTAAGATATAAATAACCTTTGTGGAAATCCACAATTTCAATAATATAACATTGTATAGGTCGCCATCAGATCTTGAATTAGGACGATCGTACCCTTGAGTAAGATTTGTAAGTTAGTGAAAACAATGAGGTACCTTAAAAGGCGATGTATAGGACTCGTCCCTAATCTGATCGGTCGTCTTTCATGTTAAATACTTTGTATTTCGTTAAATATATACATTTTAATGCAGTGTTATATTGGTATTGCATAACTAGGAATAATGAAAGTTGTTTCTGTTTCAACAATGTTTCTGTTTCTGTTTCAAAAATGGCGTGATTTGCAACCAACCGGGTGCGCATGCGTCGACATTCCATCGATAGCCCTCTTTACAATAGCATCGTCTTTGGTGGTGAATACAGACAACGTGTTCAATTTCCGGGCAGTTGCTATTTTCAGTGTTGTATTCATCGCAATAATCTGAAAACACATTTAAAGGGATAATTATCTGATCTATAAACAGTACAGTCACGTTTTCGCATTATGTATGTGCATATGTAAAGTACTAGCATAATTGTTCGAGTGAAAAACTGATAGTAGTAACTTACGAGTATCGCAATATCCGCGCATTTTGCCAAGGACGTAGTCAATTGGGCGGCACCATGTTAACGCCGAGGAACAATTCTTATCAGCAGAACAGATCCCTGTAATATAGTTATGGTATGAATATAACTGTTTGATCTGAATAAACAATTAGTATTCCAAATGCTATGTAGATGTAGTTATTGCTTTATAAAATATTGTCGATATATCTACTTTACAGGAGAAGAATTAGTATAAGCGTTGCTGACGCTTGTTTTCTAATCCTATGTACTGACTCACTTCGCTCACAATGTCCAGTCTCCGAAATGCACTCCATTGTCTCATCGTAACAGTCATCATTGCTCTTACATGGGGTGTGCCAGCCGTCTGCAGACAAGTTAACATATTTTAAACAAGACGTGTCTTTAAAAAAGACAATCAGCGTTGAAATTAATATCGATATGTCATGTTTACCCTAAACATAATACAACAGGGCCAAGATAATCTATTACGTGACTCTTGGACCCTAAATGTTTCGGTCCACACCTATATAAGGAGTCTACTCGGATCCCAAATGTTTCGGATACCATAGGAAAACTTCTCGGACTTCGAGATGAATACAATCATTATTTATATCTGTACCGTGAATAAACCGATCATACCGCACCGTGTTTTCACCAGTGATACATGAATAACCTAAATAATTTACGTTAACATAATTGTTGTAAGAATTTGTCAGGTAAATTTAACACATTAACAATGTAAGAAAATAACTGCGGGAACAGTCCCAGACAATGTAATGATACAATTATTTAGAAGGACGCCTTTTTACGAAGCGAGCCGAGAAGAAACATAGACATTATAATCCTATGTTCGTCTCGTTATCGCCGACTCATGTTAAGGTTATTTGTTGAGTGGGGCATGATTAATTATTTTATTGCAATTGTTGCCTTACTTATTGTATTATTCACTTTGTCATAACAATAATAATAATGATAATAATAATAATAATAATAATAATAATAATAAAGAAAACATGGAATTCAGAGTTTGTACGCAGTACAGGTTCCAGCAATAGCGGTCGGTTAAGCTCCAGTAACCTTATCAGAAAATACCACTATTTTCGGGAACAACCTCTATAGCCGAGTGGTTATCGCGTTTAGACTCTCACGCCGGCGGTCGATCATTATGTGCTGCAGGAATTTGTTTTTCAGTTTTTTATTTTATTTTTGTTTCACAGAATATAAGGATTTGCTACTCCAGATTCTTTATTAAGGCGTAAAAAAAAGTTCGACAAAAGTAATTTTTATTCGACAAATTAATCTACTGTCTTCCACCGACAGTGCCCGGTAATAAAACTGATAACCATAAAAAAAATTACTATATACTCGGTAGGTACATTCGGAGAATGTGATGGTTATGAAAACTTAATGACAGACTTTCGGAATGTCATTAAAAGTGAGATAATTATGGTTGTAGCCCAAAGAAAGACCATAATATTGTGCATCGGACAAAGAATATGGCTCATCAAGTTTCTAGCCCGACAATATTTTTCATTTTCAATTGGAAGATATTTTGACAGGCCTTATATATTTAATTCGTACATAGTATCGTTAGCTGTCTATTTTTCACACCTGTTAACGTTTTAATTAGTGGCGTACGTTTTACAATGGACCTCAATTCATCAGCTGCACATTTGACAACAGATACAATTCAAAACGGCATTATAGAGAGACAGAAACTAACCTAACTTCGCAATGGCGATATATATTTTCATGTCCCCATAACTTGGGAGGCATTAAGCATTGCACTTGTTTGTCCGTACGTCCGTACGCACGTCCGTGGGTACGTCCGTATGTCCCGAAATTTTGTGGACTCAACTCTTCATTAACGGCTGGCCGGATTTCGCTCAAACTTTCACAGCTGAAAAACCTTACAGTGTAGGTGATCGTAGGGGAAGGAAGTTTGGCTGTGACCATTTGACGCAGAATTATGGCCCTTCGTCTTTTTTTTTAGTTTATAATGTATATTACAATAAATTTGTGATGACAAAAATTAGTGTTGGTGACACGCACTTTGTCTGTGTCCAAACATGCGTCGTGTTTAATGCCCCATCCGTGTCTGTGACACATCTAGTTAAATCTGATTTTATTACGTGGCAATATCTAGTTTAAGGCCGCATTTTGAAGATTATAAATCGCCAAGCAAAGTCTCTGATTAAGTTATATTTATAATTTTGACACAAATAGTATAGTTAAACACGGAATCTAGGATTCAAGTAAATGAAGATTTACGAATATGTTCGTTTATTTATTTTTTATTTTTGGAAAGAACATATTATCATGTATACCACGTCGAGTTTGCTGGTTCTGGCTTTTTAACCAGAATTTAAATTCAGTGATTTTTATTTTCTTCACAGAAGAACACTGAACGAACTATTAGCGCAACTATTATATTTTACCAATAAAACATGTATAAGTTATATCCACTGTATTTATGGTGACATATGATATGGCATTCATCTCTAATTGCTCAGATTGACCATTATAATGCGTCGGGGTTGTCACTTTAAGTCATTATATATGGTCATTTAGGTGACTTCATACAATTTGATTTTATTTACTGGTTCTAACATACAATTTTGATATTATTGTATTTTCAATATATTTGCAAAACATTCTGCAAAACACACCATAACGGGTCTCATGTAATTTCCCTACACTCTACACTCTCAATCTCAATAAACCTTTCGAATCTGTTCTGCTTAATTTAAACTTGGGTTGCTATTTAATGTTTATTCGCTTAAGAATAAACTGTCTTATTCAACGCAAAAACTGGGTTTTCATTGTAAATCCCCAATAGGAAGCCAAATCCCCCTTTGTCTGCAATGTAATGGCAGCACCCACAGTCTACTCTTGGATTCGTTCGGTAGTATTTAAACTCATCAAACGGTCAGAATCGTTCTTTCTTTACCCGGTTGCAATTCCGAGTAAGTCGAGGTTTAACGCAATTCTAAGATTTCCCTCCCTCCCCCCTTCACCTAAAGGATCGTTTGTAACAAGAAACTTGCCAGATTTGTGTCATGTTTCAGTCCTTTCGAGTTCTACGGACTCCGTTACCTACCATACAACGTCAAGGCTGGGATTGCGCCGCTTTAACAGCAGCGTTGGTCAGATGGTCTACAAAGACAGGCCGCCGGAGACGGGATCGTGTGTGTTTAACTATACCAGAGCTTTGGAACCAATTGTGTTGTTTGTCGGCATAGTTTCTATTAACACACTTCCCGCCAGTCACGGGGTTAAGAATAAATTCATTTAAAACTTTCCGCCGGCCTCGGGGGAATCTATGTCGAAGAATTTTACATCAATTTGGTTCCAGCCTTGACATTAAAATGCCAAACTTATAATAAAATTAATTTGATAGTTAATCGTTCTTGGTGTTTGTCGTTGAATAATAACATTTTAATAGAGTAAATTGTGCCCAACGCAATAGCGAACAACCGCAGCGCCTTCGGTGCTTTGCTTATTAAATTTTATGATTTTGTCAACAAAATGTGACGTTCTTATTATTTAAAGTGCTGTAACTATAATGAAACATATGACCCCGAATACTTTTTTGTCAAAGGTGTGAAAAGAGAATGATGGGGATTGCTTTCCATGGTGGAGACGTTTATAGTAAAGAAGTATATTCTAAGTTTCAATTGAAAAACTTTGAAAGTATTCCACATAATAGACTTCATGAAAAACTATAGCCAAGGCCATCTTTAAAAAATTGTTTGATTGCGGTAACGTGACCCAGAATTCTTAAGGTGGGAAGGTAGGTCGATTTTTATATTTTATTTATTTATTTTGCGTGGAAACAAAAGTATTCGACCCTTCGACACAGGCCAAATTGTTTTAACACAAAATACAATGGCAAATCACATTGCTTAGTGTATGCCAGTGGCACGAGTGGCATATTGTTTGTTCAAATTGGAAATATTATTGCAAGGTTATTAGAATGCAGTGTTTAGTTTATATAAAAACGAAGTAATGAATTAATTACGAACAAAATATGAATATGAAACTAACATTTGCGAATAGAAAAAAAGTTTTGCTTCACTGAAGCCTTTAAAAACTTGTGAGTCGGGCCCAATTTTGTGCGTTGGTGGCGTTACCGCAAACAACCAATTTTTTAACGATGGCCCAACCATTCTAAGTTGAAAAGGGACATGCATATGTCAAAACACAAAACGAAGTTATGGGGTTGCTTTCAAAGTGGAGACGTTGGTAGTAAAGAAATTTATCAAGTTTTAAGTAAGTAGTTTTCAAAATATTGGACTTTATGAAATAACAAAATTTCTAACTTAAAAAAGAGGCAAAAATATGTAAAAAAATGAAACATAGTAATAAGGGTTGCTTTCTCTGGTGAAGACGTTTATAATAAAGCAGTATTTTAAGTTTCAAGTAAATACGTTTGATAGTATTCAAACATAGGAAGTTTACATTCTACAGTCTTTCACAAAGAGCTATTGTCACATAATAATATGATTTAACTATTTTATTTACTTCATCGTGTGCATATTAACAATGTTTTTTATCTAGACATTCCTGTTTATAACTTCGCTTAAATTAAAGTCGCCCTATGATGTCAAGTTTACAAATTATTAAACAGAGAGCACTTGAACTCATTTTTGTATTATTTAAAATAAAACAACGAAAACAATAATATTAAGTATTAAGTGCCGTATAGATTTATTAAGAAATACGACATCTATAACTTCATCATGTTTAAATATTTTTCTAGAACATTGATTTTACATTCTTTACGATCATAAGTTATGATGACAGAAGCCGAATATCTTTTTTTAAGTTATTTCTTGTTACTATCATTTTACAAAACTCCTACTAAAATATTTATTTTTTTAGTCTATACATAAATATGGAGGGTTAAATTTAAAAAAAAAGATAACTAAAAACGTAAACATACATCGCATGATTTTACGGTGTCCACGTTCTTTTCATCTGCTTGTTCACTATTGTAATCTACACCATGTGATTTGACTATGGTCACCTTGAAGTTTGTGACGGCAGGGATTTAACGCGAGCTGTGCACAGGGATAAGTGAAGTGTGTGTATGTGTGTGTGTGGGGGGGGGGGGGTGGGGGGGGTCGGTGGTTGCGAAAATATGAAATAAAGTAATAAACAATATTTAAAAAAGTATTGCACATGTTCGCAAACATAACGGTATATCTGGACGCAATGTAAATCTGCAGTGTTTGTTATCAAATAATTTGTTACAATAAATATTTAAAATTTCTTAATTTCTTTAACATACGTTAGCGGCATTAATTTTATATTTATTTCTTTTACATTCAAGAAACGTTTCTTCTAAACAGGTGCATGTGTATTTTTGTGAAGAACGTTTATTAGCACAGTTATATATTTGGTGTAATCAACGAATTAAACATTGTTTAACTGTTCGCGCCAGTTAAATTTCGCTCAATAAAAAAGACCGCGAACATGCTATAACATGAAATGTATTCGCTCTCAGAAGATTCATCTACACACTCGCATTACCATATTGCGAAATCTGCAGAAAATGAAAGCTAAAATCTCGCATTGTCGCATCTTTGCAATGTCGCATCTTCGCGCCGGATTTATTTATCCGGATACCGTAAAAGCTATATGTTTTCGGACACTATAAATTTTCGGACACCCTCTTTTTTAGCCAAAATAATGATTTTTTTGTCACTATATATTTTCGGACATCCTGATATTAAACCATAAGTAATGAATCTTAATTTTTGGACATTTTATATGACAGTGGTATTTTAGCAGATTTTTAACTGTTTGCGTTAATCCGATGATAGCAAAGCTGTGAAATTGCATTTACCTCAAAGTGGACACTGATTTATTTCGTTTATTTCATTTCAATAACTGATAACAAACATAACATACATCTATCATTCAGAATCATTCAGACAGATTCAGATTCAAATAAAAGTTTACCAGTATGAAAAGCAAAAAAACATGCATTAATTATTCTGACATGATATTCTGATCCAAATAAAAGTTCAGCGGTACTATAAAGCAAAAAATAAAAAAAAATGCTACGAATACAAGTGAGTGTACAAAGGGGATACTGTTCGGCGTGGTTTTTAACAAGCACACGCAATCATTAATCGATACTATCCGTGTATATTCGGCAAAAAAATGTTATACACCGGACATATCCGAATGTAATTGCAATATTGTCATAGTGTCTATAAAATTTCGGACACCTGTAATTTGGGAATATTTGTGTGTATCCAATTTTTTGGACACGAAAATATTTAATTATTTTTAAGTGTCCGAAAACATAGAGCTTTTACGGTAGTATTTGTTATTGACACGGGTTATATGGAATAGCCGATAAGCCGAAATGACAGTCAAAAATATCGCATATGGAGTCCGATATATAAGACAAATATATATGCTAGAGCCTCGTACGTATTGTCCCGGAGCGACTATGCGACGATAAAATCGCAATATTTTAGTTTCCATTGTCTGAATATTTTGCACGTTGGTAAAACGTGGAGACTCAAAACAAATGTTAGGGAGATCATTATCGTCCAAATTCCGTGTGCTCAATAAATAAACTGATCGTAACTTCGCGGTCTGGTATAGACCTAATTAAAGTTGGCGGAAACTGGTTCCCATATTTATGTGATATTAAATAAAAGAGAACATTCAAGACGAACAAAGGAGACCAATGTCACCAAATTCACAGAAATAGCTAGAAGTACATTAATTGATACAAATGAAACAATTAGAATAAGACTTAGTGTTAGTGCAGTATATACTAGAGGAACATGTATAACCATATATTTAACCTTTAGATATCGTGTAGTAATGTTTCTTTTTAAATGATAATGAAGATATTTTACAGCTTTTAAAACTTCGGCACCCACTGAATCCTGAATTCTAAGCTCACAATGCTCATTAAGATGCATACAATTGCATGGTTTTAAATACAAAATGTAGACAAAAACTTACGTGCAACTGCCAACACTGTTACGACCAGAATGAGTAAGTTGCAAAACTCTCCCATCTTGGTGTTTCTAGTCTTTGTCGATATCACTGCTTTTAATTAAGCCATATTTATTTGGCCTGTTAAAAAAATTCGAAATAACACAAATTTTAAATTAATTTAATCGAATTTTCAAATTATTATAATGTAAGAACTTGAGGAAAAGCGAAGCGCGTACACAGACAACCGCTCAGTTGTTAAGACGGTAGGCGGAAGTAAAGTCCTTTATAGAGCTCGCCTCTGTTCCTTAAACAAGTAATGGTCTTAAACTGGGTAGTACATTGAAATAACTGCTTCCTGGTCACTGACTTCTTCAAAACAAGAAGTACATTATTCAGTCTTAGATGGTATCCACAGATAGCCGATAGCGGCTTTTACTGTACTGGTTAACAGGTAGACAATTCGAAATTAGTCACGAATAATAAATTTGACAAAATGCCTTCCGAACTCCTACCTGATTGTGTAAATGTATACATGTATTCTGTTTAAGAGTTTGTGCTAAAACGCGCATGTATGTAAACAGAACATAAAAGAGTAGACCTGTTCATATTTCGAGCTCTTGTGCTAATCAGAATAACTACTAAAATGTTGCGTCGATAATTTATATACCACAATCGTGGATTTGTTTATGTACATAATACATATGCTTTTTTTAATAAACAATATCATGACAGAAAATTATTTTGCGTTGGTTATAAAACGTGGTATTTATTAGAGATTGTAAAAACGATTTTTCATATCATTTATTTTCTTACAAAAAAATATATCAATATCAATTTGAAAACAACGTCGCGCAAACAATAAAATATCGAATAAATCAGCAAACACATGGATAGATTTTTGCATCGTTTATTGGTGTGGTGTAGCCTTAAAAAGCTGTCAAAGCAGCTTACCGCAAAATATCTATATTTTTGGACACTAAAAATAATTAAAAATATCGTGTCCAATAATTTGAATACACACAAATATTCCCAAATTACAGGTGTCCGAAAATTTATAGACACTATGACAATATTGCAATTACGTTCGGATATGTCCGGTGTATAACGTTTTTTGACGAATATACACGGATAGTATCGATTAATGATTTCGCGTGCTTGTTAAATACCACGCCGTAAAGTATTATTAATTTTTAGCGATGTTTGCAATTAATTTTAAATCATTTCATATGTTTGATTTTGTTTTACAGAAAATTACGCCAAGACTGCATGTTTCTCGACCGAGTTCAAAGATGACTAAATTAAGCAGAACTTATTGGTAAATAATTAAGACTGGTTAAGACTGGTTCCTTAATAGGATAATTTCAACAGCATATTTAATATATGATATCAATACCGGTATACACAATCGGGTAAACCCATTATTTATGGCACATGGTTTTGAACCCATTGATGCTAATGTAACAGTTCACCGCCTCCACTCATTTATCGGCCAGGTTTTATAACCTTCATCCATTTGTAAAAACACATGTGCGATGTGATTAACGCAAACAGGTTAGAATTCTGCTGAAATACCACTGTCGTATCAAATGTCCGAAAATTAAGATTCATTAATTATGGTTTAAAATCAGGATGTCCGAAAATATACAGTGACAAAAAATTATTATTTTGGCTTAAAAAGAGGGTGTCTGAAAATGTACAGTGTCCGGAAATATAGATATTTTACGGTATATACGTGTATTTGAGTTTTTAACTGTACAGTAGAAACTTTAAACATTTCAAAATGCCATACATGCGTTTCCAGCAAGGTTTATTTTTGAATGTTCTACCATGTTCAACATTGGTATTGTAATTACCTTCTTTTAGTTGGTTTTAGTTCAACTGTTGTACAGCTATATCTGTTCTAAGGTATAGTATGCTATCTTTAAAACGGTATTTCAACCCCAAATAACCAAACAACAACATGCCTACATTTGAGTACGCAATCTTTCTTATTAAATTTTAACTGTTGAAAAATAGAGAAAAAAACGACAATATTATGCACCATCAATTGGGCGATTAATTACAGTCGATTGTCAATGTCAAGTCAAGTCAAAACACATTTATTTGTCACTCAATACATGCAAGACATGAATACATGACCGGCAATACACAGTATTTATACTTGTAAATGCGGCGGGCTTATTGAGTTAGTAATAATATTGTAAATAAATCTTTACTCCAAATTTTCAAAAATAGTGCAAATTTTACAATAAACAAAAATAGATCTGAATGGGGAACAAAATGAGTGTGTCTTGACATAATATGACATATTAAATCGTGTGTAAACTAATATAATAAGTTTAATACATCTGTTGTTAAATGCTTTTAAAATGTTCAGTTGTAAACATTTCTAATGCTTAATCATGTTTCCATTTGGTTATGTATGAAATGTCATCGGAGAGTCACTTCAATCTAGGAATATAACTGGGCTTGGTGGAGTGTCACCATCGAATTCAAACCGGTTGTTTGAATGAGACTTAATTGAGCAGTAAAGAACAGTAGCATGACCTGGTGACAAAGATCAATTTTCAATTTAAAGCTTAAACCAGTTAAAAAGGCAAGATTGGAATTCCTGGTGTCTTCTTGATTGTCATTGATTGGCTCTTAGACATAAACAATACCAAGTATCGTTAACAAAAACAAAGAACAACAATAACAAATTTAGATAATATTCCCAGGGTGCCGACTCTTTGAAATTCGAGAGGAACAGAAAATGATACAATCTTGCATAAACGTCATCTATTGTGAATATGTGATTTAATCACATTCTTTTTAAACTTTATCTATGGCAAAGTTTACTTATACATATACTAATTACTAATTTTGTTATAGCTAATTAGTGGTCAACAATGGAATACTTATATTTAGCAATTAGGTTATCAATAACGACTCGTATTCTTGGTATTGTCGTTGGTCTGAAATTGGGTTGGCATTTGTTTTTAATAGGCTAACCACAGCCGGCTTAACCGAATTAGAAATGAACGTGAAATTTAAACAATTACATTATGAAAGTGGCAGGTTTAAATATTTGCTTAGCAAATGAATGATATTCAATTTAAAAAAAAAAAATAAAGATAAAGAATGGTTATTTTCGGTTGGCAAATTAAACAAGGTCTTAGAATCGAAAAAGAAACGGAACGCTGCACTTGAACACAATAACGATAAACTTGTCAACTTTCTAATCAAATTTGCAAAATCAGGACGGAAAAGCACCCTGCTGGGTGCAAAAACGGCAACTGCACTTCCTTCTCGATAAAAAGCAAAAACACTACTGTGGGTTCATTTACTGCGTGCCAACTCGTTCGTTATACACTGTACGTTCAAACGTCAAGAAAAGCAACAATAATACAATAACTAAATTCAACTCAAACATCTGGGCCCGTATTCACCAAACCATTTGTAGACTTAAGAATAAATAACATATTTAGACTCGTGTACATATACTTCTGCGCTTGCAGATATTCTGGGTACCAACGTTGCTTATGTCATTATTAAAAACAAACCGTTCTAAATAAAGAATGCTGTACATAGAGTGGGTGAATTCCAAATATGGTTTTTAGTGCTTTTAGAATATAACAGTTTAGAACATAACAGTTTAGAATATAACAGTTTAGAATATAACAGTTTAGAATATAACAATTTAGAATATAACAGTTTAGAATATAACAGTTTCAAGATTATACTTTATTCTTAGTCTTAAGTCTAAAAATAGATTGGCAAATACGGGCCCTGTTTTGAGACAAAAACTGACATTACCGTATACGGGTCTGTGATAATAGTTAAACTCAACAAGTGATTATGATACTTTACAAGTTTTCTATATTGAGAGGCTTAATAGTGCTGAGCCAAATATAGATTACAATTTCAGTGCCATTTAGGTTTTGTAAGATAAAAGAGCACTTTTTTCTCACTATTTCAGTAAGTTCGTTCTTTTATTTGCCATCCGCTGGTCCCATGTCCGTCCAAAATCGCGACATGCGGCGAATTTTGGCGGACGTCAAAATGATGTGACAGCGCAGTCGGAAACAGACTAGTCTCTGTAAAATTTAGTTTGTTCCGTGTTTTTGTTCGTTAAGTGGACGAACGCAGTCGGACAACGCTGTCGTAAAACTGGGACGTGAATTGCCGGCCTAATTGCGTCATCTGGGACATGAATTTTCGGCCTAATTGAGTCATCTGGGACATGAATTACCGACCAAATTGCGTCATCACGAAAATACAAAGACGACGTATCAATAAAAATAAACATGTTTGTGTTCCGTGATTCCATCCGATGGCTTTTTACCATTTTTGGAATTTCGGTTCTCGTAAATCATCGTAATCCGGTTATGATGGAACAAAGCGAAAAAAATAGTTTTGTTATCAAATAAAAGATAATAAACTCATATACATTACATCTTGATTTGTATATGTGGTTAAATGTTATTTTATAACCAACATTGAAATATTAAACAGTGTTCGTACGGTCTTACAACAAATATATTGACATAAATTAAAACAACCCGATAAAGTTAATTACTGTATACTAGGATTTAAAATGAAAGAAAAGTTAATAAGAACCACTGCTGCAAAACGTATAATTGACTAATTTTAATCAGAAACTATATTTCGGCTGTACAGCCGGAAACTCCAATACATGTATATTCGTTTGACTCGACAGTTGTTTAAGGTGACACAACACTAATAAACGATGCAAAGGTTGACACTCGTATTCGTTGATTAATTCGATAGTTTAGTGTTTCTTTGGTCAAGTTTATGTTATTTGTTTGCTTTCAAGTTATATTGTCACTTTTATCTGCTTATTTTGAAAATAATGTATATGAATAATCGTATATACACACTTTAAGTTCACAGATTATATCATGCAAATTTTTTAAATTGGTAAATCGCATTTATACCATTCGATGTCATATGAAACTTGTTGAACAGTATTAGGCAAATAATCCACATCTTTAAAATGTAAATAATACGACCTGATTGATATCCAAACACAAATTTAATTCATATTTAATTGGTCATTTGTGTTGGATACATGATTCCGGGTACTTTCCTTTACTCATTCAAGCTCCGTTTATTGCCTGGCTAGCTCAGTCGGCAGAGCACGGGACTCGGGGACGTGGGTTCGAGCCCCATGTTGAGCATTAATATTTTGTACACGGGAAGATATACGTCACACTTAAATATTGCCAATGTTTGGATTTGAGAAGCACGGCTAGCTCAGTCGGTAGAGCACGACACTCTTAATCTCGGGGTCGTGGGTTCGAGCCCCACGTTGGGCGTTAAGTTTTTGTACACGTGAAGTTATACGTCACACTTTTATATTGCGAATGCTTGGGTTTGTGAAGCCCTGCTAGCTCAGCCGGTAGAGCATCAGACTTTTTATATCGGGGTCGTGGGTTCGAGCCCCACGTTGTGCGTATATATTTTGTACACATCGTCACATTTTTATATTGCCAATGTTTGTATTTGTGAAGCCCGGCTGGCTGGGCGAATACAGTTTTGATCACCACTGCGTATGTTACAAAATGATTTGTTAATAGAATTATTAACAAATACTTATACTCGAGCAGTAATATAGTATATAATAGTGTGCGTTTTTTCTCGCCATTAATTTATCTTACATCTTCGTTATACGATTACATTATTTATTGCATACACATATACCGATATATATTACAAGTTCATTTCAACCATTAATACATAGTTTCTATCGGAAACATGGTCATCTATAATACGAATGCTTATTTTCAAATTAAAAGCAATGTCCCTGTAAGAGAGAAGTTGATAGAGCAAACGCCATTGTTGGTTTCAATTTTAATGGGTGTAGTCATTGGTCCCTTTTATTTCGTTGAGTTACAAAATGAGAAGTGTAACGGCGTGATTGTACGTACATATTTTGATGATTATAAGATGCATAAAAAAGACCTACATGCAATGTGCCATGGTTTGTTAAACTTGTCCTTTTGTTCTATTAAACTGTTATCTTTCAACCGATGTTGGATATTATGCGAAAAATTTACTACATCACCTCCAATATCAATATATATTGTAGCTCACATAAATATGTCCTTCTTTTTCTAAATGACCATTTTAGGTCCGCCAAATGCGATAGAGACACTCAAGAGTTTGTGGACGTTACAGGGTTATCCAGAACGGCACTTTCCGCGTTAAGGGTATTTTCTGTTTCAAGGAAGTCTCTTCTAAACATAAACGCATTGTATGCGGAAAGAAACGTCCTGGATTAGCCTGTGCGGACTGCAAAGGCTGATCCGGGACGACACTTTACGCACATGTAGTAAGCCCGATTTTCCCATGACACGTTGCCTGTGCATAGACATCGGTACATGTACATGTAAATAATAACAAGGCAGTCCAAAGGCAGCTATATCCCCCGCCGTTATAGTCTCATACGCGTACGACCCTGTATGATACCCAAAATACATGTATGATGCTGGAACAGACGTGTACGACCCTGTATCATACTGAACGTTTATGTATGTCCCAGAAACATACCTGTACGACCCTGTAGCATACCGAACATACAAGTACGATGCTGTATCATACAGGGTCTTACATTTACGACCCTCATAGTACGTCATATAATTATGAAACATACTGGTATTACCTGGTTCAGGCTACGCTCGATCGGTAGTTAAATAGGATGATCTTAAGATCACTTTTGGAATATGAAAATAATTTGTTAATTGATCATATATTTATTTAAACCACTGAATATTTACTTTACGACAGCTTAGTCACTTTGGGAAATCTATGATTGTCTAAAACGCAAGCTAAGTCGGATCCAATTACCCTGAATCATATGCCAATACAAAAGACCAATTGAATATACATTTAATTGGTGTTTGGATGACAATCAATGTCGTATCATTCACATGTTTAAGATGAATTATTTGCCTAATTTAATACTGTTCAACAAGTTTCATAATTATATTATTAATCAACTTGATGATAAAGTGCAACAGATCTAATCCAAAAATACAAACGAAATATTTTAGTTTTCATGTTCTGATTATTTTGCACGTTGGTAAAACGTGGAGACTCAAAACAAATGCTAGGGAGATAATTATCGTCCAAATTTCGTGTGCTCATAAAATTTATGAGGGCAAAATAAACTGATCGTAACTCCGCGCCCTGGTACAGACCTAATTAAAGTTGGCAGAAACTGGTTTCCGTATTTATGTAATATTACATAAGAGAACACTCAAGACGAGCAAAAGAGTCCAATGTCACCAAATTCATGCAAATAGCCAAAAGTTCATTAATTGATACAAATGAAACAATTAGAATTAGACTTAGTGTTAGTGCAGTAGATACTAGAGGAACATGTATAACCATATACTAAACCGTTATATATGGTGTAGTAATATTTTATTTTTAAATGTTTATGAAGATAGTTTACAGCTTTTGAAACTTCAGACCCAGTGAATCCTGAATTCTAAGCTCACCATGCCCATTAAGATGCATACAATTGCATGGTTTTAAAAACAAAATGTAGACAAAAACTTACGTGCAACTGCCAACACTGTTACGACCAAAATGAGTAAGCTGCACAACTCTCCCATCTTGGTGTTTTAAGTCTTTGTCGATATCACTTCTCTAAATTAAGCTTTATGCATTTGGCATATTACAAAAGTCCCAACTTCGATTTAAAATCAATTTAATCTAACGTTAAAAGTAATGTAAGAACTTGAAAATAGCGAAGCGCGTACACAGACAACCGTTCCGTTATAAAGACGGTAGGCGGAAGTAAAGTTTAATTTATAGAGTTCACCTTTGTTCCATAACAACGTATGGTCGATCATTTTTAAACTTGGTAGCACCTGAATGCAACTGGTATTGAGTATATGGACACAATGACATCTGCAAAATACCTTACTACGAAGTAAAATTCAATAGCTGATGCAAAAACGAAAAATTGTCAATTATTCCGAAACAAATGAAACAACTATGTTTCAGTCATTTAAAACACTTGTTTTGTAAGCAATATCCAGTAAATATATAAACAATACTAGGTAAGTGTTAAATACAGACAAGTTTATTTAGCGAAGCTTAGAAAACCTAAACCACGAGCCTTGGAGCTTTTAATGTTAAAAAGAATATTGACACATTCCAATTTACGTTCTGAAGGTATTTTGTCAAATATTTCGAAATGTATGCCCGTCAACCAATACAGCTTAGAATTCAGGATTCACTGGGTCTGAAGTTTCAAAAGCTGTAAACTATCTTCATAAACATTTAAAAATAAAATATTACTACACCATATATAACGGTTTAGTATATGGTTATACATGTTCCTCTAGTATCTACTGCACTAACACTAAGTCTAATTCTAATTGTTTCATTTGTATCAATTAATGAACTTTTGGCTATTTGCATGAATTTGGTGACATTGGACTCTTTTGCTCGTCTTGAGTGTTCTCTTATGTAATATCACATAAATACGGAAACCAGTTTCTGCCAACTTTAATTAGGTCTGTACCAGGGCGCGGAGTTACGATCAGTTTATTTTGCCCTCATAAATTTTATGAGCACACGAAATTTGGACGATAATTATCTCCCTAGCATTTGTTTTGAGTCTCCACGTTTTACCAACGTGCAAAATAATCAGAACATGAAAACTAAAATATTTCGTTTGTAGAGTCGCTCCGGGACAATACGTATTAGGCTCTAGCATAGATGTTTTTTTTATATATCGGACTCCATATGCGATATTTTTGATTGTCATTTCGGTTTATCAGCTATTTCATATAACCTGTTCCAATAACAATTACTATCCGGATAAATATATCCGACGCGAAGAAGCGACAATGCGACATTTTAGCTTCCATTTCTTAAGATTTTGCAATATGGTAATGCGTGGAGACACGAACTTTCAATATGTTAACTCAATAATTATTAATATTTGTACCGTAATTAAACCGATCATACAGCCCCATGTTTTCACCAGTGATACACGAATAACCTAAATAATTTACGTAAACATCATTATTATATAATTTTGTCACCTAACTTTAACAAATTAACAATGTACGAAAATAATTGCGGGAATTAATGAAAATTATTTTTTTATCAGACGCGTATAGTTATTCTTAAGTAATATACCCTACCTACATCTTGGAAGTTATCTATGCATAATGCATAGACATTTCGAAGTCAATTAATCATGTATAGGCTAAAAACGTTAATGATTTGTTTTTCAGGCAGCGCCGCAAGGTACTGTAATGGCCCGCCACAAATTTGATTTACTGCCAAAAAATATTTATATACTATTTTTTGACAATCGCGCCTGGGTTGTAAAGGAGCAGTCCAGAAATATGTCAATAAAAATAAAACTTTGTAGAAAGTGTTTCTAATGGGCATGTTACAGATTAAAATACAAAAACCACGCATTTGAAATCCGTGAAACATTTTGGTAACTTGCTGTCGTCTATTTTCTGAATGCGATAACTGGTGATGACTCTGGAGTAAACCAGTATGTACATTATATGTATTTCGTTCGTACCAAGCGCTTTTGAACAATGCCTTTCGTAAATAAGAAACATATTCCGGACGAATAAACACCATAAACGTTCATATGAACTATTACTAAAATAACGATGTATTGAATAAGATCCCATGGACAGCGGTTTAAAATTAAACGAATCCGCATTTTAACAGCGGAAGATGAGTAACCCGGTAGATATTTCGGTATTTCCAGTAACTTTCTTTCTGTATGAAATACTGTGTAAATTTTGAAAAAAGTCATATTCGATTGGGAACCTTTATAAAAATATTCTATTTGTTGATTTAAACTTTTGTTTCGTAGATGCTTTTGCTTGTATAATATTTCATTCCATATTTTTTAAAGAAAATCTGTGTGAATATAAGTCCTATGGAAACAATGGAAAATGCCAGCTGCATTGACAAGTGTTGATTTTCCTTTCCAAAAATTATTGGTGATTCACTGCCAAAATAATTTATATTTTTGACAGTTATAAAAGATATGAATTACGAAAAGTTAAATTCTATAAAAAGAAGTAGTTTAATGCTGATGGCGTATCAATTTGAAGGCACTTATGTTAATTATGAATATTCGAATTGCCTTTTTACATCAGCTTGCATAAATGACGGTTTGTGATTAATACATCTATATTTAGAATTATAAAAAAGGAATGTGTATGTTGTTATTAAAAATTAAAATTGTTTTTAATTGTACTTAATTACTTGTTTTACTAAGCCATTACATAGTGCCAATAGTAGGAGAAAAACATAATTCAATAAAAAAAACTCGCCCTCCCTCCTGATTTTTTGGAAAAAGTGCCTGAGAAACAATTCATTATTTTTTAGCCTTATACCGTGTATCCTAATGAAAAGCAATCTTCAGAGAACATTCAGCGCATTTGAAACAAGAAATGTCTTTAAAAAAGACAATCGGCGTTGAAATTAATATTGAGATGTCATTTTTTGCCCTAAATATATATAATACAAGAGGACCAAAATGATTGGTTACGTGACTACACGGACACCAGAATTTTCGTTCCCTACTAAGGAGACTTCTCGGACCGTAGCTTTTTCGTTCCCTACTAAGGAGACCTCTCGGACCCCAGATTTTTCTTTCCCTACTAAGGAGACCTCTCGGACCCCAGATTTTTCGGTACCTACTAAGGAGACCTCTCGGACCCCAGATTTTTCGGTACCTACTAAGGAGACCTCTCGGACCCCAGATTTTTCGGTACCTACTAAGGAGACCTCTCGGACCCCAGATTTTTCGGTACCTACTAAGGAGACCTCACGGACCCCAGATTTTTCTTTCCCTACTAAGGAGACCTCTCGGACCCCAGATTTTTCTTTCCCTACTAAGGAGACCTCTCGGACCCCAGATTTTTCGGTACCTACTAAGGAGACTTCTCGGACCCCAGATTTTTCTTTCCCTACTAAGGAGACCTCTCGGACCCCAGATTTTTCGTTCCCTACTAAGGAGACTTCTCGGACCCCAGATTTTTCGTGCCCTACTAAGGAGACCTCTCGGACCCCAGATTTTTCGTTCCCTACTAAGGAGACCTCTCGGACCCCAGATTTTTCGTTCCCTACTAAGGAGACCTTTTCTTTCCCTACTAAGGAGACCTCTCGGACCCCAGATTTTTCTTTCCCTACTAAGGAGACCTCTCGGACCCCAGATTTTTCTTTCCCTACTAAGGAGACCTCTCGGACCCCAGATTTTTCGTTCCCTACTAAGGAGACCTCTCGGACCCCAGATTTTTCGTTCCCTACTAAGGAGACCTCTCGGACCCCAGATTTTTCGTTCCCTACTAAGGAGACCTCTCGGACCCCAGATTTTTCGTTCCCTAATAAGGAGACCTCTCGGACCCCAGATTTTTCGTTCCCTACTAAGTAGACCTCTCGGACCCCAGATTTTTCGTTTCCTACTAAGGAGACCTCTCGGACCCCAGATTTTTCTTTCCCTACTAAGGAGACCTCTCGGACCCCAGATTTTTCGTTCCCTACTAAGGAGACCTCTCGGACCCCAGATTTTTCTTTCCCTACTAAGGAGACCTCTCGGACCCCAGATTTTTCGGTACCTACTAAGGAGACTTCTCGGACCCCAGATTTGTCTTTCCCTACTAAGGAGACCTCTCGGACCCCAGATTTTTCGTTCCCTAATAAGGAGACTTCTCGGACCCCAGATTTTTCGTTCCCTACTAATGAGACCTCTCGGACCCCAGATTTTTCGTTCCCTACTAAGGAGACCTCTCGGACCCCAGATTTTTCGTTCCCTACTAAGGAGACCTCTCGGACCCCAGATTTTTCGGTACCTACTAAGTAGACTTCTCGGACACTAGATTTTTCCGACACCATAAGAAAACGTACCAGCCCCAAAATTAATTTGAGATAAACTCAATCGTTATTAATATCTGTACCGTGAATAAACCGATCATATACCGTCCCATGTTTTCACCAGTGATACTTGAATAACCTAAATACTAGTAATTTACGTAAACATAATTGATACATGAATTTTTCAGGCAAATGTAACAAATGAACATTGTCAGCGGGAAGGATTGAAAATTATTATAACGTGCACATAGTTATGTTAAATAATATACTATATGTGTCATTAGTATTGCACATAGTGTATTCATGCTACGCAAATGAAGTTAAAGTAACATGAATAACATTTTGACGTATTTACGAGACTTCTTTCACCTCATTTTACTTATATAAAGACGTTGAACATTTTTATAACTTGAATAAACATATACTGGAGAAGTTGATAGAAAGGTGCAATTATAAATGATTCTTAATAAAATGCAACCACAATTCAAATATAAATTAACATGCAAAGTAAGTTTATAAATATAAATTCCCCATTTATTGAAATTCTCGTGTTTAGGATTCTCCGGACGCCAATTGATGCGTGTGTATCAACACAGCTTTACCGCGCGCTATTTTCAGAATGATTTACTCTCTTGCTGGAGTGTGTTGTACTCGCTAGAATTAATTCATGGGCACGACAGTCGGTCACAACGTACAACAATATTTTTACACAATGATAAAATAATAGGAAATATAAGCTCCATCAAGTTTGCTAATATTTTTTGCTTATTTGTCAGAAAAATACCAGAAATTTACCACTTTATATTTTGTGCTTGCAGACCTGATGCAAGCTCAACAGGCAACATTGTACGTTGTGACCGACAGTCGTGCCCGTGAATTGTAGCATTGTAATTGCTATTTATAGATATGTAGATTATATATAGGGCCATACCAATTTGAGTCTATGTTTAGCGTCCTCGCGCTGGTAGGTTTTTGGATGCCTGAACGAAAAAACTAAAAAATTTGCCCATGTAAAAAAATGAGTTGGAAAGCATATAAAAAATTCGGAAATGTAGGTGTTTTTACCAATATTTGTAGAAACAGTGTGCAGGTAGTCAATTTACACAGTTAAAATACTGTGTTAAAGTAGGTTCCCTATATGAAGATGTTATATAACAGTTTTGCAGGTAAACATTTGCTTTAGCTTGTACCACTGCCATCAATAAGTTGCGAAAGGAAAATGTTTTGTTTTTTTATCGATTTCTTTTCTGCCTGGTTGGTAGGTTTTGAAAAATCATGGGGACGCTAAACATACAATCAAATTTGTATGACTTAATATATAAATATATAATATATATAAATATGTAGGCTAAACAATATAGTTATTTCATTATGTGAATGAATATAACATTCTGATCATGACATACAATGAGTAAAATTGTTCATAATTATGTTAAGTTCTAGAGTGGATGTCGAAGATATGTTTATAACTTACTTTAACCGCTTTGGTGAACAATTATGTAAATTTTAATCCTCAAAATTATGCAACAGTTATTGGTAGACATCAAACCATTGTTGTAAGTTTGCATTCCGTAAAATTAGAAAATGTGCCCAATTCTATTGGCATTCAATTTTTCCGCTGCATAATTATGGCAAGAAATCTAAATCAAAAATGATCTTAGACAGCTGTGCTGAAAAAACAATAAAGCTGTACTATTTGGTACTAACACCGAGACCCGGCATGTGTGAAGCAGTCATTTATATAATACTTCTTAAAATATTTTTTTATGCTGAAAAAAACAATAAAGTTGTACTCTTTGGTAATAACACCGAGACCCGGCATGTGTGAAGCAGTCATTTATATAATACTTCTTAAAATATTTTTTTATTATACTCTGTTAGACGTTGATACGCCCCTTTAACAAAACCTGTCAAAAACCTGCTTAAAGAAAATCAAAAGCAACATATCATTTGGAAATGAATGCTTGTCAGTGTAGTCAAAATAGTTGGTAATTTTATAATCCTAGTTGGCACTTGAATGTTTGTAGTGCATTCATATGCTATTATAAATACACTTTGTCTGTTTTCATAAATCTTTGAATGTCGAAACAGATCGTGAATGATCTATGGTCCAATTATAAGTATCACAGAGGGCTAATCTAATTACATACAAAATTGACAACACCTTGAATGCTACCTTTGTACTTAGGTGTCAGTGTTATCAGCTGTGATCTTACGAAGGCCGCTAGCTTCACTGACGAACGTTTCAATACAAAAGCAGAAGTGGTTGCATATTTGGAAATTAAGTGCCAAACTTGGTCTATTTATTGTGTGAAAATTGGAAATTTAGTAAGTTTCAAGAACAGAACAGAACATGTGTTTTATTATGACTTGCACAATGTACATCGTCAATATAACAATACAAACAAAACATAATAGCAAATTAAGTCACGTTATACTCAATATATGAATAGATTCGGTATATATTATCATATATCTTTATATGGAACATACATGAATACATAGTAGCACGCAATACTATGTACGATTTATTTGTTTGCGTTAAAAATTCGTAATACTCTTGATTTTTATTATATATTCATTACCAAACGTTTGATTGATATTTGTATTTTATGAGGATGAACTTATAGCTAGTAAAATGCTTAAGCTACAGTACTGTTATAACATTACACATTTAACATGAGATTTCTTTTATTTAATGCGTATTTAATAAACAGAGAAATTTTGAATAACTTTGTTTTGTTATCTATACACATCATTTCCAAAAATGTAAACATCGAGGGTCTTTTGTAATAGTATTTTGGAGTATATTTTTTTGCGTAACTCATCGAAATATGGACAAATAAGCATAAAATGATACTCATCTTCTATATCTTGTGAATTACAGAGTAAACAATATCGTTGGTCTCTAGCAATCCTATTTCTACCATATCTACCAGTTTGTATTCTGGGTGGATGCACCGATAGTCTTAGTCTACAGAAAAACAGTCTAAGGCTGGTAGGTAATGCATCAAGGTATGTTTCGTAGAATAATTTGTCTTTGCAAAGGGCATAGTTTGTAAGAACATTATTTGACTGCATATTCTGTGACCATATTCCTGAATGAAGGTATCGATTATGCGTTGTTTAAAAACACCAAGGAATGACATGATCAGCATTTTTAAAAACATAAGCAAACCCATAATTGTTTAACAATGATTTTACATTAAAGACCGAATTTTTAAAGCCATGGGTCTTCGTTAGCTTGTTCGTACACCTTTTTAATAATAATATCAGCGCCAATAATTTTACTCCAGTGTTTAATAATTCTTACATATCTTATTATGTACAGTGGATATCGACCCAATTCCCCATAGACGCCCGCATTAGATGTATTGGTTTTAAGTTTTAAAATACGTTTGCAAAATTTAAGGTGTATTCTCTCGAGCTCGTTCGATTTTGTGAATCCCCAAACCTCTGATGCGTAGCAAAGTATAGATCCAACAAACGAATCAAAAAGTTGGCACAATATTTTTGGCTTAAGATCATACTTCTTGCAATTTTGTAATAAAACGTTTAAGGCCTTTATAGCTTTGCCAGACAAATGCTCTTGGTTAAGTTTAAAGTTGCCAGTGTAGTTAAAAACAGTGCCACGGTAATTAAAATCGTCTACAATCATTAAATCCTTGCCATCATAATTCCAGTGTTCGTTAGATAACAATCTGCCCCTTTTTCTGAAAACCATTATTTTAGTTTTGTCTGTGTTGACTGTAAGTCCCCATGTATTGCAATACGAAATGTAAAAGGTTGATATTGGTTTGTAACTCTTCGGGAGATTTCGCAAAAATTGCCATATCGTCCGCAAATAGTAAAAGCATTCACACAATATCGTCAATTACTAAACCTGAATTAGGATCATTTTGCAAATGAAGTTCAAGGTCATCCACAAAGAATGAAAATAAAATCGGTGAGATTACCTCCCCCTGTCTTAAACCAACTGCATATTCAAAAAAATCGGAATAACTGTTACATGATTTAACACATGATTTGACTTTCTGGTACATGTCTCGTATTATTCTTAACAATTTGCCTTCTATTCCGGACTTATACATTTGTAACCAAAGGGCATTCCTATATATTGAATCAAAGCATTTAAACATATCAACAAAAGTCACATACAGTCGTTTATTTTGGTTAAGAAAATTTTGAATAACTGACGTTAGTATAAAAATGGCATCAACAGTTGACCTTCCTTTTCGAAATCCGAACTGAGCATCCGAAATACTATTATTTTCGTTACAAAAGGACTCAATACGTTTATTAATTACAGTGGTAAATAACTTAGACAAACAACTAACTAGTGTTATACCTCTATAATTACTTGCATTTCCGGTATCACCTTTTTTATATATAGGGACAATAACCCCCTCTGTCCATTTATCCGGAAAATAGCCCGAGTTTAAAATATCATTAAATATATCACACAAATGAGATCCTAATACATCCACGCTTTCCATAAAATAATCATTAAGCAAATTGTCGTTACCGCATGATTTACCAGATTTCAGAAACTTCACGGCATTAAAAATTTCATCAGTTGTAATTGGTTTATCAAGCTCCGGAAATGCAACATCACAATTATTAAATCATGTGAACTACAAAATTGTTCCGCATCGTCATTTGAGCATTGCGAAATATCGTTACTAAGAGTAGAAAAGTAGTTATAAAAGTCATCTAAGGAGATGTTACTAGTTTTCTTATTCTTATTTTGTTTAACATGCTTCCAGAACTCCTTAGGTTTAGAATGCTTTAGTTTTTCTAATTCACATAGTTTATTATTTTCAAATAACCGTTTCTTTTTATTTAGTAATGATTTATAATTTTGTTTTTGCATGCAGAGTAACTGTCTGTACTCAGTCGTTTTACAATTATTAAAATCTCTCAAAGCATGTAAATATTTATTTTTAGCCTGAACACATTCATTATCAAACCAGTCCGCATTCTTAACATGCGTTTCATCGTCTGGGCTAAATTTCTTACGCATATTATTATTTAAAAACAGTGGATCCGCTACTTCACGCACAGTCGATGTAAAAGTATTAAGTAGTGTATTTACAGATTCCCTGTTTCGTAAGTCCATACTATCACTACTCGTCAAATTATTTAGTTCCGTTAATCGAGCGATTATACCACTTCTGAATTTATCGCGTTTAGATAAATCCCATTTCAGTTTCACGTAATTTTCATTCGACTCCGTAGGATAAGTATAATTTACATGCAGCGAAAAACTAATTGGTGTATGGTCGCTATACACGTTAAGTTCGTTTACCATAAAGCTACTAATGTGCGAAAAATTGCATTCTTTAGTGAGCAGATAATCAATTACTGAAGCCCCTTGATGCGATATAAATGTAAAATTGTCCGTATTTTTCAATCGACCGTTAAGAATGCGTAAACTGGTTGATTTACAAAGGTCAATAAGTTTAACACCATGGCTATTTACAGTATTATCGGGTGAGGCCCGAAACAATGGTTCATCTGGAATATAATGAACATCATCAATACTTTATGTCATTCTATCATGCGTAATATAATCACATTTCAAGCCAACACGACTATCAAAATCCCCAACTATATATACAGATCCCAACGTGTCATACATATTAACATCTGTTTCTAAAACTTCAAATATATCTACATTAAAAATATTGTAAGCTGGTGAATCCTCACCCCATACGTAAACGCCACATACATAAGTATCTTGGTCAAAATGAAAGAAATTTTTATCCAACTTAATCCAAATAACAGTGTCCAGATAGTTCCGAATAATTTCAGTACCATTAGAAATTGTATCCTTTATATAAATAACAGTTCCGCCACTAGAGCGTTTGGCATTACGATGTTGGAATTTTCTAAAAAAGTTAAAAGATTTATATCCGCATAGATCGACATTACTGGAATCGGAAGTCCATGTTTCATAAAGGAAAACAATATCATATTTATTTACAATGTTTATAAAGTCTGCACTGTCTCTTTTCGTAGCAGTAAGCCCATGCACGTTCCAGGATAATACGCGCAGCTCACCCCCCTGGTATTCTTAGTCCCGAACTTGCTTGCCGTCAACGACCAACGTGTCGTACGCAATCATGTCATGTTACAGTGTTGGCCTTCAATTGTAGCACATGAAATATAGTTTAGTGAAAGTTTCTTCAATTTAGCAATAAAATTATCATTTTTGGTTGTTCATAAAAATATGTTTCACATGCTTTATGTGGAAAAATTCCGTTATTTTAGGAATTTAGGTCTTTCTATATTGCATGGAATAGCATCTGTAACAAATATTATTTTGGCAGACTCTTACCTTGTGATAGTGTATATAGTCAATTTCAGTGGAAGCCCATTAGGCTAAAAAATGTATGAATAATTTCTCAGGCATTTTTTTCCAAAAAATCAGGAGGGAGGGCGATTTTTTTTTTTACTTAAGTATTTTTTTTAGATTTGCCCTTGTCCGTCGTCTGTCCGTCCGTTCGTCCTTCCGTCCGTCTGTCGGATTTTTGTGTCGCGCATAACTCAAAAAGTATCAATGCTAGAGTGATGAAACTTTATAAGCATATTCATCGGCATCGAGGCTTGTGCACCTGGGTATTTTGGTGCAGATTTTTTCCGACATCAGCGGAGTTATGGCCCTTTTTTCGCAAAAAACTTGTGTCGCGCGTAACTCAAAAAGTATTGATGCTAGAATGATGAAACTACAAACATATTAATCAGCATGTGAACTTGTGCACCTGGGTATTTTGGTGCAGTTTTTTTCCTACATCAGCTGAGTTATGGCCCTTTTTTTAGCAAAAATAACATTTTTGGACTCGTGTCGCGTGTAACTAAAAACGTAGTATTGCTAGAGTGATGAAACTTTATAACTATATTAATCAGCATGTGAACTTGTGCACCTGGGTATTTTGGTGCAGTTTTTTCAGACATCAGTGGAGTTTTGGCCCTTTTTTAGCAAAAGATGACATTTTTGGACTTGTGTCACACATAACTCTAAAAGTATTACTGCTACAGTGATGAAACTTTGTATACATATTAATCAACATGGGAACCTGGGTATTTTGGTGCAGTTTTTTTCGGACATCAGCGGAGTTATGGCCATTTTTTTAGTAAAAAATTGCATTTTTGGACTTGAGTGGCGTGTAACTCAAACCGTATTGTTGCTATAGGATTGAAACTTCATAAACATATTAATTAGCATGTGAATTTGTGCACCTGCGTATTTTGGTGCAGTTTATTCCATCATCAATGGAGTTATGACCCTGTTTTTAGCAAAAAATGACATTTTTGGATTTGTGTCGCGTGTAACTCAAGAAGTATAACTGCTAGACTGTTGAAACTTTATAAACATATTCATCAGCATGTGAACTTGTGCACCTGGGTATTTTGTTGTATTTTTTCAGACATCAGCAGAGTTTCGTAACAACCAGCGGAATGTGGGGGCATCCGTGTCCTACGGACACATGTCTAGTTTAATTTTTGTTTTCTTACTCTTCTATTGGCACTGTGTAATGCCTTATTAAAACAAGTAAATTAGTACAGATTAAAGACAATTTTAAGTTTCAATAACAACATAAGCATCCCTTTTTATACAATTCTAAATATAGATTTATTAATTGCTCATGCTTAAAATGGTCAGTTTTGCAAGATGAGGTTCAAAGGCAATCAATTTGAATGTTCATAATTGACATACGTGCATTCAAATTGATATACTATCAGCATTAAAGTACTTTTGTTTATATATTTAACTTTTCATCATTCATATTTTTATAACGGTCAAAAATACGAATTATTTTTGCAATAAATCACCAACAAAGGAAAGGAAAATCAACACTTGTCAATGCAGCTGGCATTTGGTGGTTTTCCATTGGACTTATATTCACACAGATTTTCTTAAAAAAATGTGGAATGCTATACTATTACACAAGCAAAAGCATCTACGAAACAAAAGTTTAAATTAACAAATAGACGATATTTATAAAGGTTCCCAATCGAATATGACATTTTATTTTATTTTATTTTCAAAGTTGAGATTAACACAGTATTTAACAATTCGTGTATATCCTATTTATATAATTAAATCAGACAGGAAGAAAGTTACTGGAAATACCGAAATCTCTACCAGGTTACACTTCTTCCGCTATGTTAAAATGCAGATTCGTTTAATGTTAAGCCGGTGTCCATGGAATCTAATTCAATGCATCGTAATTTTAGTAATAGTTCTTACGAACGTTTATGGTGTTTATTCGTCCGAAATCTGTTTCTTATTTAGGAAAGGCATTTTATACTGTTTTGTTCAAAAGCGCTTGGTACAAACGGAATATACTATAATGTACATGCTTGGTTACTTCAGAGTCATCACCAGTTATCGCATACATAAAATAGACGATAGCAAGTTACCACAATGTTAATAGTTCACAGATTTCGTTGCGTAGTTTTTGTATATTGTTCGGTAAAATGCACATTAGAATCAAGTTCTGCAAAGTTTTAGTTTTATTAACATGTTTCTGGACTGCTGCTTTAAAACCCGGACGCGATCGTCAAAAAACAGTAATCAAAATTTTTGTTGGCATAAAATAAAAATCGTAGCAGGCCTTAAAACAACGTCGAGGCGCTGCCTGAGAAACAATTCATTAACTTTTTTTAGCCTTAGTTCAACTCATTTCATTTGAAGTTTTTATAGTTAAACCCAAATTTAACAGATTCACATTGTCAGAAAATAATAGCGGGAATGAATGAGCAGTGCGTTTATAAATTCCCCATTTATTGCAATTCTCGGGTTTAGGAATCTCCAGACGCTAATTGATGCGTGTGCATTAAAACAGCTTTACCGCGCGCTATCTTTAGAATGATTCTCCTGCTTGAGTTGTACTCGCTAGAATTAATTCACGGGGACGACAGTCGGTTACAGCGTCCAATAATATTTGTACACAATGATTATATAATAGCAAATATAAGCTCAATAAAAAAAATATTTGTTTTGCTTATTTATCACAAAAATACCAGAAATTTACCACTGTATATTTTGTGCTTGCGAGCTCAACAGGCAATTTTTTTTTTTTTTTACGTTGTGACCGACTGTCTTCCCCGTGAATTGTACATAGCATTGTAATTGCTATTTATAGAGGGCGCCGATTATGTAGGCTAAACAATATAGTTATTTCATTATGTGAATGAATATAACATTCTGATCATGACATACAATGAGTAAAATTGTTCATAATTATATTTCTTTCTAGAGTGTATGTCGAAGATATGTTTATAACTTTAATTTAACCGCTTATGTAAACAATTATGTAAATTTTTAATCCCCAACAGTTATTTGTATACGTTAAACCATTGTTTGAAGTTTGCATTCCCTAAAATTAGAAAATTTGCCCAATTCTATTGGCATTCAATTTTCCCGCTGCATAATTATCGCAAGAAATCTAGGTCAAAAGTGATCTTAGATAGCTATGCCGAAAAATGATGACTTCCATTTTGATAGTACAAACATAAAATTTCAAACGACTATGGCGATTAAAAATTATATTCGGTGGGAACAGGATGTATCAAGGGTTTCTGTGTATAATGGGTTTTGCAAATCATGAATTAATCGTACGCAAATGAAGTAAAAGTAACATGAATAACATTTCGACGTATTCAGAGACTTATTTTCACATTTTATTTATTGAAAGATATATTTTTATAGGTTGATTAACGTTTCAAGACTGGAGAAGTTGATAGAATTTTGCAATTCTAATTAATTATTAACAGAACGCATCCGCAATTCAATTTCAAATTAATATGCACAGTCAGTTTAATAACATAAATTCCCCTTTTATTGAAATATTCGCTCTTATGATTCTCTGGACGCTAAATGATGCATGCATATTATAACAGCTATACACCGGCAGCTAAAAGAGCGTTATTTTTAGAATGATCGTGTGTTGAACTCGCTCGAATCAATTGTTATTTATCGAGCGTACCGCTATGCTAAACAAAATAGTGGATTAATTCTAGGAATAAACATAATATTCTGTTCATGACATACAATGAGAAAATATGTTCATACTTATGCTCAGTTCTAAAGTGTATATCGAGAATATGTTTATAACTTTATTTTAACCGCTTATGTAAACAATTATGTACATTTTAATCCCCAAAATTATGCAACAGTTGTTGGTATACATTAAACCATTGTTGTAAGTTTGCATTCCCTAAAATTAGAAAATTTGCCCAATTCTATTGGCATTCAATTTTCCCGTTGCGTAATTATCGCAAGAAATTTTGGTCAAAAGTGATCTTAGATAGCTACACCGAAAAAACATGCTACGCATACAAGTGAGTGTACAAAGGGGATACTATTCGGCGTGGTATTTAGCAAGCACTCGCAATCATTAATCGATACTATCCGTGTATATTTCTCAAAAAAGAAACCTTATACACCGGGCATATCCGAACGTAATTGCAATATTGTCATAGCGTCTATAAATTTTCGGACACCTGTAATTTGGGAATAATTTTGTGTATCAAAATTTTTGGACACGAACAATTTTGATTATTTTTAAGTGTCCGAAAACATAGAGCTTTTACGGTATATCTGGCTCAGCATTATTGGGACTCTCGATATAAATAATTTGTTAGGTGTCATACGCGATCTTTGAGTGTACATTTGTATCACTTTCGTATTCTATAATATCAAGCCAAACGTTTGCATTTAAATTAAACTTGATTCTATATTTTGCTTAACCCTGAAGTTTGCAATGCATTGTAAATGAACGCACAGTAGTGGTGTTTTTTTTTCAATCGAGACGGAAGAGCAGTTGGCGTTTAGTTTTCTTACACCCCACAGGTGGTTTCTTTCGTCCTGAGTTTGTAAATTTAAATTGAAAGATGACATGTTTATTCACGGTTATATAGTTCAAGTGCTGCGTTCTTTTCCGTTTATAAGACCGAATTTAAATTTCCAACAAAAATTCATTTATTTTTATTTTGTTACTTAATATTATTGAATAGCTTAGCAAATAACTAAACCTGTCACTTTAATAATGTAAATATTTGATTTTGATCTTCAAATCCGGTTTAGCCGGTTTATTTCAGACCAACGACAAAACTGATAGCCTATATTGATTACTGAATTGCTAAATTTGTGTATTCCAATGTCGACCAACACTGAGCTAAAAGGCCCGCTATTAAGTACAAAAGAACTTTGCCACTGATGGAATTAAAAAAACAATGTATTAAACCACCTGGTCAACTGTAATTATTAGTCTAATCAATGGTTTATGAAATGAGAGATGTGATCCAAATTTGCAATTTGCCAACAGTAATTAAAAAAAAGATTGCGTTATCAAATGTAGGCATTGGTTGTTGGGGGCGAATTTACCACTTTAAATGTAGCATTCTCTATCGTACAACATATATAGTGGTACAACTTAAACCAACTCAATGAAGTTAATTACAATATACTTGTTGAAGATCTAAGAAAAGTTAAAAAGAACCATTGCTAGAAACCGCATTTTAACTAGACATATTTAATGTCTTCATAATTTTCTACTGTACAGTTGAAAACTCCAATTCATGTTTATTAGCTGTATTTTCACAAATGATATTTTTTTACACGCGTGAAGAAAAATATATCATTTTTAGCATTTATAAGTGTGAAGAATGTGATTGGCAAAAAATGGGGTATCATCATCAACATCATCATCATTATTATTATCAGCATCATCCTCATCATCATCCTCATCATAATTATTCTCGTCATCACCATTTGTATTATTATAGTCAACGTCATCATCAGTATTGTCATCACTATGAGAAACTAAGCCCTATTTAGCAGCTGCCAATGCACGCATGCGCTTAATCGTTAGTCAATACGTTTGTACGGTCTAATTAGGAGATAGAAATGCATACTCGCGTACGTCCATTCGAACGTCCACCATTTTATTGGGATATTAACCAATGTACGCATCCCAACGTACGTACAAACGAACGTCCTATTTTGGATTATTAAAAAAAATCCAAAATAACCATGCATATGTCCGTCCGAACTAGAATATACGTATACACGGACGGTAATATAATAACCTTATTAGTACCTCCGCACCTGTTGGTACGTTTGTTTGGACAGTACAGCAGAGTAGAGTTCCATACCTCCCGTATCGTGTGGTATCGTATCGTATTGTACCGTATCGTACCGTACCGTACCGCATCGTATCGTATCGTAGCGTACCGTACCGTATCGTACCGTACCGTACTTTTCCATCCCATAGCATTACCAACGATACCATACATGCCTTGCCATGCCATGCCATGCCATGCCATGCAGTGTAAAAAATAGAATTATGACATAACAAATTCACTGTTTTGACAAATTGAACACTTTTTTCATGTGTGAAGAATATGATTTGAGTGCATATCAAAAACTGGACTCGATCACAAATTTCACAGAAAATGTGAAGAATGAGATGGAGATGTGTGAAAAATGATATCCTATTATTGTCCAGGACAATGTGTACGAGGCTCTAGCATATATATTTTTCTTATATATCGGACTCCATATGCGATATTTTTGACTGTCATTTCGGTTTATCAGCTATTTTATATAACCTGTGTCAATAACAAATACTATCCGTATAAATAAATCCGGCGCGAAGAAGCGACATTGTGACAATACGACAATGCGATATTTTAGCTTTCATTTTCTGAATATTTCACAATATGGTAATGCGTGGAAACTCGAACTTTTCAATATGTTGGGGCGTTAATTTTTGTCCAAATTGGTTTATAGATGAAACTTCTGAGGGCGAATTCATTTCATGTTATAGCATCTTCGCGGTCTTGTATTGAGCGAAATTTAACTGGCGCGAACAGTTAAACAATGTTTAATTCATTGATTACACCAAACATCTAACTGTGCTAATAAACGTTCTTCACACAAATACGCATTCACCTATTTAGAAAAAACGATTCTTGAATGTTAAAGAAATAAATATAAAATTAATGGCGCTAACGTATGTTAAAAAAATTAAGAAATTTTAAATATTTAATTATTAATTAAAATTATTATATTTCCACTCCACTTATCCCTGTGTCCGGCGTCGTCCATCTATGTTTAAAAGAAGTCCGCATTTTTGATCCAACCGGGGAAGATAACCGGAGATATTTAACCCCAAGCTACTTTTGTTAATAAAAAATTGATATTTTTTTCGAAAGTAGATTGTAAAACGACGCGAAACAGTAAACGCCCCATGAAGTTTAGTTTGTTTAGTTTGTATGTCAGTACGTTCGTACCTCTGTCCGGGTGTCTGTCTGCCAAAAAGCTTGTCCCCTACATACCTTTTAACCGCCTTTAAAAAGGAATCAGATGAAATATGACGGTGATGTGTTTAAAATCCATATTATTCGCCTTTAAATCGTTTTTTATTGTTTTATTTTTGTGTAATTTGCATGCAAATAAATAATAATCATCATTCAATAAATACATTAGTCAGGTTAGTAGATACATAATCTCAACGCGAAATATACTTTCAACACAACACAGCTTGGACTCCAAAATTGGCATTTCGACAAAAGTAGTCTACAGTTTAAAGCTTCCCAAAGATAACCCAACCTCCACACAGAGATTTGACTGGTTCCAAGCATAGCTCGCGTTAAATCCCTACCGTCACAAACTTCAAGGTGACCGTAGTTAGATCACATGGTGTACATTAAAAAAGTGAACAAGCAGAAGAAAAGAACGTGGACACCGTACAATCATGCGGTGTATGGTTACGTTTTCAGTTATCTCTTTTTTTTTTAAATTTATCCCTCCATATTTATGTCTAGACTAAAAAAATCAATATTTTAGGAGGAGTTTTGTAAAATGATAGTAACAAGAAATAACTTTAAAAAAAGATATTCGGCTTTCGTCATCGTAACTTATGATTGTAAAGAATGTAAAATCAATGTTCTATAAAAATATTTAAACATGATGAAGTTGTAGATGACTTATTTCTTAATAAATCTATACGGCACTTAATAGCTAATATTATTTTTTTCGTTGTTTTATTTTAAATAATACAAAAATGAGTTCAAGTGCTCTCTGCTTAATAATTTGTAAACTTGACATCATAGGGCGACTTTAATTTAAGCGAACTTATAGACAGGAATGTCTAGATAAAAAATATTGTTAATATGCACATGATGAAGTAAATAAAATAGTGAACTCATATTATAATGTGACAAAAGCTCTTTGTGAAAGACTGTTTAATGAAAAGTTCCTATGTTTGAATACATCAAACGTATTTACTTGAAACTTAAATACTTCTTTATTATAAACGTCTTCACCAGAGAAAGCAACAATTATAACTATGTTTCCTTTTCTTGACAGATTTGTGCCTCATTTTTAAGTTAGAAATTTTGGTATTTCATAAAGTCCAATATTTTGAAAACTACTTACTTTAAACTTGATGAAATCTTTACTACCAACGTCTCCACTTTGAAAGCAACCCCATAACTTCGTTTTGTGTTTTGACATATGCATGTCCCTTTTTAACTTAGAAAGATTGGACCATCTTTACCGTTATTTGCGGTAACGCGACCGACTCACAAAATTGGGCCCGACTCAACAGTTTTATACGCTTCAGTGAGGCAAAACTTTTTTTCGATTCGAAAATGTTAGTTTTATATTGATATTTTGTTCGTTATTAAATCATTACTTCATTTTTATATAAACTTAACACTGCATTCTGATAACCTTGCAATACTATTTCTAATTTGAACAAACAATATGCCACTCGTGCCACTGGCATGCACTAAGCAATGTGATTTGCTCTTGTATCTTGTGTTAAAACAATTTGGCCTGTGTCTAAGGGTCGTCTACCTTTGTTTCCACCAAAAATAACTAAATAAAATATAAAAATCGACCTACCTACAACAAACACTTTTTTAAAGATGGCATTGGTTATAGTTTTTCATGTAGTCCTATATCTTGAATACTTTCAAAGATTTTCAATTAAAATTTAGAATATACTTCTTTAGTATCAACGTCTGCACATTGGAAAGCAATCCCCATCATTCTCTTTTTACATTTATGACAAAAAAGCATTCGGGGGCGTATGTCTCATTATAGTTACAGCACTTTAAATAATGAGAACGTCAAATTTTGTTGACAAAATCATAAACTTTAATAATCAAAGCACTGAAGGCGCTGCAGTTGTTCGCTATTGGATAACGTTGGGCACAATTCACTCTATTCAAATGTTATTATTCAACGACAAACACCAAGAACGATCAACTATCAAATCGATTTTATTATAAGTTTGGCATTTTTAATGTCAAGGCTAGAACCAAATTGATGAAAGAGTATTCGATATAGATTCCCCCGAAGAATTAATTCTTTCCCCCGTGTCTGACGGAAAGTGTTTTAATAGAATCTATGCCAACAAACAACACAATTGGTTCCAAAGCTCTGGTACAGTTAAATAGCAGGATCCCGTCTTCGGCGGCCTGTCTTTGTAGACCATCTGACCAACGCTGCTGATAAAGCGGCGCAATCCCAGCCTTGACGTTGTATGGTTGGTACTGGAGTCCGTAGAACTCGAAAGGACTGAAACATGACACAATCTGGCAAGTTTCTTGTTACAAATGATCCTTTGGGGGGGGGGGGGGAATCTTAGAATTGCGTAAATCCTCGACTTATACGGAGTCGCAACCGGGTAGAGAAAGAACGATTCTGAACGTTTGATGAGTTTAAATACTAGCGGACGAGTCCCAGAGTAAACGGTGGATTCTGCCATTACATTGCAGACAAAGGGGGATTTGGCTTCCTACTGGGGTTTTACAATAAAAACCCAGTTTTTGCGTTAAATAAGACAGTTTATTCTTAAGCGCATAAACGTTAAATAGCAACACAAGTTTTTAATTAAACAGAACAGATACGAAAGGTTTATTGAGAGTGTAGAGTGTTGGTACATTACACGAGACCCGTTATGGTGTGTTTTGCAAAATGATTTGCAAATATATTGAAAATACAATAATATTAAAATTGTATATTAGAACCACGTAATAAAATCAAATTGTATGAAGTCACCTAAATAACCATATATAATAACTTAAAGTGACAACCCGACGCATTATAATTGTCAATCTGGGTAATTAGAGAGGAATGCCATATCATATGTCACCTTAAATACAGTGGTTATAACTTATATATGTTTTGTTGGTAAAATTTAATAGTTGCGCTAATAGCTCATTCAATGTTCTTCTGTTAAGAAAATAAAAATCACTGAATTTAAATACTGGTTAAGAAGCCAGAACTTGCAAACACGACGTGCTATAACTGATACATGATAATATGTTCTTTCCAAAAAAGAAAAAAAATGTAAGAGAAAATATTCGTAAAACTTCATTTACTTAAATACAATATATGCCACTAATTAAAACATTAACAGGTGTAAGAATTAGACAGCTAACAATACTTTGTACGAATTAAATATGTAAGGCCTGTCGAAACATCTTTCAATTGAAAATAAAAAATATTGTCGGGCTAGAAATCTGATGAGCCATATTCTTTGTCCGATGTACAATATTATGGTCTTTCTTTGGGCTACAACCATAATTATCTTACTTTTAATGACATTCCGACAGTCTGACATTAAGTTTTCATAACCAACACATTCTCCGAATATACCTACAGAGTATTTAGTAAAAAAATGATGGTTATCAGTTGTATTACCGGGCACTGTCGGTGGAAGACAGTAGATTAATTTGTCGAATAAAAATTATCTGACAAACTCAATAAAATGTTCTGGGGTCGGGGCATTTTTTTAGGGTAGGTCGGGTAACCTGAAACAAACATAGTTTTTTTACGCCTTAATAAAGCATCTGGAGTAGCAAATCCTTATATTCTGTGTAACAAAACAAAAACAAAAACATTTGAAAAAAAAAATTCCTGCCACTCATAGTGATCGACCGCCGTCGTGAGCGTCTAAACGCGATAACGACTCGGTCATAGAGGTTGTTCCCAAAAAGTGGTATTTTCTGATAAGGTTACTGGAGCATAACCGACCGCTATGGCTTGTACCTGTACCGCGTAATTACCGATAAACTCTGAATTCCATTTTGTTCTTTATTATCATTATTATTGTTACGACAAAGTGAATAATACAATAAGTAACAATTGCAATCAAATAATGAATCATGCCCCACTCAACAAATAACCTTAACCTGAGTCGGCGATAACATGACGAAAAAGTTACGATTATAATGTCTATGTCTATGTCAATGTCATTACATTGTCCGGGACTGTTCCCGCAGTTATTTTTTTACATTGTTAATTTATTAAATTTGCCTGACAAATTCATACAACAATTATGTCAACGTAAATTATTTAAATAATTCATGTATCACTGGTGAAAACATGGTGCGGTATGATCGGTTTATTCACGGTACAGATATTAATAATGATTGTATTTATCTCCAAGTTCGGGAAGTTCTCCTATGGTATCTGAAAAATCTGGGATCCGAGAAGACTCCTTATATAGGTGTGGACCGAAACATCTAGGTTTCAACAGTCACGCAACAGATTATCTTGGCCCTCTTGTATTATGTTTAGGGATAAAATGACATATCGATATTATTTTCAACGCTGATTGTCTTTTTTTTAAGACATTTCTTGTTTAACATATGTTAACTTGTCTGCAGACGCCTGGCACATCCCATGTAGGAGCAATGATGACTGTTACGATGAGACCCAGGAGTGCATTTTGGAGACTGGACAATGTGTGCAAAGTGAGTTGATTTCTTTTACTTTAAACGTATTTTATTTAGGCAAACGGGCATAAATTATACATGTTATTAGACAGAATGCACAAACTGGATAAGAAAACTAGCGTAAGCACCACTTATACTAATTCTTGCACAGGAAATATTGCATTCTTTGAGGACGATAGTGCATATATTGTAAATCCGAGGGGATAATGTTGCCCAATGTGAAGCCGCGGGCAACATAACTGTTCGAGGGTTGACAAAATGCAGTATTGCCCTCAAAGAATGCAATATTTATTTTATTGTACCGAAACAAATGTCTACCGACATGACGTTAAACCAAAGCAGTTGTCTACCGCCACGACGTCATAGCAGGTGACATTTTTATGTGACAGGAAGACAGAAGGGTGAGGTATAATAAATGAACTTATATCACAGTACTAATTTTTTAATCAGATCAAACAGTAAAATTCGTACCTTACCTATATTACAGTGATCTGTTCTGCTGATAAAAATTGTTCCTCTGCATTACTGAAGTGCCAGCCATATGACTACGTCCTTGGCGAAATGCGTGGATATTGTCGTCATCGTAAGTAACTAACGAGTGCCAGTGTTTTACTCTCAGCGCTATGCTTTGCCTAATATTTTTCAAATTAAAAGACATACATTTTATATAACACGATAATGACTTTAGTTAAAAAAAATTAAACCACAGATATGACTTTATTGATAATGCTTCATATAATTACTTCAAAACATATTTTCAGATTACTGCGATGTATACAATTATAATGAAAATAGCAACTGCCCAGATATTGACCATGTCGTCTGTGTTCACAACGACAGACAATGCTATTGTGAAGACGGCTTTCGCTGGAATGTCGACTCATGCGCATCCGGTTGGTTGCAAATTACGTCATAGTTAGAACACAAACAACTATCGTTATTCCTAGTAGTGCAATACCAACATAATAATGTACTGAAATATACATGTATATTACACGAAATGAAAATTAGTGAGTATGTGGGATGACCACATAGATTTTAGAACACTAAACATCGCTGTTTAAGGTGTCTCACGTTATATTTGGAATGTCTCAAACCAACACGTCCTTTGATTTATCGAAATTTAAAAATTATCAACATGTTGTCTGATTTGCAGAAATATTTGTTTAGCGTGTATATATCAATGAAACGAATTGCAATATGTGTGTAACATCATATATTTCCTCATTCACTAAGCTTTTTTAAACAACGCCAACAACCGAAATGAAACTATGGCTTGCATTAAGTACATCATATTTTCACCAACTTACCAATCTGCCTAAAGTGCACGATCTTCCTAATACAGAAATATAGTGACGACCTTAACAGTGATCTATTCTTGAAATTGCGGATTTTAAACAGGTTGATTATAGGTAAAAACGTATATTTATCTTTTCTAGTCCTTGGCCTACCATGCATCCACGATTACCACTGTGACAGGACGTACCATAACATCTATGGCTATAACTACATTTGCTCTGCTGGAGCATGTATCTGCAACCCCCAGATATGGCATCAGGACCATAACGGCTGTCAGCCATGTAAGTTTGCAAACAAAAAACCGCATGAAGTATACCGTTTACTTTATTATTTATTTAATTATTAACCCAAAATATTAGTTTTACCATTTTCCAAGTTCGTATCAATGATCTATGTATAGTTGAACTAACACATCAGTATTTAATTTTATCATATAATGTAAATTCTCTCAGTACGTAATCCTTTTATAACGTCATTGCGATTGTTCGTTACTATTAAATATCTTCATTACTACAAAACAATTAGTCTCTATAGTTGTACGTTGAGCATTGTTCTTATGTTTGTGTCATGTGTTCAGTTCTTCCATAATTGTGGCTCTTGTTGTGGACGTGTATTGTGTAACGTCTTCAGTTTTTTTTTCCAGATTTGTACCAATATGCACCGTTGTTTTAAAGTGATTGCACTTAAACTAGCATTTGGTAAATGTGTACCAATTTGCACCGTTCTTTTAATATGAATGCACTTATACTTGCAATAAGTAAATTTGTACCAATATACACCGTCGTTTTAAAGTGATTGCACTTACACTAGCATTTGGCAAATTTGTACCAATATGCACCGTCCTTTTAAAGTGATTGCACTTACACTATCATTTGACAAATTTGTACCAATATGCAGCGTCCTTTTAAAGTGATTGCACTTACACAAGCATTTGGTAAATTGTACCAATATGCACTTTCATTGTAAGATGATTGCTGTAACGGTAGCATTGTTACTACGTAATGGTTTGTACATCCAAAGTCCTGGGACGGCAATGCGTCATTCCGACAGACTGCGGGAGCTTATCCAACACCACGTGTGCCCACGGTGTTTGCAGCTGCTCACCTGGTTACGTACAGCGAGAAGATCAATGTATATGGGGTAGGTGCTTATATCGGACTGAACAACGAATTATATACACCAGAATAAGATTGCAAATACACATTCAACAAGCGTATTGTTATTATGTGATTAAAATGTAATGTATTCGTACCTGCATAGGTATCCTTGCACGGTTCACATTCGTAAAACAGAAAAAACTCAGTTAAATGTAACTGGTCAATAATGGTGATAAGTTGTTGCATGCTATTAAGAAAATAATTTCTGATTAACTAAATACAAGTTTTGGACGCATTTTGCGACCCAACAAGTGATTGTGGAGGCGGGGATATCGTATGTGAAACTGACAGCACCGTGATAGGATCCCTTGGGAAGTGTCGCTGTCAGAAAGGATTCGCACTGGACGCTGCAAAGTCGTTTACTTGTACAAAGGGTAAAATCATTTAACTACATATAGGCTTATTAAATTAATTATTTTTTTATATAATTTTGGTTGCTAATACGAGCTTAAGTTAATTTGCTATAAGAATGTGTTCATGATAGTATGGTACTGATAGATTTAAAATGAAAATTATTACTTACTGATTTACTTATTTGTCACACAAAATATTACATAATTGAATTACTAAAACAAAAATTCTGTAAATGCTTGCTGAATGACGCGTTGAATGCCTTGACAACATGGACAGAAGGCAGCAAAGATACAAATGTCAATATGTAATTAAGCATACATTTATACATAATTGTACATACGTAATTGTTTTACTTATATAAAAGGTACTTAAAATTATGTCAAAACCATTTCACTTAAAAAAAAAAATTTCTTCAAGGCGTGCACATGTTGTCTGACATATTACAATTTATGTTCTTTAACTAAGGCATCAACATATCTTAAAAAGAAGTACATAAAACATGTTTGAGCCACTGTAGTCACGTAGTTGTTTTTAAATAACAACAACACAAAATATTACATTTTGTTGTATGTGTTTCAACCTGAATATGTACAAAAATAACGTGTATTAATATTTTAGAATCGAACCCATAAGGAATACAACGGGAATGGGTTCTTCTGCGTTTAAGAAAATTGTTTACTTATTGATGAAAAGATTATACATGTATATGGTATCGTTATGTTGTCCATGCATCAAAACTCTAAATAAGTAAATAAAAAATATATATAACAGGATTTATGCATTATTTGTAGATAGTATGTATTGTTCAGAGATTACAGATTGATTTCATTATACTAAAATCTTTACCACAATCAATATCAATTTAGTGTTGGATTCCTTTTGTTCGGATATTCATTATTGTGGAAACGCCCGCCATCTGTCATTCATCGATGATTATCTGGATCCATGGGATAATCTCCAATGGAACTACTACTCTGCCCATAGGGCGTACTACTGCAACGTGGAGAACATCTGTAAATGTGCACCAGGGTACAAACGGAAAACTGACAACGAGTGTAAACCAAGTAGGTGGTCAATGTAATTCAATATACTTGAAGTTGGACATACTGTTTTGTTTGAAATATGAAGATGCTTGCATTTATTGATGTATTTACACATCATACAGTAGAATATGTATAAAGCGCTTAATCCTTGAAGTTATTAAGAGTAAGTATATCTTATTTACTTGACGATGGTTTTAACTCTATTTGTGACGAACACTTAACGTTCAGAGCTTATTAAACCCCCGCAATCAAAGTTAAAATGGAGTCACCATGTTGGTTGGTTGGTTTATTGATCTGTTGGTGTTGGTCTGACTAAAGAGCACGATCTTTTTTTTTATCTATTTACATGAAACCTCTCACGCTTCATATTCAAAAGGAGTCGTACTGCGTGACATAATTTTCGCGTTGGGCAGATTCCAGATGGCCTACTGATGGTCATCGTGGATTTGATAATTTTGTGCGACATGAAAAACTTCATACAGTTGATAAACATAATGTGTAGTAGTGTTTGACACTAATTTTTTTCTTCGACAATATAAAAACTGGCCAACTGGCCATCTTGGATTTTTTTTTCCCCTCGATTTCATTCTTTTGTCCTGCGAACTTTACTTTTTCTGCCGTGTTTTACTGGGAACGGGACGATCTTCGGCAACGGTTGACAGACGATTTACCAGTATTCTGTTAAAGAAAAATATATTCAAAGTTAGGTTATTATCTTTAAATTTTTGTTTTGTTTTATTCAACATGATTTAAACCTTTTGCCTGCATTTATGCATACCAGAAACTACATATGATTCGAGTTACATGATCATTTTTAAACAAAAATAAACGATTAAAAAATTGTTTGTGACTGCTGAAATGTAAAGGACATTACGGTCGACGACTTTTATTCAGTAACGGTTGCGTAATGACTCTGTAGAAGTAGAGGGATGATTCCTTCCATTATGAATGAAAAAATTGCTCAAGGGTGAGATATTATAGTCAATGACAGTCCTGCGTCCGTTGTCCGTCGTCGTCCGTCGTCGTAAACAGTTTACTTAAACAACTTTTCTGAAACCTCTTGGTGTATTTTAACTTAACTTGGCAGGAAAGTTTATTGGATGGTCTTTCAACAAATTCCTTCAATCCATTTGAATAACTGGAAAACTCTGGTTGCCATAGCAACCAAAAGCTTAAAAACCCGGAAAATTTAAAAAATCTTTTTGTCAGAAACCACTAGCTGGATTTGAAAATAATTTCAAAGAAATGTTAATTGAGTGACCCTGTACAAAATTTCTTCAAATCATTTTGATTCGTTAAAAAACATGGCCGCCAAGGGGGTCGGGGGAGTTTTCCTTTTATGGCTATATTGAAAGCTTCTTCTCAGAAACATCTTGCTGGATTAGCAAATACTTAAAAAGAAATGTTAATTGGCTGACTCTCTACCAAATTCCTTAAAAGCATTTTGATTCGTTAAAAACATAGCCGCCAGAGGGCAGTTTTGCTTATATGGTTATATAGAAAACTTTAAAAATCTTAGTTTCTGAAACCACGGGCTGAATTTTGGAAAAATTTAACAGAAATGTTCCTTGGGTGACCATTGAATACATTTCTTCAAATAATTTTGGTTCGTTAAAAAACATGACCGCCAGGGGACGGGACAGTTTTCATTATATGGCTATAGTGAAAAATTTGAAAATCTTCTTGTCTGAAACCATAAGCTGAAATTATTTCACAGAAATGTTCCATGGGTGACCATTTACTAAATTTCTTAAATTAAATAATTTCACAGCAATATTCCTTAGTTGTCTCTCTAGCAAATTCCTTAAAATAATTTTGATTCATTAAAATTCATGGCTTCCAGGGTGCGGGACAGTTTTCCTTATACGGCAATACAGCTGCTTGTCTGAAACAAATTGCTGGATTTCGAAATAATTTTACAGAAAAGTTTCTTGGGTCACTATGTACCAATTTCCTAGGTCACTGTTCAAGGTCATCGGTAAAATATTTGTCCAAAGCATAATACTTCGGGCATGCAGAGATTTTCAAACAAGTTGGCTGAAATGATCAACATCACGAGTTGGAGAATTGCATGCAATAAACTGAAGTCTATGAAGGCTTAAAAAATTATGTTTGTTTAAGGTTACATGCCCCAAAAAATTAGGTAGGTATGAAGGGATTTTTTTTGGTAAATGGTCAACTTTAAGATTCTAATACTAAATGCATATTCAAAACATGTCGATAATATCCTTAAATATTGTTTTACAGTGGATGCAAAACAAAACACTTATTTATACAAAACATTTAATTTTTGGAAAAAGGTAAATAAAATAAAAAAAATATCTCACAAACTCAATAAAATATTTTACGGTCGGGGCATTTTTTAGGGTAGGTCGGGTAACCTGAAACAAACATATTTTCTAACGCCGAACTACTTCCCATTATTGATGTCGTCCAAAGCATAACCCATTAATATGCAACTCATAAAAGCCATTTAGTTGATTCTTTACAGAATGATTTAAGATATTAAGAGTAAGTGAAGCATACTAGAACCACAACTCATGAATATCAATAAGTTTTTAATACTCCCCAAGTCTGATTTTTTTTAAGATTCTCGATTTTACATTATTGATATTATTGATATGTTTCGAACATCAACTTACTTCACAGAATGAGAAAATAGATTACCAAAAAATATAAAAGTACATTTTCCTCTTGCAAAATAATGTGTATGCTTATGGACAAAGTGGTGCTGTTTAGAAAAGGTTAGTTGGCGGCATCCTTGTCGTTTACACACAGTTCTAGTTGTGCAAGTTTTTGGCCGGAGTGTTTACTCTCTTCCTTTGGAAACAAATCAAAAAATATATAGCTATAACTATAAATACATCAATGTTTACATTTCTTGAATTACTAAATACATATACCAAGACTGTGTTACTTAACACTGTTGGGTTTATTAAACTTTGGCTCTAAGAAGTGTTATGCCCACAACTTTACAATTGATTTGTTCACCCTCTTAATACGAATTGTATATGATACGTTTTCTGCAAAATAATATATTGTTTACTATCGTTTCCTTGTGCTATGACTTTTCGACCCCAGGTCAGGAAAGGTAGATGGATCTTATGGAAGGGAAGTGCAGTAAACAAAAACGATAACTCTTCATTTCTACCGCATCTTACTCATATTATCATTTTGGTAATATGATTATAACAACTATTTTCTTTACTCGGAGATTATTTATTTATTTTTAATATTATCAATATGCTATTAATTATATTATCTGCAATTTTGTCAAGGCGTTGTATTGGGTATTCATCACTCCTATAATAGCGCTAATTTAAACTGACAACAGAGTGGAAAACAATTTTCCGTCGGATTCAGAAATCGGGTAGAAAATTTTTTTTGGGCCCATGACTTTTTCAGTTTATGGATCTGTTTGCGTCGCCGACAGCGACTGTCTGGGTGACACCGACTCCAATTCGTTCGCCTTCAAATGTGACGTTGGTACTTGCGCCTGTAATGAAAATTATTATCGAGATGCCATACATGACCAATGGCATGAATATTACAGGGGATGGTACGAAACCATCTACGACGAATATCTTTGCAAACCGCGTATGTACAACCGGCATTTGTAACGGAAATTTCATTAGCATTGTTCTTCTTAAATATCGTCTAAGAGAATCAGTTTTAAATAATAAATAACCGTATATTTCACATAGTAACCCGTTGTTTTGTTACTGATCATTAAAGTAAAAAACAAAACAAAAGTGTATATAGTATGATAAAGTATTTACACTATATTTCGAAATTATTCCATCAACATATATATATATATATATATATATATACAATAAATGATTTTGTTACATTTATAGTTATTGGTATGAGGTGTTCGTATGGTACAGTGGAGGGCACACGGTGCGTTAATGATGCTACATATATATATGACCGTCCTAGCGACTATTTGAACTTAGATGATGATACGATCAACGTTTGCGTAGACGGATTTGAATACCATGGGATGTGCACTAAAAGTAGGTAATGCGCTTAAAAAAAAGGATTGTGATGCGTTAGATTATAGTCAATAACATTTGTGTACATAATCCTTTTCTTTTTCTGAGCTACTCGTAAAACTTATATAGTTTTACCATTACAAGTTTTATATTATTGTGTAGTAATGCATCACTTGGATATTTAACGCATGTTACGGGAAAGTAACTCATGTGGCCATATTATAGGTAATGCGAGTACAATAGGCATATTTTTATTTTTCAGTTCTTGGCCATGACTGTTCCACAAGGGAGGACACATGTGGTCTAGTCGACAATGCTTTTTGTAATGCCCAGAATCTGTGTTCCTGCAAGGAAGGTTTTACTCAGAATTCAAATCAGGACATTTGTGAACCTGGTAATAACATTGCCTTCACGTTGATTTGTGCTCATTAAGGTCTCACTCTCAGAATTAGGAATATCCTGTTCAGAAGCATAGCATTACTATAAACCGATAAAGAATTAGTCTTGTAACGATAAACAATACAATGTAGAATACAGATGAAGAAGTCCCTAAAACTAAAACTATTCAATTTGTATTTACCACTTAATTCTAATATCAGTAAAGAATACGTATCGTATACAAGTTTAATTCGAAAACAAGCACCGAATACCTGACCCTTTAAAAGCAACCTAACTGTGTTCACTGCAGAGTTAGATTCATTCTATTGCTATCTGAAATTTATATCGAAATTGATAAAACAAAATCATCCATAATAAGCGACCATGTAATTACCATGTAAGTCTATGATATAATTTGTTAAATATATTTTTCAATTTTAACTAAATTTGGAACTATGATGCAATTGTGTTCGCAATTTGGTAAATTTATTTAATTGCAATGACATTTTAAGTGATTGGGATGACTTGTAACAATGACGAGATGTGTTCTTCAAATCTGGCTTGGACCAGATGTATGACAACCACTTGTGCTTGTAATGACGGATATGACGAGATAAATCACAAATGCGTTCCTACACGTACGTAGTTCCTTCTTAACATATTGAAGATAAGGACATTGTTGTTGAGATCCGCAGGGACAATTTGTCAACGTTTGGAAATTTTAATAAATACTATTAAGACGTATATGATTGTTCTTTTCAAGATGTAACTATCGTACATTCCTCTATTACATGCTGTGAATGAACATATATATTGAATGCAAATATGAGGGCGACGTTCAATGCTATTATGTTATGAATGTTCATTTATCCGGCTGCTCATTTGCAGTCGAGATTGGAGATGTATGTCATCAAAGAATTCGTTCATTCCCGGATAAGTATCGCCGATCCCCCACATACAGACTGGCACCAACGGAACTTCCCATTCGAGACGACCTCCTTGATGAGGGCTGGTATGATCTTGGAAAATATATGCTATCGTCAGCCAGTGCCGTAACTGACCCGAGTCCCGGGACATGTGGAACAAAATATCCTGCCTATCTTAAGGGTAGGTTTTTAAGAAACCAAACATTTTAAGTAAGTGGCTGGTTAGTATTAGCTCATTTCGTAATGAATTCACGGTCAATGTTTGAACTTCAGATGTTATAAGTGATGCCGACAAGGTTAATCTTGAGATGGGTACAGAAATTGAAAAGACTGTACAAATCGGAGGACTAACTGCCTATGGAATATCAAAGGATTTCAATGTCAGACTCCGAAAGTGTTCCGGAAGCTATTATGTCTTTGCCATGCAAACGCCCATTGCGTTTTCTGGATATTGTATTGGTACGTATGTTTTAAGGCAGAATTGAACTAAATTTTCATAAATATGTTTAGAATTTAAGAAATAATCATGTAATAATATTGTCCAGTATCTTATGTTATTATATCCTTAACGACACGTGTTGAAACATTGGACATTTTTGTAAAACTGTTAAAAAGTTCTTGACGACTTGACAGCTGTATATTATCGTCAAATGCGCGTTCTTTATAAACTAGACATTTTCTGAAGGAGGCACGTATTGTCATAACGTTTCAGTTCGTTTTTAGATGAAATACTCTTTAAATAATTTATTACAGACACCGGACTATCATCAAACATTGGTGGCAATTCTTCGAGAAAGTGGGCACAGATTGCAAGCAATTTAGATTTTAACGTCGTTTATGATGCAACAGTTGGTGCGGATATGCAAATACCGTACATATATTTCCAATGCCACATATTTGACGGACATATACATTATTATCAGTACTATTGTGACACCTGTTACAACGACGACTTCTTTCGCTATTACATCGATGACGGATTTTACTACACTGTCCATTGGTATGTACAGTACTTAATAATGTAATAACTTCCAATTGCATGTAATAACAATTAGACTACTTATTTTATTTATACGTAAATTTAACCGCTAATAAAATTGGAAACTGAAACTAATGTATTTTACAAACCTTTCATTTATAACAATGGTTAACATGAATTTATATAATAACATAACCCATGACATTATACTATATGCATTTAAGGTACATCGACGGAACACATTGTAAGTCATCTGGACCGTTCAAACGACCGCACCTTAACAAAACTGACATAACTGAACGGGAGATAAAAGACGAATGTGGCGAACAATTGTCTGGTTTTGGGGTAAGTTACTGTACAATAGGTTTTTTTATGACTAAAACAAAATAGCAAACAGTTGTCATATAAGATTACGACGGAAAAATAATGGCAGTTTCTTGAAAATATGGTTTATATATTCAGAAAGAATTCCGATTCGTTAATAGGCCTGGTAGTGCCTCCAGGTGAATAAACTGTGATTCTTAAATTGTGCAATTAGTTGGCATTGTGTGATGCAATACATAATGTTTTTAACTATCAGGTCCAATGCAGTTTTGAATGGTCGGAATCGTTGTTTGGTCCTCGGTCCACGCCGGTATTTAGTAACACAGACGTTATTGGCTTTGAATCTGTAAGTTCATTTTGGACATTTTAGTCAATTTCTTTTTTGAAAATGTATTTATTGTGTGTTATATAATGTATGAAATATTTTGCAGTTTAATATACGCTGCTTAATAATCGTGCTTCATAAAATTCCCATCAAGTGTCTTACAATGCTTTGTGTTGTTAGTATTTTAACCAGTTTATACACGTTTATATAATGTACCATTCAAAACTATATTTAAGAAATAAATTCTGACCAGTGACAAATTTTATTTACATTTAAGTGGTTCGTGAACAGTACATTTGATGGAGGTTTCATCGATACCATGTCCAATACGCCTATTGGATGTAAAACGGCTGTGGGTGACACTGCACTGAGTTGCGACATTGAATGGGAGTTGATTGCGGAAGGTGACTGTGCCAGCCCACTGAGTTCGGACGACCATCCGGTCTGTGGCTTCACTGCCAAGGGAGTGACCGCGGAGGGACTGAAGAAATATGGTTCATGGGGAAATGCCTTCTGGGATTTGTACAGAAACGGAACGAGTGAAAATCAGAACGGAACGTACGTGTATACAATGCATGAATCTGCAATGAAAATTGTAGTGACCCAGTTTGAGTCTCATTCCTCCGATGACGTGTACAAAGTGAAATTTGGACCATCAGTGACTGGTCATGGTCTTTGGAATGGATACATGTTTCCAGATATCGAGGTGAGAAAACAAAATTATTTAAAGAACATGTTGAGTTTTCTTAGCGTAAATTCCAGCAGCCGCGGATATGTTACTACACGTATTGATATGTCGGTATTTTACGAAGAAAAAGGCAACACACTCAATATCGGTGCATATTGTACTAACGACACAAGTTGCAATATACTTAAATACACGCATAAGATGCAATACAGTAAAACCTGTCTAAATCGAACGGCGTCGGGACCGGGCCGATCGTTCAGTTTTCAGAGGTGTTCGGTTTGCCAAGGTTTTTTTTATTAAATGTCATTTTCCTTTTACAATGTATACTATATTTTATATATGTTAATTCGAGTATTTAATAAGACAACAACGTGTTAATGTTTACACTTGTTTTACTGTTCTTTTTTTTATTATTTGCATGTAAACATGTATTTTTGTAAATAAACCGACACTCAATCTATCAATGAAACAAGTTCATGTATTCAACGTACAACTTATTTACATCTGTTTAAAGAAATCACCAATTGTTGACTGCTTTGATTAGTGTAAACCTATGTATTTTAGCTAGATTGTATCGCAAGCTTAGGCCTATAGAGACCAGTGATTGAAATATTGCCAGACATTACTGTATGTATAAATTAATTACACTGTTGTAAAACATTGCACGTAAAAAATTTTCCATTGCACGTAAATTTCAACATAAAACACAATAGACTATTCTGTTTTTCACAAGTTGACTATTTTTTTTTGTCGTATGCACCGACTAGCTTATCGCTAATTGCACGACTGCCAAGTTATCACCATGGCGATTATGCCCTTTGTAATTGTGTCACCAATTATCGGGTTCACGCCTCAGCGGTAGCGCGAAGTGAGACCTGCCAGGATACACCGTTTGGTTTATTCAGGGTTTTTTAATGTTGAATGAGATCAAATTTGTGATAGAATCGTTCGGTATTTGGTTTTGGCAGTGTTCGGTTTATTAAGGGTGGTTGATATATAAAACAAGAAGGAACAACATCGGGACCGACACAGCCGCTCGGTTTTGACAGGGATTCGGTTTTTACAGGGTTCGCTTTGGACAGGTTTTAATATACTGTGTATAATAACCTTCATGTGCATTCGCGATTATTTTGGTCTTTGCAGATCAAGCTAGTTGACCCTAGTGAGCAGAATTCGACAGTACACGTGGGCTGGAGTGGAGCTTATCAAAAGACAATAATGACTAAAACAGTTGCCATTTCTAACAGGTAGATCAGTATATGATATTTTCTTCAGCGTATCAGTTTAAGTCATTTAAGCTCGACTTTTCGTAGAAAAGGCAAGCTATTCTACTCGCCCGGCGCCGGCGTCGTCGTTTGCGTCGGCGTCCGGGCTGGGTTTAAGTTTTTCGGGAAGCTAGTTTCTCAGGAATGGCTTGAGGGATTTTATTTAAACTTAAAACATGTATTCCCCATATATTGAAATGAACCTATAGCTAGCTAAGTGTGGTAACTCTAGTTTGAAATTCGTAAAAAGTATGGGCCTATTTACACTTAGAAATTTGACATATAAGCTGTTTGGATAGGTTGAAGTTGTTCAATAAGCTAGTTTCTCAGGAATGGCTTGAGGGATTCGCTTCAATCTTAAAACATTTATTCTCAATATTAAAATGAACCCATAGGCCAATTTTGGTAACTCTAGTTTAAAAAGTATCGGCCTTTTTAGACTTAGAAATTTTACATTCCATACGGGTTGGGGGGGGGGGGCGGTGTCAACTTTGTATGTCCACTGTATTACTCGAGAAATACTCTTCATACAGAGATACCCTAAAGCAACACAGGGGATGCATTAGGGTTGGATGGGGTCAAGGCCAATGTAACTGTTTCTAAAATATTTATATAAAAAAAAGTTTCTGCTCAATAACTCGAGAACAAATTGCAATACTTTAATGAAACTCCATTTATAGATACTGTATATAGAAACATTGCATGAGATTGCATATGGGGTGGGTGGGGTTAAGGTCAATGTCACTGTTTCGAAAATTAGAAAAAAACGTTTGTCACTCAGTAACTCGAGAACAAAACTAACTTTGTTTATTTGGCCCCTACTATCCAAACAATGTGCTTTACAAAAATGCCAGTAACGCTGTTATGTATATAAAAACGGAATGTATTGAGACAACTAGGTCATACGTTCCAGATGAATTTTTTTTTAATTGCTAATAAACTCAAACATGATAACTTAAACTACATTATTGTGGTTATGTAGGATAAATTCGTATAAGCGTTATCTCCTGCATCAATATACGTGATTTAAGTCCCCTATCGGTGTTTCACTGGAGTGGACTATAGGTGTTCCCTTCGTCATTTTCTGCGTCCGTCCGTTTGTCTGTCTGTCTGTCCGTCCGTCAGTCCGTCCGCAAAAAACGGATCCTGCGATAACTCAAAACGTACTTCAGATATTTTCATGAAACTTGGTATACATATAAACGGCAATCTGAGGATTATTCCAGACCTTCTATTTTTCAACAAAGGTCAGAGGTCAGGTGACTGTTGGGTCAGACGACAAAATCACATAACACTGTACTTATTTGTTTTTTTTATGTGTTTTATACGAGTATATTATAAAACATAATTTTAAAAGTGCGTTTATCAGTTTTCCCTTAATTGCCACTAAATAGTTGGACGTACTAATCTGTTACGTGTTCAATGTCTAGATGTCGTTCTGGTAATAGAAGAGCGAACGCTGTTATTAAGCGTAATTTTTATTTCACAGTGAAGTGTGTATTTCATGTGAGCATTAATTACCGAATACTTAAAAATTACTCAACAGAAAGCTGCAACTCATCTTTTAAATATATATTTGACAAGTTACCAGCAAATTTCGCATGTATTACATACACACATGGTTTTAAGCTTACCAAATAACGAAAGTGGAAGCAAATGACTAAACAAGTTATTTACTTCCTCACCTATTGGACAGATGTTTGGTGTGGTATGCCGTTATTTTTAATTCGGTACATAAAAGTCTGTGTTGTGTTGAGGAAGCATAATACTCGTTGTAGCACATGATGCCACTTTATTGATAAGTAGACGGGATGTAGTAAATAATATCGTGAAACAACTCGTTTTCGTTACACGATAGATTTATGCATGTTTGTATGAAACAATACTCCTTGTTGCTGTAAATTCAGTTGTGTATTCTCGAGCCAATACATACAGGTGAAAATAACATATGCGGGTAAACAGAATTGAGTAATGTGCGTTTTGTTTTTCAGCCTCAATCACTCAGTTTCCCTGCCTCTAAGTGAGACTGGTGAATTCCGGATGTTAAGAGGGAATACACTTCCAGTAGAGGTAATATGTTAATCATACAATGATCAAGTGTAACTCTTATTAGGCCAAAAAGGACCATTTTGTCACTATTGTTTACATGTTTCAAATTCATACATATTTCCTTGATGAGAATTATGTAACACTTTAATTAAAATCTTAGGTCCAGATCAAGATGGGCCCATGTGCACAGAAGCCGGCATTGTCGTGTCTCTGTGCAGTGACATGTCGTAATGGTAACGAAATCTACACGATCGACATTTGCGACTCAATAAAGGTGGAAGGGTTTCTTATGGTACACCCAAACGAAGACGGCTTGCATAGTTTCTTGCAGGATAACGAATGGGTATGAAATTAAAAGAAACGAGGACCGGTATAACCCTCACACTTACTCATACATTTATTTGTTTAAGTACTGGAAATCGGAGAACAAAGTATGAATAAAAAATAGGCTACTTTATAGTTGTACATATTTCAAAATGTGATGAAAAAGCTTATACCAATATAATATAAAAATAATATTTTTTTCATTGCTTAAGTGGTGGATGTGGCAAGATGCACACATTTCTACACATAGCGTTCGCCTTTTGAATGGAATTCACGTCAAGGTGAGCATTAACTTTGAGAGCAGTTCACTGGAACTGACTTTAACTGACAGTTACACAAACAAGGAATTTGTCTCAATGGACGGTCTTGCAGCGTTCCAAGAGAAGCAATATCGTCTTAGCAATGGCTCATTCGTAACAGACGGTTCTGGATTTCAAAATAGCTGGAGGTAAATCACAGCATAATCAAATAAATATTTTGTTTGCTATTTTAGAAATTAAAACCTACTAGTAAAATTTTCTTTTCTTCTTTAAAAATATAGAGTAGTTCAAGAACGTAAATGTTTCAGTATAAGCTTAATATTTGATTGGAACCGCAAATTCATGCAAAATACAAGTAACACCAACCCATGATCATAATATATTTATGTCAAGATTTTTATGATACCGTGTAATTATCGCTTTATTATTTACGTCACAGCGTTACCTTGCAAGACAGTCTTACCAATCCCAGCCAACATGTCGCTTATGCCTACACAGAAAGTTTCTACCAGTGTGACTGCCCTTCGACGGTCGAGTTGACAAGTTTGACGCAGCTATTCAGCGAAAGTTATTACGGGGAATATGGACAGAAAGTATACAAACAAATCACAGGAGCTGTTAGATGTTCACAATCAATACCATGCCCTGAGCAACACTCGGGACTGACTTGGCATGGATCCGTTTTACCCACTGTTGTCCAAGTGGAGAATGTGTTCACATCTATCGAACCCAGTGGCATTACCTGTGAATTCACCCCAATCAAGAACAAACATCACACAGTTAGATGGTAAGTAAAATGGTTTCACAATATTTGAAATAGTTTTAAGTTAAATTTAAACGTAAAAAATATGTAATCAGACACGTTAATTACGTGCGTATATATACCATCAAACTATTTTCAACTCAATTAAGATCATGTGCTATAGAATTTAGAGTTTAGCCCTATTAAACTTTGTAGGTATGCCGGTGATAACACCATTACCATGGAACAAGAGAGTGCCAATACATTTGGAATGTATGTGCTTGTTTTGAAGGAAACGTTCTCTTATTCCGGACAAGAATGTCTTTTAGATACATTGGTACGTAGACTTTAGTTTACACTAAGCTTTTGGGAATTCCTAAACATTCTAGTTACTTACTTTTATTTACAAATTCTATGTTATTCTGTTGTTTAATATTAAATGTAAGATGGTACTTAATACTTGATTCGATTTTTAAAAATATTTGTCACTTCATTGTTCTTGAAAATATAAAAAATATAATTTTCAAAAGTTTCAGTAAAAATTACTGCTTTGAATATTGGTAACTTTTGGCTAGCATAGCAAATTGTAAAAATAAATTAGTTGTTACCATAATCTTCGTTGTTGTTTCGCTGTAGATTTATTGCTCAGTCACAGTGTATGAAACCGGTGCGACAATTTCAACGAATCCCCCCGCTTATAGTAATGCAGTTAATATCAGAGATGTTCCTCTGGTAAGGTTTAATAAAACACATCACGAAATATGTAACGTTTTATCAACGGGCCTAAATACAATATGTTGAGACTCGGCATTAATTAGATTTGCGAGTATTTGTATTTGTATGTATTTAAGAAATGGTATGGATTGTTTGTTATTAATACAATTTAAAAATACAACATAAAATTCGTATTACTATTGATTAAATTTAAGCAATATGTAATTAGTAATTATTGAAATACTGATACTATGATTTATATCCATATTATGGTTTTCAGTGGGTGCTATCAGACATTTGCGTAATAGATGGCAAATGTTACTACAAAAATGATACCAACACGAACGATGTGGCATTCGTTTGCTATCCTCTCGTTAACCCGTTCGATTGGACGAAGGACCTGTCTCTAATACGACGTAAATTTATTATGTTTATTATAATTATTATTTAAACAGAAACAAAAACAAAAACGGAAATCACTATTATGTTAGTGTTATAAAAAATCTATAATTACTTTAGTAGAACGGCGACAGTGTATTGAGTTGTATACGCCACATTTCAAGTCTCTGCACCAAATCATCTTTCTGAAGTATTGTATTTACGGGATTTTGACACCAGTTGCTGGTGAGGCGTAAAAACATATGTTTGTTTCAGGTTGCCCGACCTACCCTAAAAATATGCCCCGACCCTATTTTATTGGGTTTGTCAGATATATTTTTGTTTTATTTACCTTTTTCAATAATTACATGTGTTTTTGGATAAATAAGTGTTTTATTTTGATAGCATCCACTTATAAACAATTTTTAAGGATATTGCTGATATGTTTTGAATATTTTTATCAGTTTTAGAATCTTCAAGTTGACCATTTAACAAATTAAAAAAATCCCGACCTACCTACCCTAATTTTTTTGGACATGTAACCTGAAACAAACATATTTTTTTACGCCTGACTTGATTGGTGTTATGATAGTGTTGCCTTTTTAGCTCACCCGAGCACGAAGTGCTCGGTAAGCTATTGGTACAGGGGACCTCTCCGGCATCGTCCGTCGTCCGTATGCTTTCAAAAATTTCGACCGTTATCGCGATAAAGACTACATTTTTTATTCAATCTTGACCAAACTTGCACAGTTTGTGTATGCCCATAAAATCTTGGATGAGTTCGATGATGGGACCGATTGGACCAGGAACACCAGAGTTATTGGTCCTTTTTTGCCCCAAATACATCTGTTCCTGAATAATTCACCTGGTAAAGGGAGGTAAATGCAGTATCAGGAATATAAGTGCCATATATGTGTTATTTCCCTTTAGTCACTATAAACCAGATAGTGGGGTCTGCTTATCAGTAAAATCGATACATAATTCTGAGTCAACATGATATTTCTATTTTAGATCAGCATCATTACACATTGTAATACATGTATAGCCTGCTTCTGACCTATATTTTGGCTATGTGTGCAGTAGTAAATTTTTCCACTGTCTGTCTTGGCATCCAGTCAGGAAAAAGATGTAAACAACAATAAATAGCTAAAATTCATGTTGTAAACAAGCAATCAGAATATATACGGAATATTATGCTAGTCAGTTGTTCCAAGAGTATGTATTAGTCGAGTGGCTTGTGTGATGACGTATCACACGAGAGGCGTGGTTTATATACCACGATAAACTTCAAATGTGCATTTACCTTATTTTATTTGTTTAAAAACTACAACAATGACTAATCATTGTAGGTATAAATAACATTTGTTTACATAACTCTATGATGACGTCATTAAAAAAGTAGTCCGGCTAGTATGGTAATACGGGATCGGAAAAATAGCGAGAAGCATAATACGGGATTTTGTTTCTGACGACATGTATTTCACCGATTGATACAGCATGTATTTTGTTAAGATTTTAAGCAGGTATATAATAAAGGATTAATATCATGTGATCTAGTGCCTGAAAGGGTTAATTATTTTCTGTAGTTTTTGGACTGTTTAGTTAGTAACTTATTCAGTATCATTTAATCATGTATTTTTGGACTGACTTATACATTTGAATTGGGATTTTGGAAACTCAAGTAATTATCTTACATGATTTTTGAAGCTGATTTATTATTTCATCTTAACTAAAAAATACTTTTACACTGTTTTGACTAAAAATTGGTGTGATTATTAGTAAGTTTTTACACAAATCAACTAAAAGGTTTTATAGTTATTTATAATTTAATCTGACAATGTTGATAGGTGTATGGTTCGTATTGTTAACAATGAGTATTCCTATATAAAATAGAAATTTCCCTTTTCCTAAGAGTACATTGGAAAGTTTTTCTCTGTGGTGTCATTGACTCAAAATTATTAGTAAGTTTTTACACAAAACAACTAAAAGGTTTTATAGTAATTTATAATTGAATCTGACAATATTGATAGTTATGTGGTTGTTAATGTTAACAATAAGTATTCCTATGTAACCTAGAAATTTCCTTCTCCTAAGAGTACATGTGGAAAGTTTGTTTGTTTGGATTGTTCACCTTATTTACCAGTCATTCAGTGATATAATGGTGGTCAGTTAACCTACTCACACTTTTTCTGGGCAAACTAAACCGATGTAAGTGGTTTACCGGTACCAAGTGCACATACTTATGCCAGTATATGACAACTGCCCTACTTGAATCAGAGGTAGGGGGAGAATGGCCGTAAAAATTATTTCACGACCAATCCCCACACAAGTTATGTGGCCGGGCTGGGGCTCGAACTCAAGAACCCTTGATTGAGAGTATAGCGCTCTACCAACTGAGCTAGACGGGCCCACAAAGCCAGAATAATCTACTTGGTTTGATACATTTATATGGTTCCATTATTTCACTGTATGTACCATGTTTTAACCCCTAAAGGTTTATGATTGCTTATGGACTTCGTTACAATTAAGGATTGAATTTAATTTTGGTTGCGTTCATGAGATTATGAACGCAATGGTCAAACTGGCAAATCCATGATGCGCGCTAGCGCTTCATGGATAATTTGCCAGTTTGACCTTTGCGTTCATAATCGCATGAACGCAACCAAAATTAATTTCAATCCTTATATTTACATTATATTTGGGATGATTTCATAGCATTCCTTTATATTATTTTTGTTTAACATGCATTGTATTGCAATTCTAAGAGAAATATCACGCACAGCAGTTGTCTTATCGGAACAGCGAGGTACCGCCCCTTGTAACCGAACTACACAAAATAGAACGCAAACTACGATTAATAAAATAGTTCCCTACAAAAATGTCATTTTCTCCTTATTTTACATTCAATTTTCTGCGACAAATGAAATTTAATGTAAACATCATGAGTCATAACATTTTAATTTTTATTGCATAAATCATATCGCTATAAAACTAAAAAAAGTAACTTAAACAAATGCACAAATAACTGTGACATCAAGAAGAACTGCTATTTCGGCCGGTATAGCCAACAAACACAAAACAGTATTCATGCTTTAGAAAGATTAATATAAAATAAGAGGTGCTTTGTTAGCAAGACAGTAAATCCACATCATGAATACTTCTATACCACAGTTGAGTTCTGACACTTTAAAATCACACAATTCCTAGGCTGAGATTTAAACAGATGCTGGATAATCATGTTTTATTAATAACACAACAGATGGAGACTTACATGCCTTAAAATGCTTTTAAATCCACACCATATATCCAAATGTTCACTCGGCTAGAAAAATGCAAAACAATCCACAAATGACATCACTAAACCAGTGATGACGTGTTAGCTAAGTCATCGATCAATAGCATCCACAAGGGCGTATCCAAGCTCTTGTCTTTGCCTGGGCATAACTTGTATTAGAAAGGATAACCTTTTAATATAAATCTCAAAATGCATTTTTTTATCATGTTAAACAACTCATCATTATTAACTGTGATATAAATGCACAATAAATTAGACGATCTAAATGCATCTAGCAAATGGACACATCAATGTGAAATCATATCCATGTTAAAGCTACGTTCCTGAACCGATTATACGTCATGGAGATTTTCTGTGGTCGCTCTAAGAAAAGTAATGTTTACCTAAAATACCATAACATGTACATATTACTTGCTAGCAAAATGGCTTTGTTTAATAATAACACTTGTAGACCTTGCATGATAGTATACTAGACCTACCAAGCAAAAGTGAAAAAAAATGTCAAATTGATTTTTGTAGAAAAAGAACTGGAACGAAATGTTCATGTATATTCATTATAAAAACATTGAATCAAACGTCAACAATAAATACAAAAAAAGTACCATTAAACAGTCTAAGACATCTTAGTTCATGTAAATATTGTTGTCGAAATATAATTTGCATAAAAATAGGACACACAGATATTACTACGCCGGTGATAAGGCATTGCGTTCATGCGATTATGAATGCATACCCATTCCATATTAAAATGCCCATGCAATGTAAATATAAACATTTAACACATTTTTGAGAACAACAATACAGAACAATATGTCAATCACTGATACGCAAAGTTGAACTGACATCAAATCAGTCTGTGTACTGGTGTTAATAAATAATTTATTCAAACATATAACGGTATGTGAAAAAAAGATGGTAGTATCCAATAATAAGCTCTTTATGTATTTTTATAGATTTATTTCCATGTTTTTTTTTTGTATCGCCCCTATATGTTAATGCCATACTAAATGGGTTTTAATAGTACCGAGAATGCGGGTATTTACGGGTACCTGTTGCATCCCTAATGGTCGCCATTGTTCTCAGACTCAGGTGAGCGCTTAGGGCCATCATGGCCCTCTTGTTTTAAACGATGACAGTCTTGTTGTCAGGAATGTGTTATATTGTTTTTACATTGCACAGAAATTGGAGATGGTTGTATACCTTCTGAAAACCACTGCTCCAGTATAAACGGAAGTGCATACTGCAATGCAGAAACATCTAAATGTGCATGCGTTGAAACCCACGAAAATGTCAATGGTGAATGTATTCCAAAAGGTATACTGAAAGGAAATGCGATTGCATTTTTATATTACACTTGAATATTTAAAAAATTATCATGGTAAATGTTTTAAATCTTTTTCACGCACTATTAATGTTCAAGTTTTCCTGAGTTTTACGATGATAAATATTACAATGAGCCATTAACATATCCATTGCCAACTCTAGAAACCTTACATATTTCATCGTAATAGTAGTTTTATTTAAAATCACAACGGCGGTCTAAGGTTTTACCAGCTGACTTTAACCCATATATATAATACAAAACAGATTGTTCGTCGGAATCCACTGTTTGCGATCCGATATCGTACGCGAAGTGCTTGGATGGAGGTTGTGCATGCGTAATAACCGCAGAACTAAACCAACGGTATGGAGAATGCAAGCCTAAAGGTAAAACGCCAAGATACATCGAAGGTTGAGCGTGGAGCTACTGTATCTGATAGAGAAATGTTAAGCAGTTTCACGCTCAACCCTCGGCATATATGAATCAATGTTATCGATTTGCCTTGTAATTAATCTTCTTCGGTATGTTTTTTACTAACATATTTTTGCAGTAGGCCTTTTCCCAGATGTCAACAGAAACATTTGATCTAAAATTGTTCTGTATCCAACACACCAAATACCATATCATACAGAGCGGTTGTATGTCCGTCGAAATGATTATTCTCATTTGCATTGAAATGCTGTAAAATATTTTGTTATGTTTGTTTGGATGTAACATCGTCTAGTGTTTACTGTTGTAGTAATTTCCTTCAATGCATGGCTTCAAACGCCCAGTCGTATATATAACTTATTTAAAACTAAACGTTATAGTTCTCGGTAGCGAATGCAACAGCAATGATCAGTGTGGCCATATCCCGAACTCTAAATGTGACCTCGGACAGACGGACACCTGTGTCTGCAACAATCAATATGACAACACATACGGGGCTTGTACCATTAAGCGTAAGCAAATATACTTACGCATTTTCATGATCATCCAAAAGAGAAAGCGATATACAAGTTTTACTCTTCCTTACGCGTCTCCTTTCATGGAACAGAATTCAGACGATGTTAAACGGATTTTACTTAGTTAACTAGTATAAAAATAAACAAAATCCAAACGATTATACATTGCAGATCTGAAAAGTTTGTGTTCCTCGGACGCGGACTGTGCACATATTAACCACGCCTCCTGTCTCGCGTCTGCGTCCGTAGAGACGGTTTGTAGTTGCAGCATTGGTTACAAGACATTTGTGACTGCAGAGTGTGTGCTGAAGGAAGGTCAGTACATGTTTTAATTAAAGACCATTCATGATTGGCACAAAGGCCCATGTGTTTCTAAGATATTCGTGCATTCAGCTGGAAAATAATTAGGTAGCACGTGTAGTTGTAATGTTTTATGTTACTTACTGAATCTAAAAACACTTACGATTACCGAATAAAACTGGATTAATGAATTTGCATAGTTTATAAACAAGAACTGTTTTATGACCTTGAAGTTTCTCACGTTTCTTATAAACGATGAATATACAATTTTACTGATATCATTAATACCAAATGTCTAGCACTCAATATCATACTTACAGCGTTCCTGACGTTCAGTTACGTTACTGGGTCTAACGGCAAGGAGCAACGGTTATCGACGTGCGCGTATGAATTCCAGACTGGAATTCTATACACAGTTTCATGGTAAATTTTTAGCAGTTCCAAGCGTTGTTATAATGTCATGCTTTGTCTGATTAACATTGTTTACAAATAATCAACTAACAATTATCATTTGTAAAGAGCAGAATATGCATTTGTTCAGATATTTAATAATAACAATCAGTTATGTCTTATAAATCAAAGGTACTTATTATATGTTAACATTATATAAAACTAGTAATTACAAAAACCTGGAATCACATGTGGCTTTGACAATATGCTATGGCAAGTAGAACTTTTATGTTTACACCAAATGTTAGTAATAAAGAAAAATTATACACTCCCAGGATCATTGACAACGTGGTAGTTCATACAAATGCAATGAAACAGACGACGGACACAGATTTCAACTCAGTAGCAGTGGAAGATTTGTATCAAGAATATTTAGACACAAATCCAGTCGACAGATGCTCGGTTGACAAAGAGGTATATACACAAATTCAGTCCATTTAGTCCTCACATACTGCTGGTGCAAGAAGCCTATGTATATATTCGCACAGTTGAGCGATATTTTAATGCTATTCCGTTGGCTGTGGAGAGATAAAAAGCGAAAAAACAGAGTGCGGCACAGTGCTCCTGTTTCCTTTCTGCAAATTTTAGGAACACCCTGTACCATTTCTGATCCTAGATCTTCCAAAAATTGTCCTACGTTTCTACCGGTGTGAAAGTATATGAAACATTATATATCAAGTTTGGATGTTATGAAAAGCTCAGATAATTAAAAATATTTAAATATATTAACACAATAGCAAACAGAGAAGATGCATAAATGTTGGATATTGCAGCAGCTTAACATGAGGATAGTTACTTTGAAGAGTGATTATTCAATCAACGTAATTAAATTTAATATTATTGAATATTTGCGCATGTAAAACTTGTTTCTACTGTGTTAATGTAATAAAAACTAACATTAACGCACTATTTTTTACAGTGGAAATGTTCCATAACAACATTTTACAGTGATGGATCAGAAGCACTTCATACTATATACAGTGAAACATTCAAAATCGTAGACGTATGTATTATATGTCATTGTCAAATATTATGTAGAATGATATTTATATAGCAACCACAACAACAAACATGTGATTGACGTGTTTTTGCCTTTGCGTGTATTTTTTGTTCTTGTTTATGTTTATTAAATAATATGAATATAATATGAATTCTTTTTAATATAAAAGATACAGTATAACTACTATTGTATTTTAGTTAGGGGATCCAAGCGTCTACATACCACGTGGTGGCGAAACCATGTTCTATTTCACCGTCAACCTGCCACTGCTATGTGATGAAAACGAAGACTGCTATTTGGAGTTCAGGTTGTTTGATGAAACGGACAGTTATAACTGCGAGGATGCCACTGTTGCAGTCAAGGTATATTAAACTAAGTTTATAAGTTCAAATAAAATGTATTGTATATGTATTGCTTTGGATGGAAGATATAGGTTGAAAAACTGCAAGCATCAAGTATTAACTAGAAAAGCCAATCACCGTTTAATAGTGTGATTTGTTTATTTCATTTTTTAATATTAAATTGTTAGGTCTTTGATTTTGTTTTCAGTATGTTTTAAATATTTATGATTTTATTTAAATTAAAAGCAATATGCACAATGTATGTTTATCTACATATCCAGATAAAGAAATTACAAATAATTATGCCGAAAGTACATTTAACAAATTAAACATAATTTTTGTTAATCATGTTTATATTACTATGATTTTTTACTCGTTCGACGTGCCATAGACATTCATTCCAATATATATTTTACAAAATACCATATACCTTTAATAACGCAATAAAGCTGTAAAATATCCAGTTTTACAACTCAACATTAATTTGAACCGTGTTAAATAACAGAGCAAGCAAACATGCGGGAACATATTTCAAGGAGAAAAGAACGGACGTTCCAGGCGTGCATTACAGAACAGTTACCAGGGAAGCATGCGGCTGACGACGAAGAACAACAAGAAATACAAGTTACGAGATATGTTCACGATGACCATGGAAATTGAAGCCTTCGGGGAAGTAGACTCGTTCTGGAAAAAGTGCAAACTGGGAACTAATATACAGGCAAGAATGCAAGAGCAACATACAGTTGTATTTTTATTTGAATAAATGTACATGCGTGTATATGGTGTATTACTGTAGGTATGTTTGCATGTTTGCACGAGTGTTTTGCGTGAATTTGTGTTATTGCCTGGGAAACTGTCATTCCATGTGATGGTGTATACTAAAATACAAACATAAGATGTTTGTATGTTGCAGGTAGTTGTACATGACCAGGATCACTTCTGGAAGAACACCTTGTGCTACGCCACAAACGACCCGAGACTGAAAACATTTGATGGACAGTAAGATTTACATTTGCCAGCCATTCAGAAATTGGAGACATTTATTTTATTCGGCCGCACAACTATTACGCTATACAGAGATAGAACAATAACTAACGTGGACAATACTTATGAGGCGTCAGTAGTTGTATTTTAAACTGTAAATTATTCATGTATTTTAATAATTGTGTGATAATGTAAGACTAAAAGAGAAGCAAGTGGGTGGTAAAAAAAACATTTAACATCATTTCAGATACTACAGCATGCAACAGGAGGGAGAGTTCATCATGTACAAACACAAGCAATTCCCAGTAGAGGTAGGGTTCTTAAATTATTATAACTTATTTCTTCATATTGTAAACTATGTCATCAAACAGAAACCGACACAAAAACAGCTAACAATAACCGCAATTAATTTACATAATTTTAATAACGTTTCAGGTTCAGATAGAAACAGAGCTTTGTATCGGAGGCTGGGCATCGTGTACGTGCGGTGTGTCTGTACGAGCTGGCAAAGACCTGTTCGTGGTGAATCATTGCCATGACGACCACATAGTAGCTGCGGTGAACACCACAGACGGAGTTCTGGACGGCATACAAATCTCAAGTTACAGTCAGGAAGTAGGACATGTGGGGATTTTGTATAATGCATGAGTCAAGACTAAATAATATTAAGTTCATTAATAGTACACATGTTTGTTCATAGTTGCAAATATTTGCAAATAATACACATATTTTAAAGAGCCATGAAACGTAGATGTTTGTTTGGCAAGTAGCTATATTGTTAACATTAACATGGACAGACACCGTTGTCATAAAATCGATTTGCTGGCATAAATACCAATGTCCTCTTTAATTTTGTTCAAATATTGAACCGTGCTCGGCTTCCTGTTTGTAGATCTACCTTTGTTGATCATCATTCACTTCACTTATTGTATAAAAAGTAATTTATTTTAATTATCGTAGATAATTTTAGTTTTTGATTTAAACAATGAATATATCCAACTAACTTTGAAAATAAACTTTAAGTTTTACCTGCCATACGGAACCTCGATCGCGGTGTACTACTCTGTAACAAGATGGTGGTCGCCAATGAACGTCTACATCTACCCTTCCCCAGCTGATATGAACAACGCCGAAGGCCTTTGCGGTCACTTCAACGGGAACTGGAGCGATGACTTTGTGCATCGAAATGGCGCGAAAACCCTTTCACACAGCTACTACTGGCGATGGTGGTGGTGGGGCGGAGATCCGGTGGAGTTTTCTAAGTCTTGGAAGTACGATAAGATAACGATTGTTTAACGATTAAAAAGACATAACCCTATATAATCATGAACCAATTTAATCCAATGTAAAATTATTTAGATACATATGTGCCAAACCAAACAGATTACTTGCATGTAGGGAATTATGTCCTTGTTCTTGGAACTTTTTACAAATCATAATTTGTACAAAATATTTCTTAGGGTATCGGACGACGAGTCCCTGTTGAATCCTGACCGAATTGCAAAACTCTCAAAATGGAGTGAAGAAGAGCAATATTGCGTTTGTCCAAAGAAATCCGGCGGAAACAGAGAACCGACCTGTCATCGCAGGGAGGCTGATTCGTGCGTAATAATAGAGGAAAAACCAGGGAGAAGGTTTGGAACTCTGAAAAGCGACAGAGACAGGCGTTCAGTTAGATATTTGGATGACCATGATATAATCGAGAGACTTCTAAATTTAAAGAACAAACGAATATTCAAGCGTAGCATCAGCCGTGCAAAGGTATTGTTTAATGTTAAGATATGCAGTTGTGTATTTTGTAAACAATTATACATTTTGTGTAAAATTTTTCATTGATAACAACGTTTTCCACTGTGTAAAGTTGTCCATCCAAAAACAGACTACATGTTTTTATAAAAACTGAAGCAACCGTCAAACTAGTAGCACATGTTTCGACCAATCCTTTCATATATCATACCATGTTTGATCGTTACATTGATGTATTGAATCACCGGAATAGTAGTCATCTACATTTTGAAAATGATACATGTCTGCCAAAATGTATTACCCTGGCTGAAGTACAACGTTGAAGTGTTAATTTCATCATGTGATTTACGCAAGCAATAATATTTTCCGGTTGATGACACTGGCGTACAATATATTATATTTGCTGGTTCTAGCGTCAAGCGACACCTTCCGATGCAGATTACGACAATGCAGTGGCAGAGTGCCAGCAGTATCTTGTTGCTAACTGCAATGGAGAAGACGCGGCAACGGCATCCAGTATAGCCGGAAATACTTCTAACGACTGTGCTCAGGACAGAATGGTTTGCGAGTAGCCATTCTAATAACCACTCGCTGTGCTATTATTTGCAACTAGTATTAATTAGATTGACATACTGTTGTTAAGTAAATGTAACGTAAATGTAAACGAACTCTGCTGCACTGTAAATAACAAACAATTTGATTACTGTTGTGATTGGAAAAAAAGACTTCAAATACGATATTTTACACATATTCGATATTCTATTTGATATTTTCCCTAATTGAAATAAAGTATCGGTACATCATTTTTGACAATTGCCGCGCGTTATTGTTTTTAACTTTCTCCAAAAGTTTGTGTTATTGGTAAACGAGTATGCTGCTCTTCTGTACGTGTCTCAAAGCAGTCGAAAACCAGATATTGCCTTTAAATCTAAAACAACCTATTCTCCCTAGGTGGATGAAAATGCAAATTCATCTGCTGCCACTGAATCCGCATGTGTGAGCACAAAGTCTGTGGCAAAACAGATTGTAGAGAGAGATGTAGAATTCCAGGTATATATTTATGAACGTTAAGCAAAACGAGTATAAGTTTGTTCTGAAAGTAGGAAAACTGTATGTAGGGCCTAAGTATTCATAACCTAGGTAGGCGTAGTTCAGCTTTCAAATATCAGATAACAAGATTGATTGGCAAGACAATATTTTTCATAATGTGGGATGAACAATCATGATTTTTTTTGCAATGATTGCTAATTTAACTTGATCCATCAAATGCAATGATCTCAGATTAAATCAGTATGTGCATTTTGACGTTTGTGTTGTATCAAAAACAATGTTTTGTGGTACTAATTGTTTCCTTACATTAAGCAAGTGACCATATGTTTCCTCTGGTGCATTTGAAATTTTATGATCATATTTGTAGGCTGCTAATCCGGATGTTGCAAAGACGTTTGAAAACACTTGCGTAGATAATTGTCATGGTAACGGCATCTGCACGGGAAATGGTAATTTTATTTTCATATATTAAAAGTCATTAACGATTGACTTTGTTAAGAGTCATCACTAGCAACACTTTTCTAACTTGTTTGTCGCATCCATTATGTTGGTTTCTTTTTATATTAGTATTTCAGCTCACCAAAACAATCATATCAGTTCTCTTTGCTGATATAATGCACTTAACGGGTTTTGTGTGAATATAATCCGTAGGCACATGTGAATGCTACGAAGGATTTGACCCACTAAGCAACTGTAAAGTGAACGTATCAGAACCACCCGAGATTATAAGCACCACTGGGGGAGGTATATGCAATCCCAAGTTGAAGGCTTGCGAGGCGTTGCGATACACGACCAGAAATGGATGCAGTGTGAATAGTGTTTGCAAAGTTACAGCAAAAGAAGTACGTGTTTGTATTTATTGTGATGTGGCGTGAAATTCTTTATTCAAATAGCTGTATCCTCAACGTGCATAAATAGAATATGCTAATAAAATCACTGTCTAATATTTGATCACCAGTTTTACGAAAGTGGCAAGAAAGTGCTACACGATACCACCTACATAGCGGCAATTTGCGACAACGGCTGGGATGCATATTGCCCCATTCCTTTTGTCAGTCGTCGAAAAAGATCAGTCGACCCATTGCTGGTTGTGGAGGTAAAAACTGTTTAATTTGACTCCTTTAATATTTTTAACTTATATTAGCGTGTAGAGTTTATTATTAACAACAACAATGTTGTATATGATGTATATGATTGTACGATGTTTATTTTTGCATCTTAAACTGTACATAAAACAAAACATAAAGAATCTAAATTGCATATTGATAAATATTGTAACTTATTTTTTTATATATTATTTTCAAAAAAAAACACGTATGTATTGTATCTGTTAAATTTTCTTTGGTGTGTTTGTAAGAACTTTCACGACGTCATCGTATGAAATGTACCTTATATACTGCTCGTTCAAATATCATTGCAGTACGATACAGCGATTAGCAACAACAATGTGAGCTTCAGCAGCAGTACCCCAGTGGCTGTACTGGATTCAACCTGCCTTTCATTTGATTCCGCGACAGAAACCATAACGCTGGATGTTAGTTTTACGTGCAACATAAATCTGCAAAGGAACTTGTCTTAATATTTTAGTATAATAAAACCACGTATGATTACAAAGGATGAAGTTCGTGCCTTTCAAAATTTGACCCTCGTTGAATAAACAATGAACATATGCAATAATTATGGATAAAGTACCAGCGAATATTAAATGGCATTATTTTTGTGTGTTTGCCTTTACGTCAAATTGCTTTCTTACGGGTTATTGTGTATGGTCAAAAATGAGGGGATAAATATGTCACTTTCTGTTTTACGGGTTATTGTGTATTGCATAAAATGATGTGATAAAAATACTACTAGTTAAGTGATGAATAAAGATCACCGTATCTTATTGTATTCAATTGTATTGCACACGAATCAACTAGAAGTGTTTGTATATTTGTATTCGAATTACTTTTCGACGCTTTTCTACCCCTTTCAGCCGCAGTTCTGCCTGATAGCTGGCACATGTGTCGCCTCTGGGGAGAAGGATCCAGGTGACGCGTGCAGATACTGTAGCCAGGACAAGGACCCATATGACTGGCAAACTGACGGTGAGACTGAAACAGAATATCAATATATGTTTTGTCATATCCGGTCAACGATCTTTATACTTTGAATGTGAAATTAGGTTTTCAAATGTCGTAATTTCGTTTTACCAAATATCTTGCTTATTTTCTTTAATTACTCGTTTCATTATAGTTTTTTCAGCATATGTCAACACAATTGTACTGCATTTAAGTAAGTTCAGACTTTTTACGCATTTTTCAAATGTGCTCATATCAGTGTACATTGTTTATGGAAGTGTATTGCTTTAGAACATGTCTGTCAATATCAAAAGATTTCGGCCCTCGCTGAATCATAACACAGGTATGTTGCATGAAACGCCGATATTGTTACCTGCGTGTATATATATATCAAAAAGACCTTAGATTGTTGTAAGGTTAACTTGTTTGACTGTCGGTTTTGTAATTATCCGGATTATGTAATTTTAAGGTTGTGAAGATCCAAAGTCCAACAAGACGGCTGTAATTATTGGCGTAGCGGTGGCTGTACCTTTGGCAGTGATTCTGGCGGCGGCATTGGCTGTGTTCCTGTATAAGAAACACAAGTCCAACAAAATAAGGAATGCACGGTAAGATAGTTTCATCTGCACATTGAAAATTAACAAATACATGTTGGTTTGCATGCACAAAAATTAGATTTTTATATACTTTTAGAAAAAAATTCGAATTCTGTATCTAATTCTAAATCAATCAAATTTTCCAATTTCTATAATACGATGTTTATAGATTGATATAGTATGTATATGTATAATAGTACACTGTTTAATATACTTTGTACAAGATAGATTACAAGTATTTAAACGTACATTTTTGCATTTCAATTTCATCCTTTTTATTTGTAAGTGCAGTGTATGATATTAATTGTTATTATCAATGCATTTACTGATTATGAAGTTTAATTTTTGTGAATTTTCTCAAAAAGTGATTTACATATCAGCTTAAAAGATTGTTCGTTTCCAGAAGCGTTAAGTCGTGTTTTTTTACGACCAGAATTGGTATTATATATATATAACAAAGATATTTTGCATTTGATAGTGTTTTTTTTCGATCATACAGTGTTTTGTTTTGCGTATGTTCAACAAACCTTACTCTAAAAAAATATTCACATTGTAAAAATATGAACGTGTAATAACTGCAAGTTGGGATTCCAGCTTAGAAGTAAAATTTTAAGGCCATATATAGAGTCTAGTAATCAACGTTCACTTTCAAAACTATGAAAGCAAGACTCGGATTGGCTGACTCAAAGGTCATCAGGATGTGACTTATTGTTCGTCATGAGATCATAAAGAGGCGTAGCGTATTTTATGATTTCATTTAATCAGAATGTTATTTCTTACAGAATCGGGTCAAGTCTGTATGACGATGTGGGCAAGAACAACTTCAAGTACCCGAATAGAGTAGAAACGCTCTGACAACGACATGACGTCGACCTCAAACAACGCCCCATCTACTGAATAAGAAGAAAGAAGCAGATAGCGTTACTCGTTGTACATAACCAAGCACAGGACAACTATATATTGACTAGGTTTACAGTTGAGCTAAAACATAAATATGCGGTTTATAAAGTTCAATGAAACAGAACTTCAACAAATAAGGACATTTATCCAGATCAATTAGCTTGTACTATGCTATCAACAATTATAGAAATGACGAATGTTTATTGCAACTAGCATAATGTATTGTTTTTTGTATTGCGTATAAATATTAGTTTAGATATAATATTGTTATATCGTAGTTTGTTGTCGAATAAATTACGTTCAGGACTGGATTATAGAGGCGTAGGAATAAAATCACGAGTGCGAAGTACGAGTGATTTGATAACACGCATCTATACTCCTGACAGTCGGTTATTCGACAACAAATTATCATAGAAAAATATTTGTTCGATTCTAACACGATCTACTTTATCTTAGTCTGTATTTGTAAAGGTAATGCATGAGAACTATATTTTCTATACTCCGTCTATAATTCTACAAAGTACATTATGCACGGGTTTCAGTGACGTCAAATAATCATTACAAAACAATATGACGTCAGCTTCATTTATACAAATTGAGCGAATGACGTCAAATTCATTGATAAAAATTAAAGAAGCAATATGGCGTCATTTTATTGATACTACAGTGAAAGTAACATGCTAAAAACACAAATAAAATAACACTTTCATAACGTTTACGTTTCGTGTAAATGTAATTATACAAAGTATCATTAAATGTGTGGTTTTTGTTTCAATACATTATACAGAAATGGTAGGATTGTTACGATTTTGCTAAAGCGCGTTTAAGCACGTGCATTTTACTGTACAATTTCCGCGAATTATTTCCAGAACTATTTTCATACCATAAGGCTCCGCCCATAAGGTTGCAGAATAACCTATACTTTATTTATTTATTTGTCTATGGAAAACAAGCCGTGTGTCATGTTAGAATAGCGATTAATACAAAGTAGCAACTTTATTTGTATATTACGTTTACTACGATTTATTATATTCCTTCCAATTTCTAACACAATGTTATAATAGTAAGGTATAGCACAATTAAATACAATCATGACACAAGTCATGTTTTGTTCAGAAACTAACAATTGACAACAATTTATAATTGTTTCGTGTTAACCTACCATGAATGTAAAAAGTCAATCATCATATTATGTTTCATCATCATGACTTGAAAAAAAAGTGTGTGTTTTGTGTTGTGGTTTTTACTCTTTTATCAAAAAAGGTTCCCCAGTTATTTCTGAAAAACAAAATACATTTGGTTTGGCACGTGCATCAGAACATTGGTCAAAACGTTGACATGCGCTTTAAAAACAACAACAAAACCAACGCACAACAAATAACAAAAACAGTATGAACTTACTATATAATCAACTTAATGTTCTTGTAATGAATATGATTGACATGTGAAATATGTGGAAAATGTTTATTATTTCGTTATTATTATTAACAGTTTTTGTGTTTGTATTTTTATATCTTTTATTAAAGTAGATTCTCTGGTTTTAACTAATCCTGGACTTGTTGTTTCTTTGTCTCTCCGTCTAATGATAGTGTTATCAATTATTTTAATTGTAATTTAACAGTGTGTTATTCATAAATGGAGGTCGGGCAAAGAAAATCGTTAATAGATTGTTACTTGATCTCTGTGCATAAAGGCAAATTCAAGACATTAGTTTTCATCTACGTCACACATTAAGGTCGACAACTGTTATCGTTTAAACTCTTCAAACTTATTAATACTGTAACAGTGTACCGCACCACTAGCAATAACAGGACGGTAGTATACCATTGGTTACGAAAAGTAAATGACCAATAATAGCTATTCGTCACAACCCCACGCTGACGAAATTGACAAACAGGTAAGAGGGGTGATCTAGAATTAACCGGACTGCGGCTGTTATTTTAAAATAACAAGTCACATAGTAAATATACAAAATAGTAAAGTTTTCAATCTATTATCTGTACTCACTCTGCATAGCTGTAATTCCAAAAATAAAAAAATATATATACATAAATAAACATTACAGCCGTAATTGGTGGGCAGGCACGCTCAGACAACAGCACGTCAAAATGACGTCACGTGTTCTGTCATCTTTCGAAATAATCACCAGTGCAAGCTACACATTTCTCCTGGCGCGCTATCCACTGCTGAAACCAACCTCCGCGCAAAGATTTGACTGGTTCCGAGCATAGCTCTAATCAAATCCCTGCCATCATAACAAACCACGTGATGATGCTCGATTTATATCTTCTAGATATTATTGATGGTTTTAACTAGTTATGTTCTTTTTCTGTTTTCATTATTGACTGCAAACGATTTATAAAAAGTCCAATTATGTAGAAAAATGCACTGAGTTGCATTAAATAAGTAAAAGTTACAAACACGTAATCCTTCCAGATCTGGAAGGATTTTACTGGTGATGGCAGTGGTTACCGTTAACCGATAGGGGAGGTAACCGCTGCGAGGAGTTTGTGCTGAAACATGTTAATGTACCACTCTTCATCTAACTTGGACACAACACGCTGGACCGCACGTGACAGGTGGTCAAATGTCTCAGACACGTGCTCATCAATGCCGACTCGACCAAGGAAAACACGCGAAAATCCATCGGGCTTGAAACCCAGGAGCCCGATATCTTTTGCAACAAACAATATACTAACATTTGCTTGGAAATACTTTTTTCCGTATTAAATAATAAATGAACAATTGTTTCTGAAATTTTGATTAAAATATATTAAGCAATAAATAAAACACAAGGCCAGTCCGCTTAATTCTGGATCATCCCTCGTATGTGGGTATCTGCCTGGATTCTTCTTAGGCCAGACCTAGCTCTTGACCTCACCGGGTTTTGTTATTTAAAATCAAGCAACAACGAGGCTGATTAAAAGTTTCGAATGTGTGTGTGTGCGCGCGCGTGTGTGTGTTTGTTTCTAAGTTGAGATCCTTCCGCGCCAAAGCTGCATTATGTGAGGACCCGGGGTGTGTCCCAGCACCCCTGTCTAATTTACTTTTAGACTCATCAAAAGTCGGGACGAATTTTGAATCGTTGCTGTAATTTCCAGCTATTTATATTTTTACTGAAATATTTTTAATTTTGGTGTAGTCTAGTTTTGTGGGGAAGTTGGAGTACCCGGAGGAAACCCCACCTGTCCGGTATGGTGACCACCAACAAACTCATTTGCGCCGAGTGGGGAGCGAACCCGGGCAGCCTAGGGAAAGACTGAGTTCTGAGCTATTATTTATAGGCTCTCACTAAGATACCACGTGACCAAATCAACCATTGAGATACTCGGATTTGAACTGTAAAATGGGCTCAGGTTTTGTCCTTATATAGTCATACATTTTATTGACAACATATAAAATACGGCTCTTTAGTTAATATAAAGGCTATTGTGAAAAGCCTAATTTACAAATAAACGGCTTCGTTGAAACACAGCATACAAACAAACGCCCAACAAAACAAATACATGGCGAATGAATACATGAACTAGTATATTCTCCGTCCGAAAGAAATAGAAACTTTTTACATAAAACTACAATATTTCTAGAACACAATAAATGACTAGGCAGTATCTAGGCGAAGTAAGTAACTAGTACGGTAATAGACTTATTCCTAAATCATGAAGACAATCATGTTAATTTAGATCAAACAGAAGAAGCAGTCCCGTGATCGTACATGGCGGTCATTTTCAAAGAAGCTTAAACAAAATATTTCAAGCATTTCAAATGTTTTCGTTCGAAGTAACAAAACAAAGTCTGAACAACAAAATTATATACACGACGTCGACCTCAAACAACGGTCCATCTACTGAATAAGAAGAAAGAAGCAGATAGCGTTACTCGTTGTATATAACCAAGTACAGGACTATGGCGTACCCTTTGGGTCAAAAGTACATATAATCACGTAAGCTAAATATAGATGCAACTGTTGTTATAAAATTGTACCCGCAGTTACAAATCCATGACTGCAGTCATATATTTATAACAGCAGTTACATTTACAAATATAACTGCAGTTACAATTTATACGGAAGGTAAAATATATGACAGTAGTCATAAAATTATAACTGCAGTTACATTTTTTGTCTGATTCATGTTTTTACGAAATAAGTATCTTTACATTGATTTTAAAATTTACAATTCTATTTAAATACATGAATGCGTTTTTGACAAAAAGGCATTATACAAGACATGACTTAATTCGCCAAAAACACTTAGAGCTTAAGTTTAGCATTTGGTCAGAAAAATGTAACCGCGGTTATAATTTTATGACGACTGCCATATTTTATGACTGTTGGTTTAAATTATAACTGCAGGTATATTTGTAAATGTAACCGCCTTTACAAATTTATGACTGCAGTCATATAATTGTAACTGCGGTTACAATTTTATAACAACAGTTACATCTATATTTAGCTATCAGGCGTATATGTACTTTTGACCCAAATGTTACGCCATAGACTACAGTAGGACTTTTGCGCTGAGGCGGGTTACATTCAACTAGAAAGTAGACGGTAAAAATATGTGGATAAAACAGTCAGCTTTGTTAAGTGTCGAGTTCTTTCTTACATATTGCGTGATATACCCGTTTTATTGCTTAAATCAATTTAGCTTGAATGCTGTTTTAGAAAATGTATGGTTATGAGGGTCCCTATGTGCAAAATGTTGCATTTATTTTTGGTTAAAGTTATCGCTTGTACATTAAATTAATTAGGATTGGAATTATTATATTGTAACCTTCTTGTTATCGATGCTACAGTCTATGAATAGATGACAAGAAATAGATCGGAATTAAAACACTAACAAACAATAATAATAATCCTTTTATTCCACATCTACAAGTGCATTAATATAATCGCTATTCACATAATATGATAGCGTCTCTGTTTGTGCTGCGTACAGGTTAACTACGCATTACAACATATTGCAACAAGTTCAACAACGGTGTATTGTCTCAGTACACATAGCGGAGCAATCATAACCACTCGATTGATGACTGTTATTCTTGTTGACGTATAACAGAATATGATAGCGTCTCTGTTTGTGCTGCGTACAGGTTAACTACGCATTACAACATATTGCAACAAGTTCAACAACGGTGTATTGTCTCAGTACACATAGCGGAGCAATCATAACCACTCGATTGATGACTGTTATTCTTGTTGACGTATGTATCAGAATTGTGGAAAAGCCTTGTACTTCTGCCTAGAGTTTTGAATGTTTTTTTTTAAAACTAATTTAACTTATTTTTAATTAAATTGGTATGTACCGATCAGAGCGCTTGTGATGTAAAGCACTGAAAATTGATTCGAAATTATACCGTTCAACTGCTGTCTCTACCCGTTGTAGATTGACTTGTATGCATTTAACTCTGTTTGCTTTTTAAATAATTTGCACAAAATATTTGCTTCCCACGAAATACACAAAATAATGACGAGAATGTAGATAAATAGCATCGAATTAGATGCGCGCTATATAAGTTATACTTTACAAAAGACAGTGGCCTGGATCTCCAACTTCAATTAGGTCAAATACCAGTTGATACCAATTAATTTATAGTAGATTGTATAATTATGAATTACAAGATTTATTTTGTATAAATTATATTACAGACATTTGATTTTATTCAAATAAATGTTCGTAAGATTTAGAAAAAAATCTCATTATTCACTTGCTTTTAGTTTCCTTTCTCGGCAACAGTCTGTCTACACTGTCAGCGTTTTGACTATATAATGTAGTGGTAACGGAATAGACTACAGGTCAAATTACACCAAAACTGAAGTCACATCCTCAGGGTTACATAAGAAACACATAGGGTTCAGTGTATAATGCATATGATTTTTAATATACAGTTTAAATGATATGTGTTGGTATCAATTTAAAGGTATATATGTAAGAAATAAGAAAAAAATACAGTTTTAGGCACTACTTTATCTTAAATGGTTCCCAGCTTCATAACGTTTGGCCCATGTATTCATGCACAAAATGGCAGACCCCATGCCTGTCAAAACCGTTGTGTTAATTCTGAGGTAAATATTTTGAGTTACAACGTATATAAAATTTTGACATGCTGTTTTTACAAAAGGTTATGGCCTTGTCTTTCCAACAATGTATGGTGATATATTGGGAAGTCGCTTGGTCATGGTGAAAATTGAGATCAAACATTGAATATTTTATATGTAACAATGAAGGAATTTATTTGCGCATGCGTAACCTACAGACGTCGCTATGTTTGTTTGTTTTTATTTTACGCCGTTGTAACAGTATTTTAGTAATATCACGGCGGTCAGTTAACCTACTCACACGTTTCATTGGCAAGCTTCGCCGATCTAAGCGGTTTACCAGTACTAGGTGCACATACCTATGCCAGTAACTGACAACTGCCCTACTTGAACCAGAGGTAGGAGGAGAATGGCCTTAGACATAATTTCACAACCAATCCCCACACAAGTTGTCTGGCCGGGCTGGGGTTCGAACTCACCATCCCCGGATTGACAGTCCAGCGTTCTACCAATTGAGCTAGCCGGGCAACAGCAGCCAACACAATCTCAGTAATACAATTGGCTGAATGCGCATTTCTTTTGGACCTTTTGTCGTTGTTTTGCCTAAACTGCTTCCGGTACTGCCGTCTACTGCTGTACTTCCGGTGGCGGTTTTGGACACTAGTGTCGTCTGTCTGTCACCTTGACCAAAAGTGGTTTGCATTACACTAGGAGGAACGGGCGCCACGGTCGTTGTAAGAACTTCTGGTACTACAGGACGCTGTGCTGTCGGTTCGGGTCGGAACTCTGGCGTGGTGAGGCCGCTTCCAGTGACTGTATTTGTCGTCTGCGCAGTGGTCGTCTGCCGAGTGATGCAGTCCTTCTGAGCGTAGTTTATGACCTCAGAGGTCACTTTAACCCAGAATATACTGTGCGTGCCGACAACAGTACATCTGAAGAATATGGGAGTGGCGATATGATAAATACATGTAAACAAGAATTAAACAATTTTAGGTAGAATGCTTTAATCATTAATCAGTTTAATGCACCTATCAATATTTTCCCCAAGGACGGAGGGAGCGGCGGGCATATACGGGACTTAAGACTAAAAGCAATTCCAGACAGGCGGTTTTTCGACATGCCGAATAATTCCGGTTCCCATGGAAATATACTTTGGTCGGATTTTAGATCTCGGTAATATTGCCGCCACCCAGGGCCATTTGATAACCCTATAGCATCTCCCACTGAGGGTATTTAGACAAAAATGTTTGGCTCTAATGTGGGGAATTTGACCCAAAAAATGAAATTAGTCAAATTCCCCTGGGTCAGCCCGCCGCTCACCCCTGGGGGTAAATATTGATTGGTGCATAATGATAAAGTTCAAAGTCATGAACAAATCAAATACATTATTTGACAATATGTTTGTTTTCGAAAAGATAGCACAATAAGTGAATATTCTTTTACTTGTCGCCTGACGGGGCATAACTCAAGTACGTTACGAGCAACTATGCCGAAACCCGAACTTAACCTCCTTATATGCATACTATCACTTCCCATTGAAAAGTGGGCGGGGGGGGGCATAACTCGATAACAGCAATTATGCCGAAAACCAAACTTTAGGGAAGTGTTTTTAGGCATAATAGGAAGGTGATTGCAACAAAAACTTCTTAAGTTATGGTCTGCACAAGCCTTATTTGAACTTATTTTTTAAGGCGGCATAACTCAAGTACAATAAAAGTAACCCTATATGTGGCCACAGGCGACACAATAAAACAGCGTCTTACACGATATACACTGATTGCACAATAGTCGGCGAACAAGAGAAGTTAACTTTAGGTTTGTTGGTGCGACCCTGAGTATGCGTGAGCGATCGCCCCTGAATATAAGATACTGTCATGGATATATCATATCACATTTAATAAATGATTTTCGATTTATCGTAGTGTATTGGCCAATAAACAACGATTTATAATTCTGATGCGTATGAATTAAACCACGAGGGCGTTAGCGCGAGTTTTTTTATTGCCAGGCATCAGAACGACAAAAATGTGTTTATTGGCCGATCAACAACGATAATGCGAACGTTATTTCGATTATAACATGATTTGACATATATTTTTGCAACTGTAACTGTAACTACTTTTTACTATGCTCCGCTCTGAGTCAGGATCTTCTTTTACGTTGTTTATTCGGTAGTTTAACAACGATAGTTTTGTTTTTTTGTCTATACAAAATTAGCGAGTATCATTTAAGAATATCGCATTTAACTCGTCATGTCATTTTTAAAGGAAATAAAATATTAAATTCTGATCTAATATAACTGAATATACTGGGAAAGAAATTAGATATTCGAAGAATTTTCACACAGACGTTGCAATATTTATATTTATTATTGGTCATGAAATTCAATTTTTTACTTATTTTTCAACTTCACTTAAAAAGTTCATTTATATACCAAATGAGTGCGCAAACATAAAATTAGTTTACTTTTTTTCAAATTATTTATTACTATTTATGTATAGTACATAAATCAATACTATTATGTACATATTTACATTATTGTTTCAAATAATATCAAGTACAAACATAGCATTAACAAAATCAACAACAAAAAATACACATTTGGATTCATGAAAATGGAAAAGGGAATAAATTGCCCAGTACCAATTAAAAGTAATACATATTCTTGAAATTCTAAATCTGTTCGCTTACGTCAACTTACTCGAAACGAAACATAAGCTTGACATATACGAAGTGGTTCAAACGTCATGTGATACTTTAAGGGCCTATGTCGTCGAAAAATAGGATTAATATAAAACGCATATAAGATATTTGATAAAAAATAGGTTAGCAAAAACGTCTGAAAAATTAAAACCCCAAGCAGGTTTCGAACTCACGACTTAGGAGCCATACGAAGAAACGACAGTGCTGTAATCAACTGCGTTATCATGCTTGGTAAGAAGTAGAGTGAAAACTATGGTTTAAGAAAATTCTCACAATTATGACGTCAAAATGTAAACATGAAAAGGGCCAAACAAACAAGACCCATATTATAAATTGATTTATCTCAGAATGAACGCACTCTTTTTTCATTATATATACCCGGTTTTAACCATTATTGCATGTCAGTATTAATATCTGAATTTCTGATTTTTTAAAAAGAAAATGACATAGTCCCTTTAAACTGTGTTTTTACATATATGTCAACTAGACCGAAATGGACGAAAGCTTCTAATAGAACATATTTGGAAACGTGTAACATATAATGTGTAAAATGCTTCAAATATGTATTATAACAATACCATATGGACCTAAGTTGTGGATGACAGTCCTATCATGTATTTACATGATGTTAGCAATTTTATGTAAACTGGTCCAAAATGAATCGAAAGCGTCTAGTATCATGTCTGACATCTCTAAAAATAAATAAACCAAAAATCTCTAATTATACGTATACATGGAGCCAACCTAAATGAGGATCAAATCAATTAAAAGTTTAATTTAAAATTGATAAAACAAGTAATGTACGATGTAAATGTGGCAAGCCTTTATATACATTATTTTACAATATATACACAATATATAGCGCGGCAATCACATGAGCTGCATCAATCAACAGTCTGTTTCAAAGTTGTAAACACAAAATCACAGCCAGGGCAAGAAATAACAGCACCATCCAAGAGGTCGGCGTCGTCGTCGGGCTCTGTGCGTTGTCGGCGTGTGACGGAACTTCCGGCGTGTCAAACTGCAGTGTGAGAATGGCGACCTCTGACCTCAGATCGGAAGTGGAGCGCTTTCGTGTATGGCGGCGTCGTCGTCGATTACTATTTCCGTTAGGTCCGCAATTCTAAGATAAACAATAAAGGTTTGTTTTTATATAGTGAAATAAGTTTAATTGGATTCTATTGCAATAAATGCAATGGTGTAAAATACATCAGACATTAAATTATACTAAATTATATAACAGCGTGTTGTTCAATTTAAGACATTTATTTAAAGTTAATGTAAATTTAAACCACATATTAAATAAATCAAATGTTCAAACGACACGATTTTCAAGCTGTTATTGTAAGAAAATTATTTACATCTGATGTTATTTATGTGAATAAAACATTTATATTTAATTACAACTTACCGCACTGCAGCTGTCTGCGTCCCAAGGCGGACACACTCTAACGGAACACACAATGGCGACGTTATTTTCGGCACGGTCTGTGAAGCTGACCGGAAATAGCATCAGGAAGCCGCCGGCGTCGGCATTCTGCACAATGTCGTTCACTTTATTCGAAGCCTTACTGCATCTAAAAAGTAAAAGTTTAAATCATATATGCAGTGAACATACAATAGGGTTACATAGTCATGCTGCTAAATACTGCAGTCTGGGAAAAGGCATCGACAGAGAAATAATTTAGACGCTACGAAGAAATAAAAGTTGAACAGGAAAAATCGAAAATCAGTTTAGTTTAAAATTCAGGATGTAAGTATTAGTATATTTACAGATTACTTCATACAAGAAATAGATCATAGAAATCAGGTATATTGTTTTGTCTTCACAAATGACATCAATTAGTGCTTTCTCTTATAACGTATTTTGTACTGATTTCACGCGCTGAAGGGATATTGCCATTCAACACCATCAGCAATTTACCTTTATTCTTCTCATCGTTTATACATTTAACTAGTTTGTGTGTTCGCCTGTGATTGCGACTTACCCGTTATGAAGCAGGACCACAGGGCCGGTCTTTGACATGTAGCTGCACACTTCCGGAACTATTCTGAATTCCGCTGAAATGAAAACCACGTAGAAACCTTGTACTATTTAACTGCATGTAAACTTATCGTATATAGTTTCTGATGAATTATAAATTTTGTTTGTAGTATAACATTTTCTTAACACCGGTTTCCTCAAATATTGCATATCTCTGAACACGTTTCTGAAATAGTTTATGTTTCTCTTTAGAATACAATACAAGTGGATTTCGCATGAAGCAGTTACTTTTGCAGTATGAACACTTTAAAACATCCTACTTCACCTGTAGCACAATACAAGTGGATTCCTAAAGCAGTTACTTTACCAGTGCGAACTATTTAAAACAGTTGACTCGTAGCTCGATACAAATCGAATCTTTAGCAGAAACTTTAGTTACCTGTGTAAACAGTTAAATCAAGAAAGTTTGAGCATAAAACAAGCGAGTTCCTTTATTCTTCATATATCAAGCACCTATCAATTATCATTTAAATAACACTCCTCCACCTACCTATCTGTAAGTCCCAGACGATCTTTCTCGCGGCCTGCACGGGGACCTGTGCGCCGGAAGTGCCTTTCCCGAGACGCGTTATTATGCGAACACCGTTCTCCAACTCCTGCTCCATTGTGGGTATCGAAGGGTCCTCCCTGAAAATGGTTAACAATGAAATGGAACATCTTATTTAATAAGTATAACTGATCAAAACGAATCATGATTTTTTTCAAATATGAAATTTAAAAATGTTGACTGGGACGCGAAGTATCTTTTTTCAACTGAGGATTCGATTCCTAATTCTTTGATTACTCGATTCTGATAATATACCGGTAGTCTATAATTAAAATGATTATAAGCATGTGTTTTGCTGCTTTCTATTAATGTCAATGTCGCACATACGTGTATATAAACTTTAGAAACGCATCATCGCATGCATCACGGAAAGTATGCGATCACAAAACGTCACGTGCTATCTCGATATCATGTGGTCTGTTTCAACCGTAACAAATTCTCGAAATACTCAAGTGACATGGTGTCCCACACTGACGTCATGGATGACGCGTTCTTTCGGGATCTGCTTGCAGACGACAGACTGTGCGAGGACATTGTCCGCTGTGAGGAGACCTAGTGGGTTGCGTTCCCAGAATGTCACCACGTGAGTCGCGTCCTGGAAGATAAATAAAAGTAAAAATTTGGGGTTGTAGATATTTAGAATCTATGTTGTTATTAACAAACTAGCCAAGTATGTGTTTTAAAGCAACAGCTTTTTTCCATTTTTCATCGAAATTTATGGTCATGAACGTGATTTGTTTCGTTGTTTTCGTTTTTGTTTGCCATTTGTAGTTGAAGATGGTAGTACAGTCTAATAGCATTTTGACGGGTTATTCAATTACTGAAAGATACGATGCTTTTTCATGTGAAACATATTTGCTTTTGCGAATAGCGAAATGTGTAGCATTGATAACATAGACATTTCTTAAACAATGTTCAGTTCTATCACCAAAACTCTCATATAAGTTCGATTGTTGTCCACGGTGACCAGTTTGTACTCACCATCTCACAATGGTCAAGCCAGACCTCCACGTGCACTTGGCGTCTCTCAGTTACTAGTACATTTAAACGTACTCACCATCTCGCAGTGGTCAAGCCAGACCTCCACGTGCACCTCGGCGTCTCTCCGTCTACACGTCTCTGACGTCACTTCCGCCACGTTGAAATTAACGTTGGGGTTGGGAACCACGATGGTGCCGTTAGGAAAGCATCGGAGGGCTGGAAAGAGACAAGTGATTTAGGTGGCTTTGCAAGTCTAAGGGACGGACACATTTGTGCAACTGTTAAATTATACTGTCATAGTTCGTACTAAATTTAAATAAAATTTCAAACTTCAAAATTGTTATTTCAATTATAAATATTATACTTCAAATATAATATGGAAACACTGCTACCGAACTGCTGGAAAAAAAGTAAAGTAAGTTTTAAATAACGTCCAATATGGTTTGATTTAAATGTAATCAAATATATTTGACATACAGTGCATAATTAAATACAACAAGCGCATTATTTTATTATATTGTTTACCATATTGAAAGAAAAATATTCTAAACTTTAGTACGATGTTTTTTTTTTCTTTTCGGTGAGACCGAAACACCTTGTTCCATAATTATATTTTTAAACAAGAAATTACTTCTAAATTACATAATGGGCCTAAATAAAAGCATATTGACCATGAATTGAAGCATTGAACTCGAAATGATAAATGACAATTAGACATTTTAATTGAAATTTTCGAAAATATTAATAATTGACCAATTCGTGAAAGTTATGAATATACAACTGCCTGGAGGGGAAGGTAATTAATTTAAACTGTTATATAGAGGTTTCTGTCAATATAAGGTTATATTCACGTTTACCGGTATATAATCAGATACTATTTAGTTATATTCCTCATTTCCAACGTAACACAGAATTCATTCCACAATGTTAGTTCATATTTAGGGAACGATGTTTAATTAAAATAATTTATAAAATTATTGGTACTACAAAGATTTATTTAGTTTTTCTGTCCTATGTGCAAAAATCGCATCACACTATGTAAATAATATGCATAATAAATACTTAATTATATATCTGAATAAATATAATTTTGATAAAACCAACAAGTTTACAAATATACATATTAACTTACCTGCTTCACTCAAAGCACACAACATGAACAAAGTGAAGCAGAAAATCATGGTTAATTCCAACACTTTAACTTGAACTTTTACAACACGAACACTTCTAAAACTAGTACTGTTGATTTTAACATAAAACTAAACTGGGGGTTATATCTCGTATATACTAAACGCATGTTGAGAAGACACGTGCTGCTCAAGCTTCTCAACAATTTGACACGTGTTTGTCGCGCAGCGGTTCAGGGTAAAAAGAGAAAACGGCTTTGTAGTAATCACTTACTTATTATCGTAATTACGTGATTATCACAATAAACGCGGAATCGTTAACATACGATAAAGCCATAAGCTGTTTTGAAAACTTTCTTGTCTTACAAAGAAAGCGGTGAATTCTAAAGAACTACATGCTCACAGTCATGTTGTGTTTAACTTGTCCATATGTTGTTGTTTTTTCATTTCATAAGGTTTAGAAAACTATTTAGAAACCATCAAGGTGTAATAATTTAAGACAGCAGTGGTAAACTTTTCAAACATCTACTATAATTTAGCTATTGAAACAGGTAGATATATTAGCCCTCGACTAGGAATTTCGATTTTAGTATTTTATGTATTTTTTAAAATGGCAGTTAACATTTCGTCGGGTAATAGAGCCAGAACTGCAACATTTTTACCCTACCTCACTTCCACACAAGCGAACATTGTTTGCGTATATGTTCGTAGAATATCATGTCTTTAAAAAAGAAGACGTTCTGTCATGACTTCAGACTGGGGCCATGTCCACCCGATAATTTTTAGTCAGTCTGAGACATGCCCTCCCGTTAGTATGCCACACCGACCCTGGCCCTCCTGCTATGTTTAAAATATGTTATATATTATAATTCATTTAACTACGCTTTTACAGTATGAAAAAAAGTAGTGCTGAAATTAACACATTTAACAATAAAGAATAAGTTACTTAGTTTAGAAAATATTATAAATATTTGGAATTTATTTGATCTTTTTTCAAGTGATAAAACGGAAATATCACATGATTTGTTCAATCATTATTTATATAACGTTGCCTGTGCATATAGAGTGCGTACAAAGGAAACGATAATATAGAAAAAAAACTGTGTGAAGAAATCGGTAAAAAGTACAATGGCTACTGTATTTATTGTGATGACAATGTTTTTGCAACATATTTATATATTTAAATATAATATAATAAATGTAGGATCTAACACGAGTTGTCATTTCATACGTTATTTTATTAAACGAGTTCAGGGATTTTGTTAGTAAGGAAGCCAGTGGCTCCTGGATGAGTTTATTTAAGTCAAGTCAAAGATTTATTTGCATATCCAAAAAGAACATTGAAAATACATACATAATAATAATATACGAAGATGACATAATACAGAGACAAGCGAACAAATGTCTTTTCCTATATTGACAAAAAATGTGCAGTGCATATAAAAGGAAAGTAACTATGATTGGAGAAAAGCATGGAATACATAATTCGTGGCATTGAGTAAAAAAGAAAGGCAGAAAAGCATATTCAATAATGTTAATAGAGCATTACGCATGTCATTAGCCATACTTAAGAATTGGCTATATTTATTAATAGTTTGTCCAAGGCTCGTGGCCAAGTTTAGGATTTCTGAGCCTCGCTAAATAAACTTATCTGTATTCAAAACTAACCTAGTATTTTCTCTATGTTCAAATTGCTTTTAAAACATATCGAAAAACAACATTCACACAAACATTATTTTCAAATATTTAACAAGTTAATTGTACACGGGCAAATACATGTACATTTACATTTATCTGTTTATTAATAAAAATCATTAGGCTGAAAACTATGAAATTCAACATGATCACGAATCTTATGTCAAAGTCAAAAGTTTATTGGCAATCCGGCAAACTGCCTTTGGCCAAATACATATACACAAATGCAAAAAAATATGGCCGAGACAGGGAATCATACACTATAACGTATTTAAAGATGAATACATATGAGATTCAAGAAACATTTGCATATAAACAAACAGTAACAGTACATATTACAATATAGTACGTTTTTGTTAGTAAACAAGCAATTATGAAGCAGCTAAACGATTATATTCTCACATCTAAGTTTGAAAGCTTCTACCAAAAATTTTGACATGTTTTTGAGTTTTATAACATTTGTGCTAGACATCATTGAAATGAATTTATTATGTTAGGCCAGGATGGTCTGATATTATATTTTGTACGCAATTCGTTATATAATGGACAACACAGTAAAAAGTGATATTCTGATTCACATACATTTTGGTTACAAAGTTTACACTTGCGTTCTTGTCGGGTTAATCTATTATATCTGCCAACTTCTATTTCAAGACAATGAGAACTTAATCGAAATTTGCTCATATGAATTCTGGCCTTTTCAATGGGAATGCAATCAAGGTATTTTTCATATTCGAAGCTTTTTTTAAATTTTAAGTAGAATTCCATTTTGGGCTGTGATGCTAATTTATCATTCCACTCTTGTACAAATTGATCTTTTAGTCTTTGAGTTACCATGTATGCAATGTCACCTGTGATATCTGGTGTATTAAGCATAATGCCAAAACCTAGGTTGTCTAAAGTTGATTTCAAAGATTTGCACCATAGTTTGTTGTTCGTACAATTGAAATTAGTTAATATATTGATCTGATCCATGAACACTTTGTATAATAATGAGTTATTGTTATTTACAATTTTCATCCAATAACGTAATGCCCTAAGTTTGCATATAACGGCTAAAGGGAATCTACCCAATTCACCGAGTACAGCATAGTTAGAAGTAGATTGTTTTACACAAAGAATATTTTTGCAGAATTTGTAATGTAATTTATCAATATCAGGGTTGTCATAAATGCCCCATACTTCAGAACCATATAGTATAATTGGTGTTACTAAAGAATCAAATAGAGCTAGTTTGGTTTTGATATCTAATTTGACACGGCTAAAAATAGATACAAGATGATGATATGCTCTTAGTGCTTGTTCATTTAATATGTTTACAGTGTTGGACATATTTCCAGTGTAGTGAAATTTTACACCCAAATACACAAAACTATCAACAATTACAATACGTTCATTATTTACTGACCATGAATAGTTGCACCTGCTTTTTCGTTTTTCAAATATGCATATTTTCGTTTTATTAACGTTTATTTTAAGACCCCATTTAGAAGAGTAAAGGTATATTTCGTTAAGTTGGTTCTGAAGACTTACTGGGTTAGTAGTATATAAAACAATATCATCCGCAAATAATAGCATAAAAACAGAAAGCAAATGCAAATCATCATTTGTAAAATTTTGAACATTAATACAATCTTTAATATCATTTATAAACAATATAAAAAGTAGAGGTGACAGGGGTTCCCCTTGTTTAACACCAAGAGAGACATTAAAGAAGTCGGAATATGACGAATCCTGAGTGTTTTTTATACATGATTTAACATTTGCATATATACTTTTTATCATTGTTATCATTTTGCAACTAAGACCAGATTCAATCAATTTTATCCATAAAGCTTCGTGTATAACTGTATCAAATGCCTTTTCATAATCAATGAAAACACAATATAACTTGTGTTTCTGCAATAGTACATTTTGTATAATGCTGTGTAAGATAAAAATACAATCGGTTGTACTTCGTTTGTCTCTAAAACCGAATTGCAGTGGATTAAGTACATTTTCTTCCTCACACCAGTTGTTAATTCTGTTTCGTAAACATAATGAATATATTTTTGAAATTACGTTAACAAGAGTGATTCCTCTATAATTGGAAGGATCCTTCTTATCGCCTTTTTTAAATATTGGTATTATAGCACCTTTACACCAAGAATCTGGATAAATACCACGATAAAATCTTTCGAATCAATAAAGAAATCGGCTACATTGTTGAACAAGTCACAGCTTTTATTACGCTTCATGTTAGAAATCGTGTTTCTTATTTCGTCTTCAGTAAAAGCACAATCAAGCGTTTCAACGGAAGGCGACGAATTCAAGTCATTAGTGTCATTAGCATTAAATGTACTGCTATGTGCAGTATTCGATGATTGTCTAAAATGGTTTTAAAATTGATCCATGTTGATATCATTACTGTTTGAAATATTTTTATTTTTATATTTGTTTATATATCGCCAAAAATGTTTTGGATTGTTTTTGCTTAACTTTGCTAATGTATGTTTTTCTTTATTGTAATATTCGCGTTTTGCTTCCCTTTTAACGCAGCAATATTTTTTTCTGGCATCTAAAAATCTAATCTTGTTTGCGGCACAGGGATAACGTTTAGAGATTCTCTTACATTCATAGAACTCTTTTTTGTTTTGTCTGCATGTCTCATTAAACCACAAGGATTTCTTCACATATTTATTTTTACGTTTGGTATTGCCTGTATGTACAGTTTTACCGTTAAGCTGAAAAGAGATATCAAAAATAGTAGTCGATAAAGCATCGATACAGCTATCCAGATTGTCACGCTCCGATAACAAATTATTTGTAATTTCATCAAAAATGTACCTTTTTTCTTCTAAAGTGTTATTTAACAAATCTATATTATTTTGTTTCCAATCTATCTTTTCAAAGATGTGGCCTTGTTTGTACGTTATACATTTATCACAAAGCAAAGTAAATTCAATCGGACAATGATCAGAAAAGTCGTTCAAATCAAGTACCTTCATATTACTTATACACGTGTACATATTGTAATTTACTATCACATAGTCAACAGTGCTTGCACCTAAAGTATTTCTACAAAAATTATAACATGTGTAGAGTCCTGGTTCAAGACGCCCATTAGCAATAAACACACTATTTTCTTTACAAAGCGTAAGAAGTTTATTACCGAACGTATTCGTTTGCTGATCCGCCAATAATCGTTGCGGTATAATATCAACAGGAACATCGGGCACAGGCATATTAATGTAGCGGTCGAGATTTAAATTATCTATCACGTCCGACCTTTGACCTATTCGCGAGTTAAAATCTCCTGTTAAAATGACATCACCAAGTTGACTAAATATTTTTAAATCGATCGATATTTGATCAAAAAAATCAAAATCTTGTAGTATGGAATTTATGTTACTGTACACAGTGGACTCAGCTGGAGGTATATAGCAACAACAAATATACACATCATTTTCAAAACCGAAGAAAGATTTAAGTAGTTTACACCAAATTATCCCTTTTTCATTTATATCTAAAACTTCAATTTTACCCTGATAAACTGTTTTATAGTAAAATATTACACCTCCGCTATGTCTTTTCGCATTTCGGTTGGACTTCGGACGTGGGCATGAGAAACACTCGAAATTGTCGATATGGATATTTGTTGATTTTGCATTCCAAGTTTCTGTAAATATTAATATGTCATGTTTATTAATGAAGTTTAAAAAATCGCTGTCCTCAAGTTTGGAAACAAGACCCTGCACATTCCAGGATAAAACAGTAAGCAGCTTCCGATCGTCTCCCTAATTGCCAGTCGGGAGTTCGTGGTCCTGGCGGCTTCCGGTGCTATTAAGACGCTGCCCTCCGTATTCGCGTCGGCCACGTGGGGGCAGTTCCGGTACTGGACCAGAAGGTGGACGGTCATGTGTGTATTTGACACGTTCGATGTACAGCGAGTCATAGGATAGACTCGCCTGTTTTCCATTCCGCTTAGCCTCAATTAAATATGGCAAAAGTTTCTTTCGGCGTTCTTGAATTTGCTTTGGAAACTGGTCGCTCACGCGGAAATTACCGTCTTTAATTTTTTCCCGTGCGGCTTATGGAGGGGATGACCGACAAACTTCGTATCGTGTTAGTGTACAATCGTCGTTGGCAACATTGACAATTGATAATTTATTTCATTATTTCAAGGTCAGATAAATTCTTAAATGGAATAAAGACGCAGCGTTCAACAATAGTATTTATTTAGATATCGTATAGCGTGTAAAACATTTATATATAAAAAACATGGCTAAGGCCTATCTAATAGCAATGTAATGAAGGTAAGTATCAAACGACTGAACATTAAATGATCTCTACTCAGGGCTTATGATGCCAAATGATCGTTTTAAAATTTAGAGAATGGTTTGGAACATTCATTTTAATGAACTTTACAATTAAGAAAGAACAGTAAAATAGCTGCATGTAAATTTCATTTCATTTCATTTTATCTTCACGTGTTCAAAACATTAAGATAGCCGGGATTCACAAATCCAAATATTGGTAACATAAAAGTGTGACGTATATCTTCACGTGTTCAAAATATCAACGCCCAACGTGGGGCTCGAACCCACTACCCCGATATTAAAAGTCTTGTGTTCTACCGATTGAGCTAGCCGCGCTTCACAAATCCAACCATTGGCAACATAAAAGTGTGAAAAGTGTGACGTTTATCTTCACGTGTACAAAACATTAACGCACAACGTCGGACTCGAACCCACGACCCCGAGATTAAGAGTCTCGTGCTCTACCGACTGAGCTAGCCAGGCTTCGTAAATCCAAACATTGGCAACATAAAAGTGAGACGTATATTTTCACGTGTACAAAATATTAACGACCAACGTAGGACTCGAACCCACGACCCAGAGCTTAAGAGTCGCGTGCTCTACCGACTGAGCTAGCCGGACTGCACAAATTAAACCATTGGTAACATAAACATGTGACCTATATGTTCATGGTGACACGATCGAGTGATTCTACTGACCGACAGATAGGCTGACTACGGAATCCGGTTAGTGCCATATGGAATATCGTGCCTTTTACGGCGAGGGCGAAACACGATAATTGCGCGAAACACGAAGCGAGACACGATATTTCCGCGAGACACGAAGCGAGGCACGATATTGTAACACGAGATCTCGGACTGTCGCAGTAGCCCATACCACGATATCTCGTGGCAAAATATCGTGTCTCGCTTCGTGTTTCGTGAACTTTGCAATAGTAGGCATCATTAATATCTTTTGTTTTGTTTTTCCGATGTATAAATGCACACATACATCAGAACTTATAAAATTAAATCGTATTCACTGTTGCTGTATAAAATTGCAGTCACTTTTTGCATTATAAAACTTTTAGTCACTACATTTGTAATAAAAGTCACTATCACTATCAATATTACACAGATCACTGTCACTATCAGTATTACAGAGATCACTGTCACTATCAGTATTAAACAGATCACTGTCACTATCAGTATTACAGAGATCACTGTCACTATCAGTATTACAGAGATCACTGTCACTATCAGTATTAAACAGATCACTGTCACTATCAGTGTTACACAGATCACTGTCACTATCAGTATTAAAGAAATCACGGTCACTATCAGTATTACACAGATCGCTGTCATTATCAGTGCAAAGAATCACTTTTGCTTATTGGCAAACATTTCGGCATAACGTCTTTCTTTGAATTCTTTCAATGTATCCTTAGATGTCTTGGGCAATAAAGTGAGCCCCAAAGATTAACGTGTGTATCCAACAAATAGATCACCTGTTCCACTTGGTTGGATGTTAGACAGCTATTGCCTGACACAAGGCCAACCAGAAATTCAGCCAAATCCTGAATAGCCGAGTAACCAGGCAAACGGTCAGGTCTTACTGATTCCTGATGGTCGCCAACAGATGTCTGACTCAAGGTAGTTGCAGTACTGGATTCTGGAATATGTTCATAAAAATATATAAACTGTGGTGAAACTGAAGCATATTTAATAATGCCATTTAACAGTTAACAAATCATCAATATTATAAAATTCAAGTCTCGTTATACATATAGGTTAAACAGATTACTAGCTTACCAATATTAGCCGTTATAGGCTGCGTTCTACGAACAGGAGCAGGGGGCTTCGACTGTTCACTAGTGGCAGGACACACAATGGGATCAGACTGCACACTCTCTCAAATATAAAGTACCAATTTCATTACCAATTAACTTAATGTAATATATACTGAACTGCAAAATGCAAAGAAGAACTATGTATAAATAATCACCATTTTCTGAGGCCTGATATTCTTCTTCAGTAAGAATAGGCAACAGGGGCTTTGTTTTCTTGGGTGATACGGCCAGTATAACAGCTGCACAATTACTTGATGAAGACGGGCCACATCTTCATCAAGTAATGGTGCAGCTGTTATAACTTCAGACTCAATGTCATCAGTTGTTTCAGCTACCTGCTCAGTATCATCTGGCAAGTCAGGAATGGCATCCTACTCAAATTTCTCAATGAAGGATGTGTATTGAAGTGCCTTGCCGGTCTGATTGAGAAGATAATCCAACCCAATAAGCTCCCCTAAAGTGAAAAAGTTATTACATGTACAACATTTTATAAAATAACACTCATTCAATATTTTTCACACAACATTTTATACATTATGCATCTGGAAATATAATTGAATAAGCATATAGAAATCAATAGCTGATTTAAGTAATAAATAATCTTAAAGATATTACTAGTAGCAATTTTACTAGTATATTTCCGCGGATTTGTGTATGATGGTAGTAGATTTCTGCCCAGCACAGCAGTACTCAGTCTGTTTGTTGTGTGACGCAGCAGCTGGCTGTAGCAGAGAGGCTCATCTTTTGGCTGAGAGAAAGCAGTATCACCCTATTCTGGTTCCATCTGGACAGACCTTCCATCAGATAGGCCTGGAACAGGACATCATTGGCAAGAGTAACTGAAATATACAGAAAATAAACATGCATGTTCTGTAGTAACATATATTGCACATTACAATAATCAAGTTGTTTACAAATATGATACACATATTTATATTTAATCACCTAGTCATTTCTTCTCTGTGAAACATAACTTAAATATTATACCTGGAATTAACCTGGCTAGATGAAGATGGAAGCTCTCCAGGGAGGTAGAACCCCTCGCACATCTGTATGTTGGCAGGATAGTGTCACCTTTTCTTAAGCGTTCCAATTTGAATGTACAAATGGACACCCGGAGGGTCTTGTATGCAGAAGTTGTGATGTTTCTGCTTATCCCATACACACTGCATGATGTTGGATCGAAGAAGAGAAACCCTGAGTGAATCCTTGGCATCCTTGTACCTGTGTTACAGACTCAATTTTGGTGATGAACTTGTCCAGATCAGCATCAGTCTTTGGGAAAATAAGCTTCTTGCCTAATTCTTGGCGTTTGGCTGTTTTCAGCAATTCCAGATCACCACTGTCCCACATGTAAATGCACCTGCTCAAGTGGTTCATGAACTAACCATAGAGTGGGTGCGAATCTGTGGAACAGCCAACCTAAATTCTCCGCATGAAATGCCAAATATCCAGCCTGATGTTTATACTCTGCCAACCATGGAAGAGGTTTCGCACTGAAGAACTCCCGCAACAGTCTCTGTCGACATACATAACTGAAGGCATATCGACTACAGCCTCTTTGTACCTGGCCATTACCCCCTCAGCCATTGGTGTTAGGCCATGTCCTTCTGCTGCTGTGATGACAGGCACCAGAACCTGGCCATACTCATTGCAAATGTTGGTGGCCCAGAACCCAGTGCCTCTTATAGGGCCAGCCAACTTGTCAACAATTTTCCGTGTTCAGTCCATTTTCAGGATATGCCAAAACACGGAAGTAATGCCTGCCTAACTTTCTTCCAACCTATGCAGGACATCCTGTATATACACCTGCATAAGCCAGTGGAACAGTGGAACTGGCAGCATGGCAGGTGGATCTTGGAAGCTGAGTTGACTAATAAGTCCAGAAGAAGAAGCTTTCTTCAGCACTTCGCAGTCGCTCAGGTAGCGAACAGTTCTATCGAGCCAGTCCTCGCTGTGTTGGTCTTGCAACTTCTTCTGGATCTCAGAACTGCTGTTCCCAAGACCGCTTCCACGCAGCAGGCGCACATGCCTTCATGTCACATGCCTTCATGGATGTCAGTATGCAAGGCAACACATGCTGCTTGGCAAAGTCTAGCTGTGTTATTATGTTGTGGCTCCAGGCAATGACTTTTCTCTTACATGATGGGCACATTAAATACTCAGATGCCAGGATGTAGTTAGAGTTGATGTCTAGTACTCTGCGCAGTTTGTTGTGCACTCCCGCAGCTGTGAGTGTGACATTATCACACTTCTCAAGAGGACATTTTAATGAAACATGCCAAAACTTGTGTGGCATCCACAAAAACAAGCGTTGTCTGAAGTATTGATCCACAGAGGGTTTTGCATTGACATGGAAAGGTGGTTTTGGTGGTGACCACTACATCTTGTCAATTCTTTCGAGAACCATGTGGGCACGTTCACCTCTTTTATCTACAACTGTTGTAAAAAGCGCTTTGGAAATCCACCGCACATCTACTTCTGGTAAGGCTTCCTTCCATTTAGCATAGATCGGATACTTGCCTGGATAATAAAATATTCTCTGATATAAAAACATGATTTCAACAGTGCAAATTGTAAACTATTTGTTATGGGTTATAGATAAAATATTTTAAGATGCTGTTGAACAATGTATATTTTAATAATTAGAAATATCAATTAATTTAATAAAAGCATGCTTCTAAACTACTACTAGAATTACATATGTATGATTAGTTGAAACTGATTGCAACAGCCAGTTTACCTGCAGCAACTGTTGTTGTTTCTATTTCCGCAGCGCTAGTTGTAGTCAAGGTGACTGGTGCTTGTTTGTTTTCATGATGAGCCTGTTCTTGTGGGTGTTCATTTGTGCATGATTGTAAGATAAACAATATTCAATCTTTATACTGCCGAGACAAATTACATTTACAAAAATACAAATAAAAGTTTAGTCCTGGATAAACAGTAAGACTTTTTAATTTTAGAAACTGATGCATCAAGAAGAAAATATTAAAACTGTGTTGTGCTGTTATTACACATATATTTCGTGACCAATTATTGCCTTAATTTTAACTAATAAACATACTTTTAGGAGTTGAAAACATCAATGATCTGATGGACTGTGCTGGAGAACTAGAAACAGCTCGCTTGCTCCGAGTTGGCTGCGAACTGGCTGTTTCTGAAATTTTATCGAGTAAGTTAAAGTTTCATGACCGGCATGACCATTAATAATGTTTGTTTGGATTTTTGCCATTTTTAACAGTATTTCAGTCATATCACGGCGGTCAGTTAACTTACATGTTTCCTTTGCAAACTTAGCCAATCTAAGCAGTTTACCAGTACTAAGTGCACATACTTATGTCAGTAACTGGCAACTACCCTACTTGTAGGGGGAGAATGGTCGTAGAAATAATTTCATGACCAATCCCCACACAAGTTATGTGGCCGGGCTGGGGTTCGAACTCACGAATCCCAGATTGACAGTCCAGCGCTTCTACCAACTGAGCTAGCCTGGCCAGTATACTTTAGCCTTTTATCATCACAAAGTAGTTGGTTAACAATTACATTTATGTACACACTTTTTGTCTCTAACAATAAAATTCAAGTATTAAGTTTGTCAGGCAGGGTTTTATACACAGAAGTACCTGATTACCCAGTTGGATTAGGCTGTAGTGGCTCTAACGACTGTGATGCTGTAGCAGCAGCACTTGATTGGGTTGACTTATTTGCTGCAATTCTTACAGAACACCTGCTGTGACATTGACATTAAACATGGTAGAAGACTGTTCTCTTATTCATTCGGTTGATGAAATTGTTTTCAATTATACATTATTAAATGCCTAACTTAACTCAGATAAAAAATATTACGGCATACATGTATTGTTAACATTTTAATTTACCGGTACAAATTTTCATTACTGAAATCATGTTCTAAAATATATATATAGCATTAAATGTAATCATATTAATCTTATGTTGAGTAACATACTAAAAATTATTTGCTACAACAACACATAGACTAGATAATATTCAGTCATCATACACAACACAAATACAACATGTCCAAATACATGTATAAATACTTATCCAGGTAATCACTTGACTTGATGTTCCCCTAAGCATTTAGTGTTGCACTCTCTACAGATATAAGCCCCCCATTTAAAGTTAAATTATATAGGTAGCACAATACCACTTTTTTTTAATAACTTCTGAAATAAATTTGGTAATTTAAGTATGCATCCAGTTTTAAGTCAAGTGACCGCCTTGTCCGTTACAATGTTAAATTTAATAGAGGTTCTAGCAGAATAGTAGAGAATAGTACAATAGTCCAATTCCAGAGGAAAAAGCATAAGAAGTTTATTAAACCAATAAAATCAATTAAAGCATTATAGCATTTAAAGAAGTGACTGTGCTAGCTTTAAAAATAACATTGTTGTAACAGCAAGTACATAGTTGAAAACCATTACTTGAATACTAGTAGTATAAGTGATTAAAATTAATGGTATGTCACTCACCGCTAAATATATAATACAGCAGTGAACAGAAACAGATATTTGTACACAGTATTAGAAGCCATAAACCACATACTCACTGCTAGGCACGTGATAATAAGCACTCACCATGATATTAGTTACTTGCCTTAGCCAATCATTTAATATAACTGTTATTCCCTCATTAAAACAAACAATCATTTTGAAATAGTTGCATAAATGCTTGCAGTTATTCAATTAAGCATTATTGTGTGTTACTGTATAATGTGGGAGGAAACAGTTATATTCCATCGATTAGCTACTGCAACATAATCTTGAAATAATACAATATATTTTAATTACATACTGCATAAGAAAGGCAACATCACTGCCAAAAGTTTATACAAAACTATCTGCAATTATGTGTCACATATTTGTAATAAATATTGTGTAATCAGGATAAACCATAACATTAAAATATTTTCTACTGAACTATGAACAATATTGTGTTATCTTGATTATAAAATGACAGGCTGATTATAATTCAGCACAAAATTACATGAAATGAATCTTGATATATTTGTTTACTCTTCATTTGGTTGCATTACAATTGCATTACAGTTTGAACATTTTTACCATTTGCAATGAAAAAAATACCTTGAATACACTGTTCAACTTATTCCGCCATGCTACACAGCTCCATATCATCTTCATCTGGTAGCACATCCGACTTAACCTCCCCAACTATAACAAACATAAACACTTAACTTAACATATGGTTATGAATAACACAAAAACATAAATATCACAGTCACAAAAACGTACAAAATAATAAATGTGTACAAATTCACCTGGTTTGGTGGGGATTTTAGGGCCTTTTTCTCGTCTTTTTAACTCGATGGCTTCCATTCCCTCAGGAAACATGCTCCTGTATTGTTTCAATGCCATCTTGTTGATCCATCGATTGTCCAGAGGTGATCGGTTTTTGTCTTTATCCATGCTCATCACCAGATAAGCAGCGTAGCCAAGAGCTTCTTCAAAGAGCCACTTGAATGTCTGCTTTTTAAATATGGAATATTTAAAGACCAAACAAGAAGCAGAATTCAATCATTTGTGTGTAAAATAAATGTTAAACTTACTATATGTCTTAAAATATATATGTAATTAACAAAACTAACCTGTATTGGCCGAATTCAATAGTGAAACTGGCCAAGTAGGTGCTGTTTATTTCAAACATCACATCCCATCTTAGTAAGTGCAGCAATTGCACAGTCTCGAACTTTCTTGGCTGGACTTGGGGGCACATAATGAAGTTCACGCCGTTCTGCATTGAGCAACCTTGACTATTTTGTGTCCGGATAACCGATACTCGCACAGTTTCTTTGTATCTAACGTAATAAGAACATTTGACTAAATACGATTACATATTTTATTGGCAACTTACCTTTTAATAAGAAGATCACAATAACTGAGCACAAACTATGCAACATATATCATTTAAACGTCGTTTTCCATTGTTCTCGCTGGCGAGCACTTTCTTTGTTTACATACGTGATGCCGTAGTACAATTCACGATACACATCCTAACTTCCCATTGGTCAATTTTCGATATATTTCGATAGCACGGCTTACGCGCATTGGATGAAATCTATCGAAATGTATCGAAATATTGTTTCATTACGAATAAGTTGAAATTCATTACAAAACGTGTAATAAAGTATTGCATTTTAGCCCTTGCGCCGTGTTCGCATTAAGTCCGCCCACCGAGCATCGACAATCAGTCGCCAACCAATCGCCAACTAGTCGCCAGCCAGTCTCTGATGGTTGTTGATGGTCGTGAGTCGATCGCCGAATGTTCACACGACCGGTCACCGACCAGTCTTTGATCAATCGCCGACCAGTCCCCGACTAACATTCCATTGCTTTTTCTGGATTTTGGGTCGCCAGAGGTTGTCGTTGGTTGCCATAAATTTTAGTTGTCGGTGGTCAGTAATCGTTTGGTGACCTATGTGTGACCTACGCTTTACTAAGCTTCTACAATTACCGATGGCAACCAACACAATGAAGCAGGATTCATAACGCTTGAAAACATTGAACGACGTAAAAAAGATTTATTTTCATATATAAGAAAACATAAAATAAGGTTACACATTACTTCAAAATAATGTTTACTAGACCAAAATAAATCGACAGCTTCTATTATAAAATCTTTGGAACCATTCATTAAAACATAAACAGTTGAGGGGTGTCGTGGGAAACGCGGGCTTAATGAATGCGCGTAAAGTGTCGTCACGGATGAGCCTGTGCAGTCCGCACACGCTAATCCAGGACGGGACTTTCCGCTTTTACTGTTTCAAGTAAGTCTCTCCTAAACATAAATCCACTGTAGGCGGAAAGTGCCATTCTGGATTAGCCTGTGCGGACTGCACAGGCTGATCCGGGACGACACTTAACGCACGTGGATTAAGCCCGGTTTTCCCACGACCCGCCTCATTTATAAAGAAAAACACTATTAACACGTGCCAATATCTATGTGACAAATCTTTGTATACATGTACATAATTTTACACTATATGAACGATATATATACAGAGTTAGCACGAGCAATCACACCAGCTGCATGAATCGACAATAACTACTAAATGCCACCAAATACAAGAAATAACAGCACCATCCATGCGGTCGGCGTCGTCGTCGGACTCTGGGCGTTGTCGGCGTGTGACGGAACTACCGGTGTGTCATACTGGAGTGTGAGAATGGCGACCTCTGATCTTACACCGGAAGTGAAGCGTTTCCATGCATTTCGTCGACGTCGTCGGTTACTGTTTCCCTTAGATCCACAGTTCTAAAATATAATAAAAACGTGTATTTTCATGTGGTAAAATAATGGTAATATGATTCTATGGAAAAAAATATATTTATATTGTTTAAACGATACAGATGTCTGTACTACATACAGTATATTAGAATAAAACTGTTCCCGAACGAGGCATTTGCTATGTACTGCATCAAGCAATAAAAGAATAAAGCAATAAAAGAATAACATCTAAAATATATTCTGCAAGATTAGATAAAATGTAACATTTGTCTATATGTTATGATGTGTGACAAAATTATATCACAAATTAAATAAATTATACATTTATGAACCACACGATTTTCATGATTTCTTTTTTAGAAATTGTTCTAAATTGCACGAGTGTCGAAGACGAACATAAGTTATTAAACTAAATATAAAACAATGAATTGTTATTTTGTAAACTAAATATAAAACAATGAATTGTTATTTTGAGACAATTTTTTGCATTTATGTTATTCATTTTAATAAGAGATGTATATTGATTTCAACTTACCGCACTGCAGCTGTCTGCATCCCCTGACAGACACACTCTTACGGAACACACTATAGCAACGTTGTTGTCGGCAAGGTCGGTAAAGCTGAACGGAAATAGCAACAAGAAACCGCCGGCGTCGGCAGTCTGGACAAAGTCGTTCACTTTGCTGGGATCCTTACTGCATCTGAAAAGTAATATTTTCAATCATGATGCAGCTGCAAATAATAGTCATGCATAGCATACTGTTCGATACTGCAGACTGGGATGAGGAATCGACAGAGAAATAATGTTCGACTGTTCGTGTCACAATAATATCTGAAATGGACAAAGTCGAAAATCAACGCAGTTGAAATTCAGAAAATTCGTGGTAATTGTTAGCATCAGATAATAAAAAATAAATCACAAATGAGATCAATTAAACGTATATAAAAACATGCTTTCTGTTAGAATTTATTTCGAACTGATTTCCCGCGCTATAAGGGGATTTTCGACTTTCCCCTTCAAAGCTATCAGCGTTTAACTTTTATTCCTGCCATGCAACGTTAATAATGGAACGTCAAAAGGTGGCACACAAAAGCGGAATGTAATATAACGTTGTTTTTTAGCAAAATATTGTATGATCTTATCGCAATGCCTTTATGCTGCTGCAATTAATAAAAATGGAAAATTGCTTATATGTAATAATTTAGTTTCTTCGCCTGTCAATTATGACTTACCCATTCTGAAGCAGGACCACAGGGCCAGCCTTTGACATATAGCTGCAAACTTCCGGAACGATCCTGAATTCCGCTGAAAGAGACGAAGTATATATTTCAATAATGTAAAGTAGAGCTATACAAGTATACGGGTCGAATTTTTGGATTGTATTTTTTTAAATTCACTATTACATGCGAAGCTTCATGCAAGCAGATTAGTTAACAAGTTCTTCAAATTAAGCATACGTAGGAACAGTTTTTATTACTGTTAAATAAATTGTCTTTACTGTGGATTACCTAAAAGTCTCTTCATAGTACAGAATAATTCTCAATAGTTTATTGAGATCAAATAGTGTGCTTTCCTCTACCTACCTATCTGTAAGTCCCAGACGATCTTTCTTGCGGCCTGCACGGGGACCTGCGCGCCGGAAGTGCCTTCCCCGAGACGCGTTATTATGCGGACACCGTTCTCTAACTCCCGCTCCATTGTAGGTATCGAAGGGTCCTCACTAAAAGAGAAAAATCATCTTCATTTTTCATAGTTTTATACGAATGTGCAAATGATTATTTTGGGAAACAAAGCTATATACATGTACTCCTATATTAAGATCAGTAACATCACGTAATGGTGTAGACGTCTCAATTAACCTTAACGTGCTATATGACTTATATTAGTATCATTTGCATTTACTGTTTTAGTATCAAATTCTTGAAATACTCACGTGACATGGAGTCCAACGCTCACGCCATGCGTGACGCCCTCGTTCGGAATCTGCTTGCAGACGACAGACTGTGCGAGGAAATTATCCGCTGTGAGGAGACCCAGTGGGTTTCGGTCCCAGAAGGTCACCACGTGAGTCGCGTCCTTGAAGAAAAAAACCAGTGTAAAATGTGCGTGGTTATCAATTTCATTCGATGAAAAAAGAAACTAGAAAGCGAACGGAGAGCACAGACATCCTCCAAAGGTTAGTAACCCTAGTAAAGATTACCACCACTGCTATACTCGTATCTCCAAATAATAATAATAATTATTATTATTATTATTAAAAGTATTATTATTATTATTATTATTATTATTATACTGATAGCATGTCAGAATTTGCTTACTTAAATACATGTGTAAGTAGGATATCTTAAATTTGGTAAATCATTTGATAAATCACAATCGAGTCAAAGAACCATAGTACAATATTAGTTATGTGTATACTTTAGCCAATAGCTATTATGTATACAGGCTTTATTCAGTTCTGCAAATAATCGTAGTCGTCCAATGAAACTCGCCATCGTGCATTGTCCGCTATGAACAACGTACTCACCATCTCACAGTGGTCGAGCCAGACGTCCACGCGCACCTCAGCGTCTCGCAGTAGACACGTCTGTGACGTCACTTCTGCAACGTTGAACTTGACGTTGGGGTTGGGAACTACTATAGTGCCGTTAGGAAAGCACCGTATGGCTGGAAATCAATTTTGGTTTTGATTCATTCAAATATGTTTCGAATTAACAACGCATGGGTATACATAAGATTATTACAGTATGGATAATATTAAGAGGATGCCCACTTGTCTGCGACTGAAAAAAATGCTATATAAGGACAAGTAGAAAAAACAATGAGATGTTTTCCTCGGGGTAAAATGGTTTTGGTTCCATTGATTATACCACTAGTGTACGGCTGGTATATACTGTTTCACAAATATAAGTAATTGTATAATTTAATCCAAACATTTTAATACATGTACAAATGTATTATTATTATTATTATGATTATTATTATTATTAGTGGTGGTGGTGGTGGTAGTATTAGTAGTAGTATTACTCTTATCAGTGATCCGGAACACACAAAAAACACATGTAGATCTAGATGCATTTAATGTATTGAAACGTTGCTTGTTATTACTGCTACTACTGCTACTACTGCTAATACTACTACTACTACTACTACTACTACTACTACTAGTACTACTACTACTACTACTACTACTACCACTACTACTACTACTACTACTACTACTTCTAGATCTACTACTAAATCGTTTTTATTTCATGCTTTTGAACGATACATTAAAAAAATGCATGAGATATGCTGAAGCTTCACAAGTTTTGTAAATGATGACATCAAAAATATGACGTCATTATGATTCCAAAATTGTCGATCACTGTTGTGGTGGGAAAATAGTGCCACTATGACTACGTCGTTGTCGCTTAATTATATTTGTATTGAATTTTATTATGTGTGTTCTGTTGTTTAAAAAGGCCGATGTTTACACTGAGGATTGGGGTATTCACATACTTTCAAAAAATAAACATAAAAATAAAGTTAAAAGTAGTTTTATACAACCAAGAGTGAAATTATCAAACGTTATCATTTCACTTCTACTACTACTACTACTACTACTACTAAAGCATATTAATGAGGGATTTGTTGAGCGATGCGTAGTAATTCAGCTTCAGAAATTAACCTATTGATTTTTAAACAATTCAATATTTATCTGTATAATAATAACACATAACACATAGTATAACGATACGTCAATTCCAGTTATAAACATACCTGCTTCACTCCAGGCGCACAACATGTACAAAATAATGTAAACAAACATGGTTACTTCCAACACTTTCACTTGCACTGTTTAAACACCAATGTGTCTTACGTTTACTTGTACGTTAGCGTTTCGAACGTTTAACTAAACTGTGGGTTATATAGTGTATACGTAACACGTGTTGAGAAGGCACGAGCTACGCAAGCTACTCAACAGTTTGACACGTGTTTGTCACGCGGCGGTACAGACTATTAAAATTAAGACTTTTTTCAGTAATTATTAGCTTATTATCTTAATTAAATAGTTATTCAAGATAAAGTTCAAACGTTATTGCATAAAACGTTAAATACAATTTACAATGTTTGAGGCAGCACATTAAAACATTACACAATAAATAGACAATTAAAACTAAGAGATTTCGCTGGAGCTTGTGATTATGACAGAATATACATGAAATACATTCGTATTCTTGAAATACAAAAATAAGTATTTTTATTTATTGGTTGTGTCAGACAATCACATAATCCTTATCTTATTCGCTGTATATAAACATTTAGAAATATTGTATAGGGTACGTTTGGACTAAGCGGTTTTTAGTATTTCAAATTTAGTAAGCGAGGGCCAAAAAACAATATGGCTTTTAAACTTTATTAATTAGTTTCTATATTAAGGAAACACTAGTACGAAACGGTACTCCACAGCATGCATGTAACATGATCTGCATATCTAAGTCTTTCATTTTGTGGAGTGTTGGTGTATCTTCCACTTGCTAAGTGGTGATTTAATTACGATTATAAATAATTGCTTAGTTATTATCGTAATTAAATCGTTATCATCATTATACGGGAAATCAGTCATATTACGATAAAAACTGTTTTACTGACCAAAAAAGAAGAGATGAATACAAAAGACCTACATGCAATGCGCCATGGTTTGTTAAACTTGTCCTTTTGTTATATTAAACAGTTATATTTCAACCGATGTTAGATATTATGCGAAAAATTTACTACATCACCTCCAATATCAATATATATTGTAGCTCACATAAATATGTCCTTCTTTATCTAAATGACCATTTTAGGTCCGTCAAATGCGATAGAGACACTCAAGAGTATGTGGACGGCACACGGTTATCCAGAACGGCACTTTCCGCGTTAAGGGTATTTTCTGTTTCAAGGAAGTCTCTTCTAAACAACACATTGTAGGCGGAAAGTACCGTCCTGGATTAGCCTGTGCGGACTGCACAGGCTGATCCGGGACGACACTTTGCGCACATGCATTAGGCCCGATTTTCCCATGACACGTTGCCTGTGCATAGACATCGGTACATGTACATGTAAATAATAACAAGGCAGTCCAAAGGACAGCTATATTTCCCGCAGTGATCCTTCATTAGATTTTAAAGGTGACTTTGAAGTATCACACTGACCTTAATCAGTTTCATGAAAATTTCTTAAAGAGCATAGGAGATATGGAGCTGACACGAAAATGGAGGATTAAACACTTGACCTTTAAGTGTGACCTTGACCTTGAGGTGGCAAGACTGCTCCATGCCTACTCCACATTGCCTCATTGTGATAAACATTTGAGCCAAGTTTTATAAAAGTCCTTCAAAGGGAATAAGAGCACATCCGACGTAATCTCCACAACTATAACAAACATAAACAATTAACTTAACATATGGCTATGATTAACATAAAAACATAAATATCACAGTCAGAAAAAAAGTACACAATAATAAATGTGTATATATATAATAAATGTGTACAAATTCACCAGGTTTGGTGGGGATTTTAGGGCCTTTTTCTCGTCTTTTTAACTCGATGGCTTCCATTCCCTCAGGAAACATGCTCATGTATTGTTTCAATGACATTTTGTTGATCCATCGATTGTCCAGAGGTGATTGGATTTTGTCTTTACCCATGCTCATCACCAGATAAGCAGCGTAGCCAAGACCTTCTTCAAGGAGCCACTTGAATGTCTGCTTTCTAAATATGGAATATTTAAAGACTAAACAAGAAGCATAATTTAAACATTTGTATGTAACATAAAATGTTAAACTTACTATATGTCTTAAAATATGTTTAATATACGTATATACATGTAATTAAAGAAACTAACCTGTATTGACCGAATTCAATAGTGAACTGGCCAAGTAGGTGCTGTTTATTTGAAACATCACCTCCCATCTCAGTAAACGCAGCAATTCCACAGTCTCAAACTTTCTTGGCTGGACTTGGGGGCACATAATGATGTTCACGGCGTTCTGCCTTGATCAACCTTGCTTGCTCACTATCGGCAAGCAGTAGTGATCCATCATGTTTTCTTCTGAACACTGGCTCCATCTATGTGTAATGACATTTAGCATAACAAAAACTAACTTGTTAGTTTGATTTTGTTTATTTAAATATGACCATCAATGGTGCTTTGTGAATCAACTATAATAAAATGCTGCTTTCATGTTGTTGAGAGTTAGAAAATATTCATAATTCACATGTTTGATAATTATGTGTTAACCGTTCTCTTTGTTTATATCGGATCCGAATATTTTGTGTCCGGATAACCGACACTCGCATATTTTCCTTGTATCTAACGTAATAAGAACATTTGACTAAATACGATTACATATTTTATTGGCAACTTACCTTTTAATAAGAAGATCACAATAACTGAGCACAAACTATGCAAAACATATCATTTAAACGTCGTTTTCCATTGTTCTCGCTAGCGAGCACTTTCTTTGTTTACATACGTGATGCCGTAGTATAATTCACGATACACATCCTAACTTCCCATGGTCAATTTTCGATAGATTTCGATAGCACGGCTTACGCGCATTGGAAGAAATCTATCGAAATGTATCGAAATATTGTTTCATTACGAATAAGTTGAAATTCCTTACAAAACGTGTAATAAGTATTGCATTTTAGCCCTTGCGCCGTGTTCGCATTAAGTCCGCCCACCGAGCATCGACAATCAGTCGCCAACCAATCGCCAACTAGTCGCCAGCCAGTCTCTGATGGTTGTTGATGGTCGTGAGTCGATCGCCGAATGTTCACACGACCGGTCACCGACCAGTCTTTGATCAATCGCCGACCAGTCCCCGACTAACATTCCATTGCTTTTTCTGGATTTTGGGTCGCCAGAGGTTGTCGTTGGTTGCCATAAATTTTAGTTGTCGGTGGTCAGTAATCGTTTGGTGACCTATGTGTGACCTACGCTTTACTAAGCTTCTACAATTACCGATGGCAACCAACACAATGAAGCAGGATTCATAACGCTTGAAAACATTGAACGACGTAAAAAAGATTTATTTTCATATATAAGAAAACATAAAATAAGGTTACACATTACTTCAAAATAATGTTTACTAGACCAAAATAAATCGACAGCTTCTATTATAAAATCTTTGGAACCATTCATTAAAACATAAACAGTTGAGGGGTGTCGTGGGAAACGCGGGCTTAATGAATGCGCGTAAAGTGTCGTCACGGATGAGCCTGTGCAGTCCGCACACGCTAATCCAGGACGGGACTTTCCGCTTTTACTGTTTCAAGTAAGTCTCTCCTAAACATAAATCCACTGTAGGCGGAAAGTGCCATTCTGGATTAGCCTGTGCGGACTGCACAGGCTGATCCGGGACGACACTTAACGCACGTGGATTAAGCCCGGTTTTCCCACGACCCGCCTCATTTATAAAGAAAAACACTATTAACACGTGCCAATATCTATGTGACAAATCTTTGTATACATGTACATAATTTTACACTATATGAACGATATATATACAGAGTTAGCACGAGCAATCACACCAGCTGCATGAATCGACAATAACTACTAAATGCCACCAAATACAAGAAATAACAGCACCATCCATGCGGTCGGCGTCGTCGTCGGACTCTGGGCGTTGTCGGCGTGTGACGGAACTACCGGTGTGTCATACTGGAGTGTGAGAATGGCGACCTCTGATCTTACACCGGAAGTGAAGCGTTTCCATGCATTTCGTCGACGTCGTCGGTTACTGTTTCCCTTAGATCCACAGTTCTAAAATATAATAAAAACGTGTATTTTCATGTGGTAAAATAATGGTAATATGATTCTATGGAAAAAAATATATTTATATTGTTTAAACGATACAGATGTCTGTACTACATACAGTATATTAGAATAAAACTGTTCCCGAACGAGGCATTTGCTATGTACTGCATCAAGCAATAAAAGAATAAAGCAATAAAAGAATAACATCTAAAATATATTCTGCAAGATTAGATAAAATGTAACATTTGTCTATATGTTATGATGTGTGACAAAATTATATCACAAATTAAATAAATTATACATTTATGAACCACACGATTTTCATGATTTCTTTTTTAGAAATTGTTCTAAATTGCACGAGTGTCGAAGACGAACATAAGTTATTAAACTAAATATAAAACAATGAATTGTTATTTTGTAAACTAAATATAAAACAATGAATTGTTATTTTGAGACAATTTTTTGCATTTATGTTATTCATTTTAATAAGAGATGTATATTGATTTCAACTTACCGCACTGCAGCTGTCTGCATCCCCTGACAGACACACTCTTACGGAACACACTATAGCAACGTTGTTGTCGGCAAGGTCGGTAAAGCTGAACGGAAATAGCAACAAGAAACCGCCGGCGTCGGCAGTCTGGACAAAGTCGTTCACTTTGCTGGGATCCTTACTGCATCTGAAAAGTAATATTTTCAATCATGATGCAGCTGCAAATAATAGTCATGCATAGCATACTGTTCGATACTGCAGACTGGGATGAGGAATCGACAGAGAAATAATGTTCGACTGTTCGTGTCACAATAATATCTGAAATGGACAAAGTCGAAAATCAACGCAGTTGAAATTCAGAAAATTCGTGGTAATTGTTAGCATCAGATAATAAAAAATAAATCACAAATGAGATCAATTAAACGTATATAAAAACATGCTTTCTGTTAGAATTTATTTCGAACTGATTTCCCGCGCTATAAGGGGATTTTCGACTTTCCCCTTCAAAGCTATCAGCGTTTAACTTTTATTCCTGCCATGCAACGTTAATAATGGAACGTCAAAAGGTGGCACACAAAAGCGGAATGTAATATAACGTTGTTTTTTAGCAAAATATTGTATGATCTTATCGCAATGCCTTTATGCTGCTGCAATTAATAAAAATGGAAAATTGCTTATATGTAATAATTTAGTTTCTTCGCCTGTCAATTATGACTTACCCATTCTGAAGCAGGACCACAGGGCCAGCCTTTGACATATAGCTGCAAACTTCCGGAACGATCCTGAATTCCGCTGAAAGAGACGAAGTATATATTTCAATAATGTAAAGTAGAGCTATACAAGTATACGGGTCGAATTTTTGGATTGTATTTTTTTAAATTCACTATTACATGCGAAGCTTCATGCAAGCAGATTAGTTAACAAGTTCTTCAAATTAAGCATACGTAGGAACAGTTTTTATTACTGTTAAATAAATTGTCTTTACTGTGGATTACCTAAAAGTCTCTTCATAGTACAGAATAATTCTCAATAGTTTATTGAGATCAAATAGTGTGCTTTCCTCTACCTACCTATCTGTAAGTCCCAGACGATCTTTCTTGCGGCCTGCACGGGGACCTGCGCGCCGGAAGTGCCTTCCCCGAGACGCGTTATTATGCGGACACCGTTCTCTAACTCCCGCTCCATTGTAGGTATCGAAGGGTCCTCACTAAAAGAGAAAAATCATCTTCATTTTTCATAGTTTTATACGAATGTGCAAATGATTATTTTGGGAAACAAAGCTATATACATGTACTCCTATATTAAGATCAGTAACATCACGTAATGGTGTAGACGTCTCAATTAACCTTAACGTGCTATATGACTTATATTAGTATCATTTGCATTTACTGTTTTAGTATCAAATTCTTGAAATACTCACGTGACATGGAGTCCAACGCTCACGCCATGCGTGACGCCCTCGTTCGGAATCTGCTTGCAGACGACAGACTGTGCGAGGAAATTATCCGCTGTGAGGAGACCCAGTGGGTTTCGGTCCCAGAAGGTCACCACGTGAGTCGCGTCCTTGAAGAAAAAAACCAGTGTAAAATGTGCGTGGTTATCAATTTCATTCGATGAAAAAAGAAACTAGAAAGCGAACGGAGAGCACAGACATCCTCCAAAGGTTAGTAACCCTAGTAAAGATTACCACCACTGCTATACTCGTATCTCCAAATAATAATAATAATTATTATTATTATTATTAAAAGTATTATTATTATTATTATTATTATTATTATACTGATAGCATGTCAGAATTTGCTTACTTAAATACATGTGTAAGTAGGATATCTTAAATTTGGTAAATCATTTGATAAATCACAATCGAGTCAAAGAACCATAGTACAATATTAGTTATGTGTATACTTTAGCCAATAGCTATTATGTATACAGGCTTTATTCAGTTCTGCAAATAATCGTAGTCGTCCAATGAAACTCGCCATCGTGCATTGTCCGCTATGAACAACGTACTCACCATCTCACAGTGGTCGAGCCAGACGTCCACCCGCACCTCAGCGTCTCGCAGTCGACACGTCTGTGACGTCACTTCTGCAACGTTGAACTTGACGTTGGGGTTGGGAACTACTATAGTGCCGTTAGGAAAGCACCGTATGGCTGGAAATCAATTTTGGTTTTGATTCATTCAAATATGTTTCGAATTAACAACGCATGGGTATACATAAGATTATTACAGTATGGATAATATTAAGAGGATGCCCACTTGTCTGCGACTGAAAAAAATGCTATATAAGGACAAGTAGAAAAAACAATGAGATGTTTTCCTCGGGGTAAAATGGTTTTGGTTCCATTGATTATACCACTAGTGTACGGCTGGTATATACTGTTTCACAAATATAAGTAATTGTATAATTTAATCCAAACATTTTAATACATGTACAAATGTATTATTATTATTATTATGATTATTATTATTATTAGTGGTGGTGGTGGTGGTAGTATTAGTAGTAGTATTACTCTTATCAGTGATCCGGAACACACAAAAAACACATGTAGATCTAGATGCATTTAATGTATTGAAACGTTGCTTGTTATTACTGCTACTACTGCTACTACTGCTAATACTACTACTACTACTACTACTACTACTAATACTAGTACTACTACTACTACTACTACTACTACTACTTCTAGATCTACTACTAAATCGTTTTTATTTCATGCTTTTGAACGATACATTAAAAAAATGCATGAGATATGCTGAAGCTTCACAAGTTTTGTAAATGATGACATCAAAAATATGACGTCATTATGATTCCAAAATTGTCGATCACTGTTGTGGTGGGAAAATAGTGCCACTATGACTACGTCGTTGTCGCTTAATTATATTTGTATTGAATTTTATTATGTGTGTTCTGTTGTTTAAAAAGGCCGATGTTTACACTGAGGATTGGGGTATTCACATACTTTCAAAAAATAAACATAAAAATAAAGTTAAAAGTAGTTTTATACAACCAAGAGTGAAATTATCAAACGTTATCATTTCACTTCTACTACTACTACTACTACTACTACTAAAGCATATTAATGAGGGATTTGTTGAGCGATGCGTAGTAATTCAGCTTCAGAAATTAACCTATTGATTTTTAAACAATTCAATATTTATCTGTATAATAATAACACATAACACATAGTATAACGATACGTCAATTCCAGTTATAAACATACCTGCTTCACTCCAGGCGCACAACATGTACAAAATAATGTAAACAAACATGGTTACTTCCAACACTTTCACTTGCACTGTTTAAACACCAATGTGTCTTACGTTTACTTGTACGTTAGCGTTTCGAACGTTTAACTAAACTGTGGGTTATATAGTGTATACGTAACACGTGTTGAGAAGGCACGAGCTACGCAAGCTACTCAACAGTTTGACACGTGTTTGTCACGCGGCGGTACAGACTATTAAAATTAAGACTTTTTTCAGTAATTATTAGCTTATTATCTTAATTAAATAGTTATTCAAGATAAAGTTCAAACGTTATTGCATAAAACGTTAAATACAATTTACAATGTTTGAGGCAGCACATTAAAACATTACACAATAAATAGACAATTAAAACTAAGAGATTTCGCTGGAGCTTGTGATTATGACAGAATATACATGAAATACATTCGTATTCTTGAAATACAAAAATAAGTATTTTTATTTATTGGTTGTGTCAGACAATCACATAATCCTTATCTTATTCGCTGTATATAAACATTTAGAAATATTGTATAGGGTACGTTTGGACTAAGCGGTTTTTAGTATTTCAAATTTGTAAGCGAGGGCCAAAAAACAATATGGCTTTTAAACTTTATTAATTAGTTTCTATATTAAGGAAACACTAGTACGAAACGGTACTCCACAGCATGCATGTAACATGATCTGCATATCTAAGTCTTTCATTTTGTGGAGTGTTGGTGTATCTTCCACTTGCTAAGTGGTGATTTAATTACGATTATAAATAATTGCTTAGTTATTATCGTAATTAAATCGTTATCATCATTATACGGGAAATCAGTCATATTACGATAAAAACTGTTTTACTGACCAAAAAAGAAGAGATGAATACAAAAGACCTACATGCAATGCGCCATGGTTTGTTAAACTTGTCCTTTTGTTATATTAAACAGTTATATTTCAACCGATGTTAGATATTATGCGAAAAATTTACTACATCACCTCCAATATCAATATATATTGTAGCTCACATAAATATGTCCTTCTTTATCTAAATGACCATTTTAGGTCCGTCAAATGCGATAGAGACACTCAAGAGTATGTGGACGGCACACGGTTATCCAGAACGGCACTTTCCGCGTTAAGGGTATTTTCTGTTTCAAGGAAGTCTCTTCTAAACAACACATTGTAGGCGGAAAGTACCGTCCTGGATTAGCCTGTGCGGACTGCACAGGCTGATCCGGGACGACACTTTGCGCACATGCATTAGGCCCGATTTTCCCATGACACGTTGCCTGTGCATAGACATCGGTACATGTACATGTAAATAATAACAAGGCAGTCCAAAGGACAGCTATATTTCCCGCAGTGATCCTTCATTAGATTTTAAAGGTGACTTTGAAGTATCACACTGACCTTAATCAGTTTCATGAAAATTTCTTAAAGAGCATAGGAGATATGGAGCTGACACGAAAATGGAGGATTAAACACTTGACCTTTAAATGTGACCTTGACCTGGAGGTGGCAAGACTGCTCCATGCCTACTCCACATTGCCTCATTGTGATAAACATTTGAGCCAAGTTTTATAAAAGTCCTTCATAGGGAATAAGAGCACATCCGACGTAATCTCCACAACTATAACAAACATAAACAATTAACTTAACATATGGCTATGATTAACATAAAAACATAAATATTACAGTCAGAAAAAAAGTACACAATAATAAATGTGTATATATATAATAAATGTGTACAAATTCACCAGGTTTGGTGGGGATTTTAGGGCCTTTTTCTCGTCTTTTTAACTCGATGGCTTCCATTCCCTCAGGAAACATGCTCATGTATTGTTTCAATGACATTTTGTTGATCCATCGATTGTCCAGAGGTGATTGGATTTTGTCTTTACCCATGCTCATCACCAGATAAGCAGCGTAGCCAAGACCTTCTTCAAGGAGCCACTTGAATGTCTGCTTTCTAAATATGGAATATTTAAAGACTAAACAAGAAGCATAATTTAAACATTTGTATGTAACATAAAATGTTAAACTTACTATATGTCTTAAAATATGTTTAATATACGTATATACATGTAATTAAAGAAACTAACCTGTATTGACCGAATTCAATAGTGAACTGGCCAAGTAGGTGCTGTTTATTTGAAACATCACCTCCCATCTCAGTAAACGCAGCAATTCCACAGTCTCAAACTTTCTTGGCTGGACTTGGGGGCACATAATGATGTTCACGGCGTTCTGCCTTGATCAACCTTGCTTGCTCACTATCGGCAAGCAGTAGTGATCCATCATGTTTTCTTCTGAACACTGGCTCCATCTATGTGTAATGACATTTAGCATAACAAAAACTAACTTGTTAGTTTGATTTTGTTTATTTAAATATGACCATCAATGGTGCTTTGTGAATCAACTATAATAAAATGCTGCTTTCATGTTGTTGAGAGTTAGAAAATATTCATAATTCACATGTTTGATAATTATGTGTTAACCGTTCTCTTTGTTTATATCGGATCCGAATATTTTGTGTCCGGATAACCGACACTCGCATATTTTCCTTGTATCTAACGTAATAAGAACATTTGACTAAATACGATTACATATTTTATTGGCAACTTACCTTTTAATAAGAAGATCACAATAACTGAGCACAAACTATGCAAAACATATCATTTAAACGTCGTTTTCCATTGTTCTCGCTAGCGAGCACTTTCTTTGTTTACATACGTGATGCCGTAGTATAATTCACGATACACATCCTAACTTCCCATGGTCAATTTTCGATAGATTTCGATAGCACGGCTTACGCGCATTGGAAGAAATCTATCGAAATGTATCGAAATATTGTTTCATTACGAATAAGTTGAAATTCCTTACAAAACGTGTAATAAGTATTGCATTTTAGCCCTTGCGCCGTGTTCGCATTAAGTCCGCCCACCGAGCATCGACAATCAGTCGCCAACCAATCGCCAACTAGTCGCCAGCCAGTCTCTGATGGTTGTTGATGGTCGTGAGTCGATCGCCGAATGTTCACACGACCGGTCACCGACCAGTCTTTGATCAATCGCCGACCAGTCCCCGACTAACATTCCATTGCTTTTTCTGGATTTTGGGTCGCCAGAGGTTGTCGTTGGTTGCCATAAATTTTAGTTGTCGGTGGTCAGTAATCGTTTGGTGACCTATGTGTGACCTACGCTTTACTAAGCTTCTACAATTACCGATGGCAACCAACACAATGAAGCAGGATTCATAACGCTTGAAAACATTGAACGACGTAAAAAAGATTTATTTTCATATATAAGAAAACATAAAATAAGGTTACACATTACTTCAAAATAATGTTTACTAGACCAAAATAAATCGACAGCTTCTATTATAAAATCTTTGGAACCATTCATTAAAACATAAACAGTTGAGGGGTGTCGTGGGAAACGCGGGCTTAATGAATGCGCGTAAAGTGTCGTCACGGATGAGCCTGTGCAGTCCGCACACGCTAATCCAGGACGGGACTTTCCGCTTTTACTGTTTCAAGTAAGTCTCTCCTAAACATAAATCCACTGTAGGCGGAAAGTGCCATTCTGGATTAGCCTGTGCGGACTGCACAGGCTGATCCGGGACGACACTTAACGCACGTGGATTAAGCCCGGTTTTCCCACGACCCGCCTCATTTATAAAGAAAAACACTATTAACACGTGCCAATATCTATGTGACAAATCTTTGTATACATGTACATAATTTTACACTATATGAACGATATATATACAGAGTTAGCACGAGCAATCACACCAGCTGCATGAATCGACAATAACTACTAAATGCCACCAAATACAAGAAATAACAGCACCATCCATGCGGTCGGCGTCGTCGTCGGACTCTGGGCGTTGTCGGCGTGTGACGGAACTACCGGTGTGTCATACTGGAGTGTGAGAATGGCGACCTCTGATCTTACACCGGAAGTGAAGCGTTTCCATGCATTTCGTCGACGTCGTCGGTTACTGTTTCCCTTAGATCCACAGTTCTAAAATATAATAAAAACGTGTATTTTCATGTGGTAAAATAATGGTAATATGATTCTATGGAAAAAAATATATTTATATTGTTTAAACGATACAGATGTCTGTACTACATACAGTATATTAGAATAAAACTGTTCCCGAACGAGGCATTTGCTATGTACTGCATCAAGCAATAAAAGAATAAAGCAATAAAAGAATAACATCTAAAATATATTCTGCAAGATTAGATAAAATGTAACATTTGTCTACATGTTATGATGTGTGACAAAATTATATCACAAATTAAATAAATTATACATTTATGAACCACACGATTTTCATGATTTCTTTTTTAGAAATTGTTCTAAATTGCACGAGTGTCGAAGACGAACATAAGTTATTAAACTAAATATAAAACAATGAATTGTTATTTTGTAAACTAAATATAAAACAATGAATTGTTATTTTGAGACAATTTTTTGCATTTATGTTATTCATTTAATAAGAAATGTATATTGATTTCAACTTACCGCACTGCAGCTGTCTGCATCCCCTGACAGACACACTCTTACGGAACACACTATAGCAACGTTGTTGTCGGCAAGGTCGGTAAAGCTGAACGGAAATAGCAACAAGAAACCGCCGGCGTCGGCAGTCTGGACAAAGTCGTTCACTTTGCTGGGATCCTTACTGCATCTGAAAAGTAATATTTTCAATCATGATGCAGCTGCAAATAATAGTCATGCATAGCATACTGTTCGATACTGCAGACTGGGATGAGGAATCGACAGAGAAATAATGTTCGACTGTTCGTGTCACAATAATATCTGAAATGGACAAAGTCGAAAATCAACGCAGTTGAAATTCAGAAAATTCGTGGTAATTGTTAGCATCAGATAATAAAAAATAAATCACAAATGAGATCAATTAAACGTATATAAAAACATGCTTTCTGTTAGAATTTATTTCGAACTGATTTCCCGCGCTATAAGGGGATTTTCGACTTTCCCCTTCAAAGCTATCAGCGTTTAACTTTTATTCTTGCCATGCAACGTTAATAACGTAACGTCAAAAGGTGGCACACAAAAGCGGAATGTAATATAACGTTTTTTTTTAGCAAAATATTGTATGATCTTATCGCAATGCCTTTATGCTGCTGCAATTAATAAAAATGGAAAATTGCTTATATGTAATAATTTAGTTTCTTCGCCTGTCAATTACGACTTACCCATTCTGAAGCAGGACCACAGGGCCAGCCTTTGACATATAGCTGCAAACTTCCGGAACGATCCTGAATTCCGCTGAAAGAGACGAAGTATATATTTCAATAATGTAAAGTAGAGCTATACAAGTATACGGGTCGAATGTTTGGATTGTATTTTTTTAAATTCACTATTACATGCGAAGCTTCATGCAAGCAGATTAGTTAACAAGTTCTTCAAATTAAGCATACGTAGGAACAGTTTTTATTACTGTTAAATAAATTGTCTTTACTGTGGATTACCTAAAAGTCTCTTCATAGTACAGAATAATTCTCAATAGTTTATTGAGATCAAATAGTGTGCTTTCCTCTACCTACCTATCTGTAAGTCCCAGACGATCTTTCTTGCGGCCTGCACGGGGACCTGCGCGCCGGAAGTGCCTTCCCCGAGACGCGTTATTATGCGGACACCGTTCTCTAACTCCCGCTCCATTGTAGGTATCGAAGGGTCCTCACTAAAAGAGAAAAATCATCTTCATTTTTCATAGTTTTATACGAATGTGCAAATGATTATTTTGGGAAACAAAGCTATATACATGTACTCCTATATTAAGATCAGTAACATCACGTAATGGTGTAGACGTCTCAATTAACCTTAACGTGCTATATGACTTATATTAGTATCATTTGCATTTACTGTTTTAGTATCAAATTCTTGAAATACTCACGTGACATGGAGTCCAACGCTCACGCCATGCGTGACGCCCTCGTTCGGAATCTGCTTGCAGACGACAGACTGTGCGAGGAAATTATCCGCTGTGAGGAGACCCAGTGGGTTTCGGTCCCAGAAGGTCACCACGTGAGTCGCGTCCTTGAAGAAAAAAACCAGTGTAAAATGTGCGTGGTTATCAATTTCATTCGATGAAAAAAGAAACTAGAAAGCGAACGGAGAGCACAGACATCCTCCAAAGGTTAGTAACCCTAGTAAAGATTACCACCACTGCTATACTCGTATCTCCAAATAATAATAATAATAATTATTATTATTATTAAAAGTATTATTATTATTATTATTATTATTATTATTATTATACTGATAGCATGTCAGAATTTGCTTACTTAAATACATGTGTAAGTAGGATATCTTAAATTTGGTAAATCATTTGATAAATCACAATCGAGTCAAAGAACCATAGTACAATATTAGTTATGTGTATACTTTAGCCAATATAGCCTATTATGTATACAGGCTTTATTCAGTTCTGCAAATAATCGTAGTCGTCCAATGAAACTCGCCATCGTGCATTGTCCGCTATGAACAACGTACTCACCATCTCACAGTGGTCGAGCCAGACGTCCACGCGCACCTCAGCGTCTCGCAGTAGACACGTCTGTGACGTCACTTCTGCAACGTTGAACTTGACGTTGGGGTTGGGAACTACTATAGTGCCGTTAGGAAAGCACCGTATGGCTGGAAATCAATTTTGGTTTTGATTCATTCAAATATGTTCCGAATTAACAACGCATGGGTATACATAAGATTATTACAGTATGGATAATATTAAGAGGATGCCCACTTGTCTGCGACTGAAAAAAATGCTATATAAGGACAAGTAGAAAAAACAATGAGATGTTTTCCTCGGGGTAAAATGGTTTTGGTTCCATTGATTATACCACTAGTGTACGGCTGGTATATACTGTTTCACAAATATAAGTAATTGTATAATTTAATCCAAACATTTTAATACATGTACAAATGTATTATTATTATTATTATGATTATTATTATTATTAGTGGTGGTGGTGGTGGTAGTATTAGTAGTAGTATTACTCTTATCAGTGATCCGGAACACACAAAAAACACATGTAGGTCTAGATGCATTTAATGTATTGAAACGTTGCTTGTTATTACTGCTACTACTGCTACTACTGCTACTACTACTACTACTACTACTACTACTACTACTACTAGTACTACTACTACTACTACTACTACTACCACTACTACTACTACTACTACTACTACTTCTAGATCTACTACTAAATCGTTTTTATTTCATGCTTTTGAACGATACATTAAAAAAATGCATGAGATATGCTGAAGCTTCACAAGTTTTGTATATGATGACGTCAAAAATATGACGTCATTATGATTCCAAAATTGTCGATCACTGTTGTGGTGGGAAAATAGTGCCACTATGACTACGTCGTTGTCGCTTAATTATATTTGTATTGAATTTTATTATGTGTGTTCTGTTGTTTAAAAAGGCCGATGTTTACACTGAGGATTGGGGTATTCACATACTTTCAAAAAATAAACATAAAAATAAAGTTAAAAGTAGTTTTATACAACCAAGAGTGAAATTATCAAACGTTATCATTTCACTTCTACTACTACTACTACTACTATTACTAAAGCATATTAATGAGGGATTTGTTGAGCGATGCGTAGTAATTCAGCTTCAGAAATTAACCTATTGATTTTTAAACAATTCAATATTTATCTGTATAATAATAACACATAACACATAGTATAACGATACGTCAATTCCAGTTATAAACATACCTGCTTCACTCCAGGCGCACAACATGTACAAAATAATGTAAACAATCATGGTTACTTCCAACACTTTCACTTGCACTGTTTAAACACCAATGTGTCTTACGTTTACTTGTACGTTAGCGTTTCGAACGTTTAACTAAACTGTGGGTTATATAGTGTATACGTAACACGTGTTGAGAAGGCACGAGCTACGCAAGCTACTCAACAGTTTGACACGTGTTTGTCACGCGGCGGTACAGACTATTAAAATTAAGACTTTTTTCAGTAATTATTAGCTTATTATCTTAATTAAATAGTTATTCAAGATAAAGTTCAAACGTTATTGCATAAAACGTTAAATACAATTTACAATGTTTGAGGCAGCACATTAAAACGTTACACAATAAATAGACAATTAAAACTAAGAGATTTCGCTGGAGCTTGTGATTATGACAGAATATACATGAAATACATTCGTATTCTTGAAATACAAAAATAAGTATTTTTATTTATTGGTTGTGTCAGACAATCACATAATCCTTATCTTATTCGCTGTATATAAACATTTAGAAATATTATATAGGGTACGTTTGGACTAAGCGGTTTTTAGTATTTCAAATTTAGTAAGCGAGGGCCAAAAAACAATATGGCTTTTAAACTTTATTAATTAGTTTCTATATTAAGGAAACACTAGTACGAAACGGTACTCCACAGCATGCATGTAACATGATCTGCATATCTAAGTCTTTCATTTTGTGGAGTGTTGGTGTATCTTCCACTTGCTAAGTGGTGATTTAATTACGATTATAAGTAATTGCTTAGTTATTATCGTAATTAAATCGTTATCATCATTATACGGGAAATCAGTCATATTACGATAAAAACTGTTTTACTGACCAAAAAAGAAGAGATGAATACAAAAGACCTACATGCAATGCGCCATGGTTTGTTAAACTTGTCCTTTTGTTATATTAAACAGTTATATTTCAACCGATGTTAGATATTATGCGAAAAATTTACTACATCACCTCCAATATCAATATATATTGTAGCTCACATAAATATGTCCTTCTTTATCTAAATGACCATTTTAGGTCCGTCAAATGCGATAGAGACACTCAAGAGTATGTGGACGGCACACGGTTATCCAGAACGGCACTTTCCGCGTTAAGGGTATTTTCTGTTTCAAGGAAGTCTCTTCTAAACAACACATTGTAGGCGGAAAGTACCGTCCTGGATTAGCCTGTGCGGACTGCACAGGCTGATCCGGGACGACACTTTGCGCACATGCATTAGGCCCGATTTTCCCATGACACGTTGCCTGTGCATAGACATCGGTACATGTACATGTAAATAATAACAAGGCAGTCCAAAGGACAGCTATATTTCCCGCAGTGATCCTTCATTAGATTTTAAAGGTGACTTTGAAGTATCACACTGACCTTAATCAGTTTCATGAAAATTTCTTAAAGAGCATAGGAGATATGGAGCTGATACGAAAATGGAGGATTAAACACTTGACCTTTAAGTGTGACCTTGACCTTGAGGTGGCAAGACTGCTCCATGCCTACTCCACATTGCCTCATTGTGATAAACATTTGAGCCAAGTTTTATAAAAGTCCTTCAAAGGGAATAAGAGCACATCCGACGTAATCTCCACAACTATAACAAACATAAACACTAAACTTAACATATGGCTATGATTAACATAAAAACATAAATATCACAGTCAGAAAAAAAGTACACAATAATAAATGTGTATATATATAATAAATGTGTACAAATTCACCAGGTTTGGTGGGGATTTTAGGGCCTTTTTCTCGTCTTTTTAACTCGATGGCTTCCATTCCCTCAGGAAACATGCTCATGTATTGTTTCAATGACATTTTGTTGATCCATCGATTGTCCAGAGGTGATTGGTTTTTGTCTTTACCCATGCTCATCACCAGATAAGCAGCGTAGCCAAGACCTTCTTCAAGGAGCCACTTGAATGTCTGCTTTCTAAATATGGAATATTTAAAGACTAAACAAGAAGCATAATTTAAACATTTGTATGTAACATAAAATGTTAAACTTACTATATGTCTTAAAATATGTTTAATATACGTATATACATGTAATTAAAGAAACTAACCTGTATTGACCGAATTCAATAGTGAACTGGCCAAGTAGGTGCTGTTTATTTGAAACATCACCTCCCATCTTAGTAAATGCAGCAATTCCACAGTCTCAAACTTTCTTGGCTGGACTTGGGGGCACATAATGATGTTCACGGCGTTCTGCCTTGATCAACCTTGCTTGCTCACTATCGGCAAGCAGTAGTGATCCATCATGTTTTCTTCTGAACACTGGCTCCATCTATGTGTAATGACATTTAGCATAACAAAAACTAACTTGTTAGTTTGATTTTGTTTATTTAAATATGACCATCAATGGTGCTTTGTGAATCATCTATAATAAAATGCTGCTTTCATGTTGTTGAGAGTTAGAAAATATTCATAATTCACATGTTTGATAATTATGTGTTAACCGTTCTCTTTGTTTATATCGGATCCGAATATTTTGTGTCCGGATAACCGACACTCGCATATTTTCCTTGTATCTAACGTAATAAGAACATTTGACTAAATACGATTACATATTTTATTGGCAACTTACCTTTTAATAAGAAGATCACAATAACTGAGCACAAACTATGCAAAACATATCATTTAAACGTCGTTTTCCATTGTTCTCGCTAGCGAGCACTTTCTTTGTTTACATACGTGATGCCGTAGTATAATTCACGATACACATCCTAACTTCCCATGGTCAATTTTCGATAGATTTCGATAGCACGGCTTACGCGCATTGGAAGAAATCTATCGAAATGTATCGAAATATTGTTTCATTACGAATAAGTTGAAATTCCTTACAAAACGTGTAATAAGTATTGCATTTTAGCCCTTGCGCCGTGTTCGCATTAAGTCCGCCCACCGAGCATCGACAATCAGTCGCCAACCAATCGCCAACTAGTCGCCAGCCAGTCTCTGATGGTTGTTGATGGTCGTGAGTCGATCGCCGAATGTTCACACGACCGGTCACCGACCAGTCTTTGATCAATCGCCGACCAGTCCCCGACTAACATTCCATTGCTTTTTCTGGATTTTGGGTCGCCAGAGGTTGTCGTTGGTTGCCATAAATTTTAGTTGTCGGTGGTCAGTAATCGTTTGGTGACCTATGTGTGACCTACGCTTTACTAAGCTTCTACAAATACCGATGGCAACCAACACAATGAAGCAGGATTCATAACGCTTGAAAACATTGAACGACGTAAAAAAGATTTATTTTCATATATAAGAAAACATAAAATAAGGTTACACATTACTTCAAAATAATGTTTACTAGACCAAAATAAATCGACAGCTTCTATTATAAAATCTTTGGAACCATTCATTAAAACATAAACAGTTGAGGGGTGTCGTGGGAAACGCGGGCTTAATGAATGCGCGTAAAGTGTCGTCACGGATGAGCCTGTGCAGTCCGCACACGCTAATCCAGGACGGGACTTTCCGCTTTTACTGTTTCAAGTAAGTCTCTCCTAAACATAAATCCACTGTAGGCGGAAAGTGCCATTCTGGATTAGCCTGTGCGGACTGCACAGGCTGATCCGGGACGACACTTAACGCACGTGGATTAAGCCCGGTTTTCCCACGACCCGCCTCATTTATAAAGAAAAACACTATTAACATGTGCCAATATCTATGTGACAAATCTTTGTATACATGTACATAATTTTACACTATATGAACGATATATATACAGAGTTAGCACGAGCAATCACACCAGCTGCATGAATCGACAATAACTACTAAATGCCACCAAATACAAGAAATAACAGCACCATCCATGCGGTCGGCGTCGTCGTCGGACTCTGGGCGTTGTCGGCGTGTGACGGAACTACCGGTGTGTCATACTGGAGTGTGAGAATGGCGACCTCTGATCTTACACCGGAAGTGAAGCGTTTCCATGCATTTCGTCGACGTCGTCGGTTACTGTTTCCCTTAGATCCACAGTTCTAAAATATAATAAAAACGTGTATTTTCATGTGGTAAAATAATGGTAATATGATTCTATGGAAAAAAATATATTTATATAGTTTAAACGATACAGATGTCTGTACTACATACAGTATATTAGAATAAAACTGTTCCCGAACGAGGCATTTGCTATGTAATGCATCAAGCAATAAAAGAATAAAGCAATAAAAGAATAACATCTAAAATATATTCTGCAAGATTAGATAAAATGTAACATTTGTCTACATGTTATGATGTGTGACAAAATTATATCACAAATTAAATAAATTATACATTTATGAACCACACGATTTTCATGATTTCTTTTTTAGAAATTGTTCTAAATTGCACGAGTGTCGAAGACGAACATAAGTTATTAAACTAAATATAAAACAATGAATTGTTATTTTGTAAACTAAATATAAAACAATGAATTGTTATTTTGAGACAATTTTTTGCATTTATGTTATTCATTTTAATAAGAGATGTATATTGATTTCAACTTACCGCACTGCAGCTGTCTGCGTCCCCTGACAGACACACTCTTACGGAACACACTATAGCAACGTTGTTGTCGGCAAGGTCGGTAAAGCTGAACGGAAATAGCAACAAGAAACCGCCGGCGTCGGCAGTCTGGACAAAGTCGTTCACTTTGCTGGGATCCTTACTGCATCTGAAAAGTAATATTTTCAATCATGATGCAGCTGCAAATAATAGTCATGCATAGCATACTGTTCGATACTGCAGACTGGGATGAGGAATCGACAGAGAAATAATGTTCGACTGTTCGTGTCACAATAATATCTGAAATGGGTAAAGTCGAAAATCAACGCAGTTGAAATTCAGAAAATTCGTGGTAATTGTTAGCATCAGATAATAAAAAATAAATCACAAATGAGATCAATTAAACGTATATAAAAACATGCTTTCTGTTAGAATTTATTTCGAACTGATTTCCCGCGCTATAAAGGGATTTTCGACTTTCCCCTTCAAAGCTATCAGCGTTTAACTTTTATTCCTGCCATGCAACGTTAATAACGTAACGTCAAAAGGTGGCACACAAAAGCGGAATGTAATATAACGTTGTTTTTTAGCAAAATATTGTATGATCTTATCGCAATGCCTTTATGCTGCTGCAATTAATAAAAATGGAAAATTGCTTATATGTAATAATTTAGTTTCTTCGCCTGTCAATTACGACTTACCCATTCTGAAGCAGGACCACAGGGCCAGCCTTTGACATATAGCTGCAAACTTCCGGACCGATCCTGAATTCCGCTGAAAGAGACGAAGTATATATTTCAATAATGTAAAGTAGAGCTATACAAGTATACGGGTCGAATTTTTGGATTGTATTTTTTTAAATTCACTATTACATGCGAAGCTTCATGCAAGCAGATTAGTTAACAAGTTCTCCAAATTAAGCATACGTAGGAACAGTTTTTATTACTGTTAAATAAATTGTCTTTACTGTGGATTACCTAAAAGTCTCTTCATAGTACAGAATAATTCTCAATAGTTTATTGAGATCAAATAGTGTGCTTTCCTCTACCTACCTATCTGTAAGTCACAGACGATCTTTCTTGCGGCCTGCACGGGGACCTGCGCGCCGGAAGGCCTTCCCCGAGACGCGTTATTATGCGGACACCGTTCTCTAACTCCCGCTCCATTGTAGGTATCGAAGGGTCCTCACTAAAAGAGAAAAATCATCTTCATTTTTCATAGTTTTATACGAATGTGCAAATGATTATTTTGGGAAACAAAGCTATATACATGTACTCCTATATTAAGATCAGTAACATCACGTAATGGTGTAGACGTCTCAATTAACCTTAACGTGCTATATGACTTATATTAGTATCATTTGCATTTACTGTTTTAGTATCAAATTCTTGAAATACTCACGTGACATGGAGTCCAACGCTCACGCCATGCGTGACGCCCTCGTTAGGAATCTGCTTGCAGATGACAGACTGTGCGAGGAAATTATCCGCTGTGAGGAGACCCAGTGGGTTTCGGTCCCAGAAGGTCACCACGTGAGTCGCGTCCTTGAAGAAAAAAACCAGTGTAAAATGTGCGTGGTTATCAATTTCATTCGATGAAAAAAGAAACTAGAAAGCGAACGGAGAGCACAGACATCCTCCAAAGGTAAGTAACCCTAGTAAAGGTTACCACCACTGCTATACTCGTATCTCCAAATAATAATAATAATTATTATTATTATTATTAAAAGTATTATTATTATTATTATTATTATTATTATTATACTGATAGCATGTCAGAATTTGCTTACTTAAATACATGTGTAAGTAGGATATCTTAAATTTGGTAAATCTTTTGATAAATCACAATCGAGTCAAAGAACCATAGTACAATATTAGTTATGTGTATACTTTAGCCAATAGCTATTATGTATACAGGCTTTATTCAGTTCTGCAAATAATCGTAGTCGTCCAATGAAACTCGCCATCGTGCATTGTCCGCTATGAACAACGTACTCACCATCTCACAGTGGTCGAGCCAGACGTCCACGCGCACCTCAGCGTCTCGCAGTAGACACGTCTGTGACGTCACTTCTGCAACGTTGAACTTGACGTTGGGGTTGGGAACTACTATAGTGCCGTTAGGAAAGCACCGTATGGCTGGAAATCAATTTTGGTTTTGATTCATTCAAATATGTTTCGAATTAACAACGCATGGGTATACATAAGATTATTACAGTATGGATAATATTAAGAGGATGCCCACTTGTCTGCGACTGAAAGAAATGCTATATAAGGACAAGTAGAAGAAACAATGAGATGTTTTCCTCGGGGTAAAATGGTTTTGGTTCCATTGATTATACCACTAGTGTACGGCTGGTATATACTGTTTCACAAATATAAGTAATTGTATAATTTAATCCAAACATTTTAATACATGTACAAATGTATTATTATTATTATTATGATTATTATTATTATTAGTGGTGGTGGTGGTGGTAGTATTAGTAGTAGTATTACTCTTATCAGTGATCCGGAACACACAAAAAACACATGTAGATCTAGATGCATTTAATGTATTGAAACGTTGCTTGTTATTACTGCTACTACTGCTACTACTACTACTCCTACTACTACTACTACTACTACTACTACTACTACTAGTACTACTACTACTACTACTACTACTACTACTACTACCACTACTACTACTACTACTACTACTACTACTTCTAGATCTACTACTAAATCGTTTTTATTTCATGCTTTTGAACGATACATTAAAAAAATGCATGAGATATGCTGAAGCTTCACAAGTTTTGAATATGATGACGTCAAAAATATGACGTCATTATGATTCCAAAATTGTCGATCACTGTTGTGGTGGGAAAATAGTGCCACTATTACTACGTCGTTGTCGCTTAATTATATTTGTATTGAATTTTATTATGTGTGTTCTGTTGTTTAAAAAGGCCGATGTTTACACTGAGGATTGGGGTATTCACATACTTTCAAAAAATAAACATAAAAATAAAGTTAAAAGTAGTTTTATACAACCAAGAGTGAAATTATCAAACGTTATCATTTCACTTCTACTACTACTACTACTACTACTACTAAAGCATATTAATGAGTGATTTGTTGAGCGATGCGTAGTAATTCAGCTTCAGAAATTAACCTATTGATTTTTAAACAATTCAATATTTATCTGTATAATAATAACACATAACACATAGTATAACGATACGTCAATTCCAGTTATAAACATACCTGCTTCACTCCAGGCGCACAACATGTACAAAATAATGTAAACAATCATGGTTACTTCCAACACTTTCACTTGCACTGTTTAAACACCAATGTGTCTTACGTTTACTTGTACGTTAGCGTTTCGAACGTTTAACTAAACTGTGGGTTATATAGTGTATACGTAACACGTGTTGAGAAGGCACGAGCTACGCAAGCTACTCAACAGTTTGACACGTGTTTGTCACGCGGCGGTACAGACTATTAAAATTAAGACTTTTTTCAGTAATTATTAGCTTATTATCTTAATTAAATAGTTATTCAAGATAAAGTTCAAACGTTATTGCATAAAACGTTAAATACAATTTACAATGTTTGAGGCAGCACATTAAAACATTACACAATAAATAGACAATTAAAACTAAGAGATTTCGCTGGAGCTTGTGATTATGACAGAATATACATGAAATACATTCGTATTCTTGAAATACAAAAATAAGTATTTTTATTTATTGGTTGTGTCAGACAATCACATAATCCTTATCTTATTCGCTGTATATAAACATTTAGAAATATTATATAGGGTACGTTTGGACTAAGCGGTTTTTAGTATTTCAAATTTAGTAAGCGAGGGCCAAAAAACAATATGGCTTTTAAACTTTATTAATTAGTTTCTATATTAAGGAAACACTAGTACGAAACGGTACTCCACAGCATGCATGTAACATGATCTGCATATCTAAGTCTTTCATTTTGTGGAGTGTTGGTGTATCTTCCACTTGCCAAGTGGTGATTTAATTACGATTATAAGTAATTGCTTAGTTATTATCGTAATTAAATCGTTATCATCATTATACGGGAAATCAGTCATATTACGATAAAAACTGTTTACTGACCAAAAAAGAAGAGATGAATACAAAAGACCTACATGCAATGCGCCATGGTTTGTTAAACTTGTCCTATTGAGAATTATTCTGTACTATGAAGAGACTTTTAGGTAATCCACATGTACACATAAGTAAAGACAATTTATTTAACAGTAATAAAAACTTTTCGTAAGTATGCTTAATTTGAAGAACTTGTTAACTAATCTGCTTGCATGAAGCTTCGCATGTAATAGTGAATTTAAAAAAATACAATCCAAAAATTCGACCCGTACACTTGTATAGCTCTACTTTACATTATTGAAATATATACTTCGTCTCTTTCAGCGGAAATCGGGATCGTTCCGGAAGTTTGCAGCTATATGTCCAAGACCGGCCCTGTGGTCCTGCTTCAGAATGGGTAAGTCGTAATTCACAGGCGAAGAAACTAAATTATTACATATAAGCAATTTTCCATTTTTATTAATTGCAGCAGCATAAAGGCATTGCGATAAGATCATACAATATTTTGCTAAAAAACAACGTTATATTACTTTCCGCTTTTGTGTGCCACCTTTTGACGTTACGTTATTAACGTTGCATGGCAGGAATAAAAGTTAAACGCTGATAGCTTTGAAGGGAAAAGTCGAAAATCCCCTTATAGCGCGGGAAATCAGTTCGAAATAAATTCTAACAGAAAGCATGTTTTTATATACGTTTAATTGATCTCATTGGTGATTTATTTTGTATTATATGATTCTAACAATTACCACGAATTTTCGGAATTTCAACTGCGTTGATTTTCGACTTTGTCCAGTTCAGATTTTATTGCTTCGTGACACGAATAGTCGAACATTATTTCTCTGTCGATTCCTCATCCCAGTCTGCAGTATCGACCAATATACTATGCATGACTATTGTTTGCAGCTGCATCATGATTGAAAATATTAATTTTCAGATGCAGTAAGGATCCCAGCAAAGTGAACAACTTTGTCCAGACTGCCGACGCCGGCGGTTTCTTGTTGCTATTTCCGTTCAGCTTTACCGACCGTGCCGACAACAACGTCGCTATAGTGTTTTCCGTAGAGTGTGTTTGTCACGGGACGCAGACAGCTGCAGTGCGGTAAGTTGAAATCAATATACATCTCTTATTAAAATAAATAACATAACTGCAAAAAAAATTCTCAAAATAACAATTTATTGTTTTATATTTAGTTTAATAGCTTATGTTCGTCTTCGACACTCGTGCAATTTAGAACAATTTCCAAAAAAGAAATCATGAAAATCGTGTGGTTCATAAATGTACAATTTATTTAATTCGTGATATAATTTTCTCACACATCATAACATGAAGACAAACGTTACATTTTATCTAATCTTGCAGAATATATTTTAGATGTTATTCTTTTATTGCTTTATTCTTTTATTGCTTGATGCAGTACATAGCAAATGCCTCGTTCGGGAACAGTTTTATTCTAATATACTGTATGTAGTACAGACATCTGTATCGTTTAAACAATATAAATAGTTTTTTGCCATAGAATCATATTACCATTATTTTACCACATGAAAATACACGTTTTTTATTATATTTTAGAACTGTGGATCTAAGGGAAACAGTAACCGACGACGTCGACGAAATGCATGGAAACGCTTCACTTCCGGTGTGAGATCAGAGGTCACCATTCTCACACTCCAGTATGACACACCGGTAGTTCCGTCACACGCCGACAACGCCCAGTGTCCGACGACGACGCCGACCGCATGGATGGTGCTGTTATTTCTTGTATTTGGTGGCATTTAGTAGTTATTGTCGATTCATGCAGCTGGTGTGATTGCTCGTGCTAACTCTGTATATATATCGTTCATATAGTGTAAAATGATGTACATGTATATAAAGATTTGTCACATAGATATTGGCACATGTTAATAGTGTTTTTCTTTATAAATGAGGCGGGTCGTGGGAAATCGGGCTTAATCCACGTGCGTTAAGTGTCGTCCCGGATCAGCCTGTGCAATCCGCACAGGCTAATCCAGGATGGCACTTTCCGCCTACAGTGGATTTATGTTTAGGAGAGACTTACTTGAAACAGTAAAAGCGGCAAGTCCCGTCCTGGATTAGCCTGTGCGGACTGCAATAATAGTAGTTGTCGATTTATTTTGGTCGATTTATTTTGGTCTAGTAAACATTAATTTGAAGTAATGTGTTACCTTATTTTATGTATTCTTATATATGAAAATAAATCTTTTTGACGTCGTTCAATGTTTTCAAGCGTTATGAATCCTGCTTCATTGTGTTGGTTGCCATCGGTATTTGTAGAAGCTTAGTAAAGCGTAGGTCACACATAGGTCACCAAACGATTACTGACCACCGACAACTACAATTTATGGCAACCAACGACAACCTCTGGCGACCCAAAATCCAGAAAAAGCAATGGAATGTTAGTCGGGGACTGGTCGGCGATTGATCAAAGACTGGTCGGTGACCGGTCGTGTGAACATTCGGCGATCGACTCACGACCATCAACAACCATCAGAGACTGGCTGGCGACTAGTTGGCGATTGGTTGGCGACTGATTGTCGATGCTCGGTGGGCGGACTTATTGCTAACATGGCGCAAGGGCTAAAATGCAATTTTTTATTACACGTTTTGCAAGGAATTTCAACTTATTCGTAATGAAACAATATTTCGATACATTTCGATAGATTTCTTCCAATGCGCGTAAGCCGTGCTATCGAAATTTATCGAAAATTGACCATGGGAAGTTAGGATGTGTATCGTGAATTATACTACGGCATCACGTATGTAAACAAAGAAAGTGCTCGCTAGCGAGAACAATGGAAAACGACGTTTAAATGATATGTTTTGCATAGTTTGTGCTCAGTTATTGTGATCTTCTTATTAAAAGGTAAGTTGCCAATAAAATATGTAATCGTATTTAGTCAAATGTTCTTATTACGTTAGATACAAGGAAAATATGCGAGGGTCGGTTATCCGGACACAAAATATTCGGATCCGATATAAACAAAGAGAACGGTTAACACATAATTATCAAACATGTGAATTATGAATATTTTCTAACTCTCAACAACATGAAAGCAGCATTTTATTATAGATGATTCACAAAGCACCATTGATGGTCATATTTACATAAACAAAATCAAACTAACAAGTTAGTTTTTGTTGTGCTAAATGTCATTACACATAGATGGAGCCAGTGTTCAGAAGAAAACATGATGGATCACTACTGCTTGCCGATAGTGAGCAAGCAAGGTTGATCAAGGCAGAACGCCGTGAACATCATTATGTGCCCCCAAGTCCAGCCAAGAAAGTTTGAGACTGTGGAATTGCTGCATTTACTAAGATGGGAGGTGATGTTTCAAATAAACAGCACCTACTTGGCCAGTTCACTATTGAATTCGGTCAATACAGGTTAGTTTCTTTAATTACATGTATATACGTATATTACACATATTTTAAGACATATAGTAAGTTTAACATTTTATGTTACATATAAATGTTTAAATTATGCTTCTTGTTTAGTCTTTAAATATTCCATATTTAGAAAGCAGACATTCAAGTGGCTCCTTGAAGAAGGTCTTGGCTACGCTGCTTATCTGGTGATGAGCATGGGTAAAGACAAAATCCAATCACCTCTGGACAATCGATGGATCAACAAAATGTCATTGAAACAATACATGAGCATGTTTCCTGAGGGAATGGAAGCCATCGAGTTAAAAAGACGAGAAAAAGGCCCTAAAATCCCCACCAAACCTGGTGAATTTGTACACATTTATTATATATATACACATTTATTATTGTGTACTTTTTTTCTGAATGTGATATTTATGTTTTTATGTTAATAATAGCAATATGTTAAGTTTAGTGTTTATGTTTGTTATAGTTGTGGAGGTTACGTCGGATGTGCTCTTATTCCCTTTGAAGGACTTTTATAAAACTTGGCTCAAATGTTTATCACAATGAGGCAATGTGGAGTAGGCATGGAGGAGTCTTGCCACCTCAAGGTCAATGTCACATTTAAAGGTCAAGTGTTTAATGCTCCATTTTCGTGTCAGCTCCATATCTCCTATGCTCTTTAAGAAATTTTCATGAAACTGATTAAGGTCAGTGTGATACTTCAAAGTCACCTTTAAAATCTAATGAAGGATCACTGCGGGAAATATAGCTGTCCTTTGGACTGCCTTGTTATTATTTACATGTACATGTACCGATGTCTATGCACAGGCAACGTGTCATGGGAAAATCGGGCCTAATGCATGTGCGCAAAGTGTCGTCCCGGATCAGCCTGTGCAGTCCGCACAGGCTAATCCAGCACGGTACTTTCCGCCTACAATGTGTTGTTTAGAAGAGACTTCCTTGAAACAGAAAATACCCTTAACGCGGAAAGTGCCGTTCTGGATAACCGTGTGCCGTCCACATACTCTTGAGTGTCTCTATCGCATTTGACGGACCTAAAATGGTCATTTAGATAAAGAAGGACATATTTATGTGAGCTACAATATATATTGATATTGGAGGTGATGTAGTAAATTTTTCGCATAATATCTAACATCGGTTGAAATATAACTGTTTAATATAACAAAAGGACAAGTTTAACAAACCATGGCGCATTGCATGTAGGTCTTTTGTATTCATCTCTTCTTTTTTGGTCAGTAAAACAGTTTTTATCGTAATATGACTGATTTCCCGTATAATGATGATAACGATTTAATTACGATAATAACTAAGCAATTACTTATAATCGTAATTAAATCACCACTTGGCAAGTGGAAGATACACCAACACTCCACAAAATGAAAGACTTAGATATGCAGATCATGTTACATGCATGCTGTGGAGTACCGTTTCGTACTAGTGTTTCCTTAATATAGAAACTAATTAATAAAGTTTAAAAGCCATATTGTTTTTTGGCCCTCGCTTACTAAATTTGAAATACTAAAAACCGCTTAGTCCAAACGTACCCTATATAATATTTCTAAATGTTTATATACAGCGAATAAGATAAGGATTATGTGATTGTCTGACACAACCAATAAATAAAAATACTTATTTTTTGTATTTCAAGAATACGAATGTATTTCATGTATATTCTGTCATAATCACAAGCTCCAGCGAAATCTCTTATTTTTAATTGTCTATTTATTGTGTAATGTTTTAATGTGCTGCCTCAAACATTGTAAATTGTATTTAACGTTTTATGCAATAACGTTTGAACTTTATCTTGAATAACTATTTAATTAAGATAATAAGCTAATAATTACTGAAAAAAGTCTTAATTTTAATAGTCTGTACCGCCGCGTGACAAACACGTGTCAAACTGTTGAGTAGCTTGCGTAGCTCGTGCCTTCTCAACACGTGTTACGTATACACTATATAACCCACAGTTTAGTTAAACGTTCGAAACGCTAACGTACAAGTAAACGTAAGACACATTGGTGTTTAAACAGTGCAAGTGAAAGTGTTGGAAGTAACCATGATTGTTTACATTATTTTGTACATGTTGTGCGCCTGGAGTGAAGCAGGTATGTTTATAACTGGAATTGACGTATCGTTATACTATGTGTTATGTGTTATTATTATACAGATAAATATTGAATTGTTTAAAAATCAATAGGTTAATTTCTGAAGCTGAATTACTACGCATCGCTCAACAAATCCCTCATTAATATGCTTTTGTAGTAATAGTAGTAGTAGTAGTAGAAGTGAAATGATAACGTTTGATAATTTCACTCTTGGTTGTATAAAACTACTTTTAACTTTATTTTTATGTTTATTTTTTGAAAGTATGTGAATACCCCAATCCTCAGTGTAAACATCGGCCTTTTTAAACAACAGAACACACATAATAAAATTCAATACAAATATAATTAAGCGACAACGACGTAGTAATAGTGGCACTATTTTCCCACCACAACAGTGATCGACAATTTTGGAATCATAATGACGTCATATTTATGACGTCATCATATACAAAACTTGTGACGCTTCAGCATATCTCATGCATTTTTTTAATGTATCGTTCAAAAGCATGAAATAAAAACGATTTAGTAGTAGATCTAGAAGTAGTAGTAGTAGTAGTAGTAGTAGTAGTAGTAGTAGTAGTAGTAGTAGTAGTAGTAGTAGTAGTAGTAGTAGTACTAGTAGTAGTAGTGGTAGTAGTAGTAGCAGTAGTAGCAGTAGTAGCAGTAATAACAAGCAACGTTTCAATACATTAAATGCATCTAGATCTACATGTGTTTTTTTGTGTTCCGGATCACTGATAAGAGTAATACTACTACTAATACTACCACCACCACCACCACTAATAATAATAATAATAATAATAATCATAATAATCATAATAATAATAATAATACATTTGTACATGTATTAAAATGTTTGGATTAAATTACACAATTACTTATATTTGTGAACCAGCCGTACACTAGTGGTATAATCAATGGAACCAAAACCATTTTACCCGAGGAAAACATCTCATTGTTTTTTCTACTTGTCCTTATATAGCATTTTTTTTCAGTCGCAGACAAGTGGGCATCCTCTTAATATTATCCATACTGTAATAATCTTGTGTATACCCAGGCGTTGTTAATTCGAAACATATTTGAATGAATCAAAACCAAAATTTATTTCCAGCCATACGGTGCTTTCCTAACGGCACTATAGTAGTTCCCAACCCCAACGTCAAGTTCAACGTTGCAGAAGTGACGTCACAGACGTGTCTACTGCGAGACGCTGAAGTGCGCGTGGACGTCTGGCTCGACCACTGTGAGATGGTGAAACGTTGTTCATAGCGGACAATGCACGATGGCGAGTTTCATTGGACGATTACGATTATTTGCAGAACTGAATAAAGCCTGTATACATAATAGCTATTGGCTAAAGTATACACATAACTAATATTGTACTATGGTTCTTTGACTCGATTGTGATTTATCAAATGATTTACCAAATTTAAGATATCCTACTTACACATGTATTTAAGTAAGCAAATTCTGACATGCTATCAGTAGATCTATAATAATAATAATAATAATAATAATAATAATAATAATAATAATAATAATAATACTTTTAATAATAATAATAATTATTATTATTATTATTATTTGGAGATACGAGTATAGCAGTGGTGGTAACCTTTACTAGGGTTACTAACCTTTGGAGGATGTCTGTGCTCTCCGTTCGCTTTCTAGTTTCTTTTTTCATCGAATGAAATTGATAACCACGCACATTTTACACTGTTTTTTTTCTTCAAGGAGGCGACTCACGTGGTGACCTTCTGGGACCGAAACCCACTGGGTCTCCTCACAGCGGATAATTTCCTCGCACAGTCTGTCGTCTGCAAGCAGATTCCGAACGAGGGCGTCACGCATGGCGTGAGCGTTGGACTCCATGTCACGTGAATATTTCAAAAATTTGATACTAAAACAGTAAATGCAAATGATACTAATATAAGTCATATAGCACGTTAAGGTTAATTGAGACGTCTACACCATTACGTGATGTTACTGATCTTAATATAGGAGTACATGTATATAGCTTTGTTTCCCAAAATAATCATTTGCACATTCGTATAAAACTATGAAAAATGAAGATAATTTTTCTCTTTTAGTGAGGACCCTTCGATACCTACAATGGAGCGGGAGTTAGAGAACGGTGTCCGCATAATAACGCGTCTCGGGGAAGGCACTTCCGGCGCGCATGTCCCCGTGCAGGCCGCAAGAAAGATCGTCTGGGACTTACAGATAGGTAGGTAGAGGAAAGCACACTATTTGATCTCAATAAACTATTGAGAATTATTCTGTACTATGAAGAGACTTTTAGGGAATCCACATGTACACATAAGTAAAGACAATTTATTTAACAGTAATAAAAACTGTTCCTACGTATGCTTAATTTGAAGAACTTGTTAACTAATCTGCTTGCATGAAGCTTCGCATGTAATAGTGAATTTAAAAAAATACAATCCAAAAATTCGACCCGTATACTTGTATAGCTCTACTTTACATTATTGAAATATATACTTCGTCTATTTCAGCGGAATTCAGGATCGTTCCGGAAGGTTGCAGCTATATGTCAAAGGCTGGCCCTGTGGTCCTGCTTCAGAATGGGTAAGTCGTAATTGACAGGCGAAGAAACTAAATTATTACATATAAGCAATTTTCCATTTTTATTAATTGCAGCAGCATAAAGGCATTGCGATAAGATCATACAATATTTTGCTAAAAAACAACGTTATATTACATTCCGCTTTTGTGTGCCACCTTTTGACGTTACGTTATTAACGTTGCATGGCAGGAATAAAAGTTAAACGCTGATAGCTTTGAAGGGGAAAGTCGAAAATCCCCTTATAGCGCGGGAAATCAGTTCGAAATAAATTCTAACAGAAAGCATGTTTTTATATACGTTTAATTGATCTCATTTGTGATTTATTTTTTATTATCTGATGCTAACAATTACCACGAATTTTCTGAATTTCAACTGCGTTGATTTTCGACTTTGTCCATTTCAGATATTATTGTGACACGAACAGTCGAACATTATTTCTCTGTCGATTCCTCATCCCAGTCTGCAGTATCGAACAGTATGCTATGCATGACTATTATTTGCAGCTGCATCATGATTGAAAATATTACTTTTCAGATGCAGTAAGGATCCCAGCAAAGTGAACGACTTTGTCCAGACTGCCGACGCCGGCGGTTTCTTGTTGCTATTTCCGTTCAGCTTTACCGACCTTGCCGACAACAACGTTGCTATAGTGTGTTCCGTAAGAGTGTGTCTGTCAGGGGACGCAGACAGCTGCAGTGCGGTAAGTTGAAATCAATATACATCTCTTATTAAAATGAATAACATAAATGCAAAAAATTGTCTCAAAATAACAATTCATTGTTTTATATTTAGTTTACAAAATAACAATTCATTGTTTTATATTTAGTTTAATAACTTATGTTCGTCTTCGACACTCGTGCAATTTAGAACAATTTCTAAAAAAGAAATCATGAAAATCGTGTGGTTCATAAATGTATAATTTATTTAATTTGTGATATAATTTTGTCACACATCATAACATGTAGACAAATGTTACATTTTATCTAATCTTGCAGAATATATTTTAGATGTTATTCTTTTATTGCTTTATTCTTTTATTGCTTGATGCAGTACATAGCAAATGCCTCGTTCGGGAACAGTTTTATTCTAATATACTGTATGTAGTACAGACATCTGTATCGTTTAAACAATATAAATATATTTTTTTCCATAGAATCATATTACCATTATTTTACCACATGAAAATACACGTTTTTATTATATTTTAGAACTGTGGATCTAAGGGAAACAGTAACCGACGACGTCGACGAAATGCATGGAAACGCTTCACTTCCGGTGTAAGATCAGAGGTCGCCATTCTCACACTCCAGTATGACACACCGGTAGTTCCGTCACACGCCGACAACGCCCAGAGTCCGACGACGACGCCGACCGCATGGATGGTGCTGTTATTTCTTGTATTTGGTGGCATTTAGTAGTTATTGTCGATTCATGCAGCTGGTGTGATTGCTCGTGCTAACTCTGTATATATATCGTTCATATAGTGTAAAATTATGTACATGTATACAAAGATTTGTCACATAGATATTGGCACATGTTAATAGTGTTTTTCTTTATAAATGAGGCGGGTCGTGGGAAAACCGGGCTTAATCCACGTGCGTTAAGTGTCGTCCCGGATCAGCCTGTGCAGTCCGCACAGGCTAATCCAGAATGGCACTTTCCGCCTACAGTGGATTTATGTTTAGGAGAGACTTACTTGAAAAAGTAAAAGCGGAAAGTCCCGTCCTGGATTAGCGTGTGCGGACTGCACAGGCTCATCCGTGACGACACTTTACGCGCATACATTAAGCCCGCGTTTCCCACGACACCCCTCAACTGTTTATGTTTTAATGAATGGTTCCAAAGATTTTATAATAGAAGCTGTCGATTTATTTTGGTCTAGTAAACATTATTTTGAAGTAATGTGTAACCTTATTTTATGTTTTCTTATATATGAAAATAAATCTTTTTTACGTCGTTCAATGTTTTCAAGCGTTATGAATCCTGCTTCATTGTGTTGGTTGCCATCGGTATTTGTAGAAGCTTAGTAAAGCGTAGGTCACACATAGGTCACCAAACGATTACTGACCACCGACAACTAAAATTTATGGCAACCAACGACAACCTCTGGCGACCCAAAATCCAGAAAAAGCAATGGAATATTAGTCGGGGACTGGTCGGCGATTGATCAAAGACTGGTCGGTGACCGGTCGTGTGAACATTCGGCGATCGACTCACGACCATCAACAACCATCAGAGACTGGCTGGCGACTAGTTGGCGATTGGTTGGCGACTGATTGTCGATGCTCGGTGGGCGGACTTAATGCGAACACGGCGCAAGGGCTAAAATGCAATACTTATTACACGTTTTGTAAGGAATTTCAACTTATTCGTAATGAAACAATATTTCGATACATTTCGATAGATTTCTTCCAATGCGCGTAAGCCGTGCTATCGAAATCTATCGAAAATTGACCATGGGAAGTTAGGATGTGTATCGTGAATTATACTACGGCATCACGTATGTAAACAAAGAAAGTGCTCTCTAGCGAGAACAATGGAAAACGACGTTTAAATGATATGTTTTGCATAGTTTGTGCTCAGTTATTGTGATCTTCTTATTAAAAGGTAAGTTGCCAATAAAATATGTAATCGTATTTAGTCAAATGTTCTTATTACGTTAGATACAAGGAAAATATGCGAGTGTCGGTTATCCGGACACAAAATATTCGGATCCGATATAAACAAAGAGAACGGTTAACACATAATTATCAAACATGTGAATTATGAATATTTTCTAACTCTCAAAGTTAGTTTGATTTTGTTTATTTAATATGACCATCAATGGTGCTTTGTGAATCATCTATAATAAAGTATCACACTGACCTTAATCAGTTTCATGAAAATTCCTTAAAGAGCATAGGAGATATGGAGCTGACACGAAAATGGAGGATTAAACACTTGACCTTTAAGTGTGACCTTGACCTTGAGGTGGCAAGACAGCTCCATGCCTTCTGCACATTGACTCAGTGTGATAAACATTTGAGCCAAGTTTTATAAAAAAATCCTTCAAAGGGAACAGGAGATATGGAGCAGACACAATAATGGAGGCTCAAACATTTGACCTTCAAGTGTGACCTTGACCTTGAGGTGGCATGTCTGCCTCATACCTTGTGCACATTGCCTCAATGTGATAAACATTTGAGACAAGTTTCATGGAAATCGTTTAAAAGGCGCAGGAGATATAGAACGGACATGAAAATACAGGCTCAAATATTCAACCTTCAATTGTGACCTCGACTTGAGTTAGCGTGATTGGCTTATGCCTTCTGCACATGGTCTCAATGAGCAAAACATTTGAGCCAAGTTTCATGAAAATCCTTCAAAGGGTGTAGGGGATATGGAGCGGACACGAAAAACGGACAAGAAAATGGAGGCTCAAAAATTTAACCTTCAAGTGTAACCTTGACCTTGAGCTGGCGTGAAAGGCCCATGCCTTCTGCACATCGTCTCAATGACCTAAACATTTGAGCCAAGTTTCATGAAAATCCTTTAAAAGGCATAGGAGATATGGAGCGGTCACAAAATGGAGGCTCAAATATTTGACCTTCAAGTATGACCTTAACCTTAAGCCGGCGTGACTGACTCATGCCTTTTGCACATCGTCTCAATGACCGAAACATTTGAGCCAAGTTTCATGCAAATCCTTCAAAGGGTATGGGAGATATGGAGCGGACACGAAATGGAGGCTCGAATATTTGACCTTCAAGTGTGACCTTGACCTTGAGCCGGCGTGACTGACTCATGCCTTCTGCACATCGTCTCAATGACCTTAACATTTGAGCCAAGTTTCATGAAAATCCTTCAAAGGGTATAGGATAATGACACGAAAATGTTACGGACAGACGGACCGACGGACGGACGAAGGGCATGCCTATACCCCCCCCCCCGCCGCCCGCTTCGGGGCGGGGGATTAAAAACAAAAGACAACAGTGTGTATAGACTGGTGAAAGCACAAAGCTTACTTTATTTATTGTGGTGACAATGTCTTTGCAAAATATTTATTTTACAAAATATAATACAAAGTATGTTCAAATCGATTAAAAAAGTAATAGAAAATAAACAGTAACACAAACATAAGTTGTGGAACATTTTACAAGTTATACAAAGACAAACATTTTTCAGATTATAAATAAAAAAAAATACTTAAAACGAAAATCAACGTTATCATGTATCTTTCACTCGCGTGTAGAGTGACAATCGTTTAAATACTCGTACAAAAAGTTTTCAATGAAGGAATGATGTCCACAGATATATACTTATTAATAGACTAAAGCCATTGCTATGACAACAGCTGCAAACACAATCTCAGTAATACAAGTGGCTGATTGCGCAATATTTTTGGGACCTTTTGTCGTCGTATTGCCCACACTGCTTCCGGCACTTCCGTCTACCACTGTACTTCCGGTAGCGGTACTGGAGACTGCTGTCGTCTGTATATAACTTTGAACGGGAGTGGTTTCCGTTGCACTAGGAACTGGCGCCGCAGACGTTGTAACGACTTCCGGTGCTACCGGACGCTGTGTTGTCGGTACCGGTCGGAACACCGGCGTGGTGACGGCGCTTCCGGTGTCTGGACGTTTCGTCTGCGCAACAGTCGTCTGTCGCGTGGTGCAGTCCTTCTGGACGTAATTGATGACCTCAGAGGTCAGCTTGACCCAGAATGTGTTGTACGTACCGACAACAGTACACCTGAAGGATACGGTAATAGCGATATGATAAAAATATAAACAGGAATAAAAATACACAAACTTGTGGATTAATGAATAGCCATTGTATTAAGCTCTTAGTCTTGAACAAAGAAATGCACAACACTATTCTTGAAAATTACCTTTTTAATAAAGTTAAATAAGCTAATATTGTTGTAGATCTATTTGAGGAATGAGTTGCGGTAATAAATACTAAGAGAACATTATCAAATTAGTATACCTTTTTATTTATTTTCTTTTTGAAGCATACGTTATATTTAAAAAATTTGTTAACTTTGCTAATATCATTACAGCACCAATAGTACATCCTTATTTGTCGTCATCAGATACATTTTATAGTGGTAGATCTACACAATTTACAATATCATCAGCCTTTCAACTATTCTTATGCAAAGAGCACTAGTTTAGTATAATAAAACTTACACAATATACACTGGTTGCGCAATTGTCGGTGTCCAAGAGAAGGTAACCTTCTTTTTGTTGGTGCGCCCCTGAGTATGCGTAAGTGATCGCCCCTAAATAAAAGCACTGCATTAATATATCACGCAAAGATCTATAAATACACATGCGTTAAATGGATCTCTGCATCACATCATTGCCTTTGTAACGCGTTGATTTTTTATACTTACGTATACTAATAAACCACATGCGAATTAACGGGTCAGATTCCCAGTGATAGTATTGTTAATATATAAAATGGACTATATATTAAATACGAGTTTTTATTGAGGTTTACCAATTCTGTAGTTTTCTACATGTCATTTGAAGATACTTATCAATTTGAGCATCCGTGTGTTAGTTTAAACACGCATTCAATTATTAAGAGTACGTATCTGAAAAAGTTAGAAAAAAAAAATCCCATACGATGCAGGATCTGATGATGTGTTACCTCTCCGCAAACGTCTTTCATATCCGTGACGCCAGGTAGCGCGCTGATCACGCCAGAAGTGTAAAACACATCCGGTCTTGGGCGGGGCTGGCAAAAGTAGCCGCGGAATACCGCAGGTCCCTGACCTGCGAGCGAAACTGAAAACAAAGACACACACCATATTTACAATCAAAATGTCTCCAAGGAGATCGCACACATTCTACACACTTATGTTGTTGAGATGTACTAAGCGTGCATGATTTCACTCATGATGTGTTGTTTTGATTAGCATCGACCGTTTAGATAATTGCATAATTAATTATGAATGCGTTCTTTTAACTGTAAGGCATGTACAGAGCATATTCGTTGATATCAGTGTAAGATTTTGTTAGACTGTTGGCGGAAGGCTAAGGTGTATTGAGAGGGTAGTTCCCAGAACCTGTACCACGGGGATGACTTCTTTTCTCTGCAGACAACGAGTAAGTAAATTGAAACCAGAAAGATCCGTTTTCAAAACAGCAAAATTTCATGCATCGTTTCTTACATTTTAATTAATACGGATATTCATGTCAAATGTATATTAATGTGTATATAACATTTTACAATGTTTAAAATATGAATTGTATAATGAACAGTAGTCAAGTGTGATTTATAGACTGTTGGCGGAAGCCAACGGTCTTTTGAGAGGGTAATTTCCAAAACAGGTATCGCGAAAAACTACTTCTTTTCTTTGCAGGCTATTAGTCAGTAAATTGAAACCAGAAAGGGTCCTTCTTGAAATCAGCAAAATTTCACACCCGTTTTCTCAAATTTTAATTATTTAAGATAATGTGTGTAATATGTATTATAATTTGTATTTTATACGATTAATTACCATTACACATTGTGTCCACGTGTCGCTTCTCGCAACTAACGTGTGTGATTTCGCGCTGTGCATGATGGGTAAGCACTATATTCATATGGCGCCAACTGGAGCATGAGACGCTTCTCTTAAACATTAGCAAAATCGTCATACAGTCTTGTAGGACGTAACTTGGTGCAAGTTACTCAATCTGTGCATCCTTTAATTCAATTTGAAAATATAATCCGCCGTTGTTTTCAATAATAAAAAGTTTTTCTCTCTATTTGCTCACTTGAACATAGTGTACGAAAGTGAAAGTATAAACTGCATGACAACTCAAGTAAAACGCATTTTATTGCACGAACAGGTATAAACACAATGCTTAGAGTGTTTGAAGTTAATAATAATGATATAGTTATCATGGTTAAACATGGTTTTAATAAGAACACACGAAAATTGGCCTTGTTTGGAAATTATTTCATTCATCCGCAGACTATATCTCAGTGTATGTACCATTTAGCCAAATATGGATAGTTATCAGTCTCCAGTTTAGAGGTTAGACGAAAGCAGTGACGTCACACTCTATGTATAGAATGTACAATTACCGTTTTTAAAAATGTCAATTTATTAAAAATGTAACTTTAAACTAATGACACCATTGCTTTCGCTATTTACTTGTATGTAACCGAAATATTCACCTGAGTGTCCTGGAATAAGATCACCAAAATAATGCACTAAATCGGTCATTTTTGACTCGTTACGAAAGTGATTTTTCTTGTTACCGATTCTAATTCTGATTATCTTGACAACAAATGACTGCAATTTATAAATTTGCAACTGTAGTATGTGAAATCGATAGCTTGCATCGTATGACCTACTTTTGACTCTGTAGGCTACGAAGCACTAACAATCGGTGATAATAACTACTACGCTTCATCGGTTAGTCTGGCCCGTTGCAGATGGTCTTGTCAACTGGCATGTGCATAATTCCGTTTGCATAAGATAAATAGCTCGAACAAAATATGTGTTCGTTTCTTACAATTAGTTTTTGTTATGATGTCGTATACTATTGAATCAGAAGCCAATTTAAAAAGTTTAAAAGTGGAAAATTGAACTTCATTCAAACAAATGTAAAAATGCACTCATAATTCACATGCTTTTAGTTTCTTTTGTCGCCAACAGTCTTTCCACTCTGTCAGCGTTTTGATTTGTTAATTATACTGCATCATTGTTAGAGACATTTACTGCTAATACATCAATACATGCATTTACTTTCAATCGATTTTCCTAATAACTGTTTTTATCATTTATGTTTAATACATCTTAAAAGCGCGGAAATAGGACCTTGCTTAAAATATAATTATATATAATAAAATTTGTACTAATCGTCAATACATTTCTTTTTCGGTTTATAAGATTTGATATTTAAACAAAGCGAACAAACTACATATGTGGATGCTTATAAGTTTTAACATACACACAATGTTATCAGTATCTGTAATATAAATGTAATTGTGCAGTCCGCACAGGCTAATCCAGGACGGCACTTTCCGCGTTAAGGGTATGTGTTGTTTCAAGGAAGTCTCTTCTAAACATAAATCCACTGTATAGGCGGAAAGTGTCGTCCCGGATTAGCTGTGTGGACTTCACGGGCTAATTCGGGAGGACACTTTACGCACATGCATAAAGCCCGGGTTTCCTACGACGCGCATTATTCTGTGTTATTCAACGCAAGCAGGAGATGCTTTTAAATCCTAAGCATTAACATCACCTGTGATGTTATCTGTTGGACAACCGAACGTGTTATCGCTGAGTTCGATCCTGTAGGGGGCGGGGCCCTGCTGGTTGGGCACCCCGTGCCCTGGGTACATGAGGTTACACTGGCCCGGGGGTGCGCCGCTACTGTGACTTGCCACGCCTCTCATCACTTCCACTAGAGCGATAAGCTGCAATAGCATGTTTGTGCCCTGGAATCAAATAAAGTTGATTAGCATAATAAGTATAAAGTATTAGTATTAGTATTAGTATTAGTATTTGTATTAGTATTAGTATTAGTATTAGTATTAGTATTAGTATTAGTATTAGTATTAGTATTAGTAGTACAGGGTTTCCCCCAGGCCAATATGGCATGTCGCTAGCGACATCCCTTCGTAATCTGTGGTGGTCTTCCGACATCCCTTAATTGCAGCGACATGCCTTGATCAGCCGCCCGAAATGTCATCAATATAAACCAATAAACTGTGAAAACATTGTTTATTATCTACACGTGCGGCTCGCTTGTCAGAGATAATCGATTAGAGGCAGCGGTTCTCGATTGCCAGCGTTAATCGACTAAATTACCGGGTAGGTAAGATAGCACATGGAACGTTAATCGATACTTAAATGCACTTTAATTAGCACATACTGTATGCGTCTCTTTTTATCTGAAAACTGTGAAAACCAAACGTTTGTAGTTTATAAAATAAGCGACATGTATAAAATGTTTAAAAAAAACTCGTCATTACATTTATTATTATCGCACCTTTTAAATTAGAATAATTATTTTTTTAAATCCCATCTATCATGGGATTTGAGCAAATTTAGCTTTTTATGATTTTCATTAATCGGTAAAATGTCGAAACGAAAGGCAGGGTAAAGACGTCGCAGCGTAGTTGTCTAAACAACGGAACCCTCGCAGCTCTACTCATGATATCTATGGAAGAAGACACGACAGAGCAGTTCCGTTATGACGTGGCTGTGTCGCAGTGGACCAAGTGTAGAAACCGTCGTCTGGATGTTGGAGATCATAGAAATTTGAACCGTATGAGTAGTCAGGTAACGATTATGTATCAAACATTGCATTTATCTATGAACGTATTTTCTCCAAGACCATTAAATAATATGAATCAAGTGTTAATTGTTTTTGTTTATATTTTGTTTTGCAATATATAAGTGTACACGCCTTTAAGTATACGCCAAATTGCACCAATAACGTTACTCAAACGTAAAATTTTCTAACAACGTACCGAGTGGACACCCCTCCCAAGCCCACCCCGTTTCGGCCCGACAAGATATTCCTGGCGAAAACCCTGTATTAGTATTAGTATTAGTATTAGTATTAGTATTTGTACTAGTATTCATACTGGTATTAGTATTAGTATTAGTATTAGTATTAGTAATTAGTATTAGTACTAGTACTAGTACTAGTATTAGTATTAGTACTAGTACTAGTAATTAGTATTAGTACTAGTACTAGTATTAGCATTAGTAATTAGTATTAGTACTAGGACTAGTATTAGTACTAGTATAAGTATTAGTATTATTATTAGTATTAGTATTAGTAATTAGTATTAGTACTAGTACTAGTACTAGTATAAGTATTAGTATTAGTATTAGTATTAGTATTAGTAATTAGCATTAGTATTAGTATTAGTATTAGTATAAGTATTAGTATTAGTATAAGTATTAGTATTAGTAATTAGCATTAGTATTAGTATTAGTATTAGTATAAGTATTAGTATTAGTATTAGCATTAGTATTAGTATTAGTATTAGTATAAGTATTAGTATTAGTATTAGTATTAGTATTAGTATTAGTATTAGTATTAGTATTAGTAATTAGCATTAGTACTAGTACTAGTACTAGTACTAGTACTAGTACTAGTACTAGTACTAGTACTAGTATTAGTTTAAGTATTAGTATTAGTATTAGTACTAGGCATTGATATTAATATTAGTATTGGTATTAGAACTAGTATTGGTATTGGTATCGGTATAGGTATCGTATTGGTATTTGTATTTGTTAAATTATAAGTATTTTTACTAGTATCGGTGTTGGTATCGGTATTAGTATCAGTAACAGTATTACACATTTTGTCTAGTGCGTGTTAAAACGTTACAAAATTTGTTTTCTTAATGTTACGGACACATGCCAATTAAAACCTTAGAAATCGATGTGTTTGTTTTTCTTGCAACAATTTATGTGTAACTAATATTGTATACATTTCTTAGAAATAGTAAGGCGGGACTTTCCGGCATATTGTATGCCTGGTCTTTTACCCGCTTACTAGGGACTTGGGTTCTTTGTAATGTCATTATCAATACGGGCGTGTGAGAGGTTTCAAACAACGAAGTATTTGTGAGGTAATCCATTTAATTCTCTGAAATAGTATCCGATCACGCACCTGAAATAGTATCAGATCACGCACCTGAAATAGTATCAGATCACGCACAAGTATAATAGTTAAAAATATCATATATGCATGCACATAATACATATATTTATATGCATATTAAGATATACAATTATTGTGATTATTATTCTTTTTATAACAACGTTTTTATTAGAACCTATATGATATTAATATACCACTTAATTTCTTATAGTTTATATAAACATACCAACTTATAACAATAATAAACGCGATAGAGAAAATTATTAAATAATTACTATAAAATATTTCAGTATAATGCTAACATAATAACTTTGTTTCAGTACAATAATCTTTACAATTTAGTGTATTATTCCTTCTAAGTTAAAAACTAATGCAATCTACAATCCTTTACAAATATTACGAAAATATAAAAGTAACAATAATCTTACATGAAATAGTATCAGATCACGCACAGCAAGGTTGTGTGTGTGTGGTACATTTTTATCGAGTGCACCGGGATTCTCTCCCATATGGCCATCGCCCCCAGAAGACTTATTAGTTGGGTTACGAGGGATAGTGCAAGATACAGGAGACGCCCCGTTCCAGAGACGACCCTGGGTCTTTTAGTGCCCGGTGTGAAGCACCTAGTACACTGCACCTCGGTTTAACGTCTCATGCGAAGGACGAGTTAGTAGGTTAGGGTGTAGCGGGGGCTCGAACCTGCGACCCCTGAGTTGTGAAACCAGTGCGTTACCACTAGACCACGGATCCGCCACCACAGCAAGGTTTGCCGCGCGCGATTCTTAAATACTATTCCAGAAGCACGTGGGTAGGATTACGAATATGATTAGTCGGTTCATCCGTACGTGCTCTCCCAATTTGGCTATCACGTGATAATGCTCTAGTAATTTATTTGCATATGCTTAACTCTTATGTACTGACCAATGCCTTGGTGCTTGTATCTTTTTATGACCTAGAAATAATTGCATATAACGGAATACGAGAATAGCTGAATTCCACCCAGGTTCCCTGCATGTAATCTGATTTCCACTATACCCTGATTATATTATGACATCCACACATGAGTTATTTACATCCTGTTTCTTGTATATTTGAGAAATATTTTAGGTAGTCACTGCTTACTTGAATATGTCGATTTATGAATAAAGCTATATATATTATATTTGTTTGTTAGTAAATGGTTACATGTTAACATTGAGTTATTAATTAATTTTATTATTATTTCTAGTTAATATATAAAACAATATTTAACAATTTAATATTCAGTCGCTGTGTTATTATATCTTTTTAATTGTCATGTTATATTTTACCATTTAATACAATCACATGCAAACAGTTTCAAATATCAATTTTATTTGTATTACAGGTGAGTCCGTGGGCGTTGGACGGAAAAAGCAATCCTGAGTGACTGTTTGTGATCGATTCAAGTCCTCATGAAATGAACGAAGATGTATATAGTATATACATTAACGTTAGAAGTCTGGCCGCGAGCGTACGACTGTATTCAGCCAAATACATTCCAACTTATATGAGTCAAGTCGAAAAAGAGTAAACACGCCGAATGTACTACTTTATATAAAGAATATTTCGACTTTCGATATTTATTCAGAGATATGGAAAGATCAACTTATAATGAACATTTGTGAACTCGTTTGAATCGACACAGACGATTCCACAATTGTTTGTCATAAAGCAATCGGAAAGCGCAAATCTCAACTTTCCAAGAAAGCTGCATGCACATCCGTTCACAACTTTTTGTGTAAAGTTACTTACTAACAACCAAACAAACCTCCTTTGCGGCGATAATAAAATTGTAATTTCATATATAGAACAACTTATATTAATAGCGCAGTTAGTGTCATACCGAGCATTTTCTTCCTTTTTTATTAGACTTAAGTATTAATATTTTCTTAGTAAGAATTAAAATTACTTCGTGAACACGTCTATATTCTTATGCCTGTAAGCGAAGAGGCAAAATTTGCATTAATATACGGTTTAATGTTATAGTGCAGTTACTGTCATGGTTTATTTATAAATGACACGTAATGGGAATATTTTGAATTGAGATAAAACATATATTCATATACAAATCAAAATCGTGTACATTAAAAAGCGTTGTGTTGATATATGCTATTATGTATTAGTGCAGTAACTGTTATAAGTTCGATTTACATTCTCTATGCTCACAGTTACCATAGACGCCGATTATCTTTTCAAAGATATTTCTTGTTTATAAATTACATGTTAATATAAATGTTTTTAGAGTTAAGATAAAACATAATATTATATATCCAAATACAAATCGTGTTCGTGCACATTAATTAACACCAACATTCATTTGATACACGATATCACGTGGTTGTACAGTTACTGTCATGTTATTTGATGTATAAACTGTTTATATGAACATTTTAGAATTAAGATTATACATACATTCACATACAAGTCGCAATCGAGTACGTTTTAAAAACGCCTTGCTATAATACTTATTATATGATATCCCATAATTGTGCAGCTACTGTCGTGTTAAATCTGATTGCTTAATCACATGTAATAAAAATATTTTCGAATAAGAATTAACACACAGTCATATACAAATCATGATCGTGCGCATTGCCGCGGTTTTATATATGTGATCACGTAATAGTGCAGTTACTGTCATGGTCATCTGTCAAACGGCTGTCAAAGTTAAGGCGGGGCAGTGATCAGCCGTTGATGAGTTCGACAGTTATATCATCATCATGTATTTGTAGCCGCGTCTGTAACCTGCCATTGCATTTACAGAACAACGCCTAATAAATCCTTTCTAGAAACGTCCGATGCATTTAAAGCAAGAGAGAACATGCGCCGGTTTATTGGCAAAAACATACGTTTGTTTACCTGGCATTGCATTAACCAACCAACGCCTACGAAATCCTGTCTACATATGCCCTATGCGTTTAAACCAAGAGAGAACATGCACCAGTATATTGGAAAAAATACACTCGTAACATGCCATTGTATTTATTGCCCAACGCCTACGAAATACTACGAATGTCTAGAAATGTCCGGTTTAAACGTCTCCGGTGCATTTTAAGACTCGACAAGTACCAGTTTATTGGGAAAAAAAATACATTTGTAACTTGCCATATCATTTACGACCAACGCCTACGAAATCGTACGAATGTCTAGAAATGTCCGGTTTAAACGACACCGGTGCATGTTAAGACTCGACGAGTACCAGTTAAATTGGGAAAAGTACATTTGTTACCTCCGCTAAGAAAGTTAAGTTTTTGTTAACGTTGTTGCAACTTGTTTGTCTGTTTTATCTGTGTACTTGTCTGTTTGTTGTAAAGCATCGTGACGCAAAAACAATGTAATTAATGAACGAGAATGCATGAACTTTTATGGGAAGGTTAGAAATTGGTCAATAAACAAGTCATTAGTTTTTGGTGGTGATCCAGATCCAAATCTGGATCCTATAAACTTTTCAATGATTCTTTGATGTTGGATGGTAGGGCATGGGAAGTACGATTGAAATATTCTGTTGTTAAGTAATGTACGCGCTAAGAGAGTTCTAGTTAATTATATGATTTAAAGGGACCTGTTTACAGATTGCCGAATTGACAATTTTTCAACTTTTTGTCTCCGATTCCAAAAATAAAAGAACAATGTATACAAGGGAGTAAAATAACACTACGGACCTCGAAATATACTTGTAAAACAGTTTCGTTCATGAGTAATCATCAGTTGAAATTGTATATAGCGTTTGTAACGCTAAACGATGGAATAATTTTGAGTGTTTCTGTTGTTTTCGTTGAAATTGTTGACAACACGTGGAATATTTACATAAAGTAAATAAAGCTCTATTGAATACAGAAGTCGGAATGGCAGAGAGGGTAAGGCGACAGCCTTTCCATCCGAATGACAGGGTTCGAACCCCTCCGGCTCATTTTTTTTCTTTTCTTTATTTTCTAAATACATTTTTGTAACTATACTTGAGATTTTCAGTTCCGATGCTTAAGTCTGTCAAGTAAAGACATTAAATGACATACTTGAAAAAAAGCGAAAATCTGTCAACTTAGTCCCTTTAAGAAATAGTGTACGATTTAGAGTTGTTTATCGGCTAATAAGCAACGAGTTGGTGTTCTGATGCGTAGGATTTAGTTTCGGAATTTTTTTAAGGTTGTTTATTGGAGATATAACAACGGTATATGTTGTTGTTTGTGTATAGAAAACTCTGCGCGTGCCATGTTAGAATAAATAATGGAAATATTATCTTTTGTTTCAACGAGATCGAAAGATATAAATTCGAAAAAATCAAATATGTGTAAAGCTGAGGAGATAAAGAATTGTCAATGTGTTAAACTGTTTAACTGAATGTGCCCATTTCATAACAAATAACGAGAACGACATAAATTATGCATTTACATCGCGGAATGCTTGCAGTGACGCGTTGTTAAACATAACCGCATACATGTTCTGCCAGACTACTGGACTGCTGGCTTCAGACTGCTTAACTGCCAGACTGCTGGACTGCTGACTTCAGACTGCCAGATTGCTGGACTGCTGACTTCAGACTGCCAGATTGATTGACTGCTGACTTCAGACTGCTGGATTGCTGAATTCAGACCGCCTGACTGCTGGATTGCTGGCTTCACACTGCCAGACTGATGGACTGCTGACTTCAGGCTGTCAGACTTCCAGACTGCTGGACTGCAGACTGCCTGACTGCTTACTTCAGGCTGCTAGACTTCTGGACTGCTGACCTCAGACTGCCATACTGGTGACTTCAGGCTGCACGACTGCTGGACTGGTGACTTGAGACTGCCACACTGCCAGACTGCCAGACTGCCAGACTGCTAACTTCAGGCCGCCAGACTGTTGGACAGCTGGACTGCTGACTTCTAGCTGCCAGACTACTGGACTGCTGACTTCACGCTGTCAGACTGCTGGACTGCTGACTTCAGACTGTCAGACTGCTGAACTGCTAACTTCAGACTGCCAGACTGTTGTTCTAACTTCAGGCCGCCTGACTGCTGGACTGAACTGCTGACTTCACTGACATACCGCATAATGGTCAATCCTTACAGAAAGTTGAAATAATACTAGCATTATTACTCAAAAGCGGTTTCAGGGGAGTTTCAACAACAGATTGTATAAAATCCACACTGATGCGTAATTTGAATTATTATCATGACTCTCGAGACAATATGATTGATATATGTTAAGTTTGTGGCTTTTTATAGACAGCAATCCGTCGCGTCAATGCAAACGATTACAATTTGCCTAATTAGTCATTAATTAAATTTATAGTTTTGGTAAATCGTGCGCACAAAAACATGAGAAATACGAATTAATTTATTAGTCTGGTTGAAGGATAGTTGCTGGTGCAAAAATTGCGCAATGCTTCTGTCACTGGTTTTAAAATATTATTTGGAAAGAGGACACATTATATAAATTAAATGCAGTTTTAAGGAAAATGAAATACAAACTCGCTTAATCTTTGCAGATAGAACTAAATACGTGTTTATATTAATTATCATTCGTTTTCTTCTGAGATATCGTACTTTGATTTTTGAGAAACGCTCTGTTGCCAATATTCAAGAGAAATGAAGACGCGATGTTTAAAGAGTAAGACCTTCATTATAACATGATACATGTACTCGCTATTTTTTCTATAGACAAAGAAAAAAATCATCGTTGTTTAACTACCCAATAAACAATGCAAAAAGTAGTCCCGATTCTGAGCGGAGCAAAGTAAAAAGTAGTTCCAATTACAATTGCAAAAATATATTTCAAATAATTAGCAAGTATCGTTGTTTATCGGCCAAAAAAACCAACTCTTTAACGGTCTGATGCGTGGCTATTAATTAAATCGGGCTAACCCACTCGTGTTTTAATTCCTACGCATCAGAACTCCAAATCATTGTTTATTGGCCGATAAACAACGAAAAATCGAAAATTACTTCTTAATTAGAACTTTAACATGAGAAAACACGTAGATTGTCAACGAATTGATCCGGCTTTTCCCCTTGCTTCTTTAGCAGCACCCTGTGCATTTGCTGATCCTGGGTCTTATCTGTATAGACTACACCTTTTCAGCCTGTATAATTGGTTACTCGTGTTGTACAAATAAAATTGGTATATGAAATTAATAACATTAAATTTTGCTAAATCATAGTAAAATATAATGTTATGAATTTCATATATCAATTTTATTTGCCGGAAAGACCCGTCTTTCACTAGGACTAAGGAAACGCATGTTTATTACAATCAAAAGGCAGAAACAAATTTTACGTAATCTTATTTTCTTAAAGGGACTTGTTTACAGATTTTCGTATTTTTGAAAAATGTTATTTAATGTCTTAACTGCAAAACCTAAAGCAGTTGGACTAACCAAAAACAAACATTAGATCAAGAAAAACGTATAAAGGATTTGCCTTCGTCGGGACTCGAACTTCTCGGCCATTCTAACAGTCATAGCAGTGAATTTTTAACGCTTTATGTAAATGATACACGTGTTTTCCGAAATACCGGTGAATTAAGCGCTTTATAACGTATATTCTATTTCAATTGATGATTTTTCATAAACGACACTATATTTCCAATATATT